>JAJLTP010000022.1:0-235229 GCA_030568275.1 Lipomyces orientalis
GAGTAGATCGCTGCGGCACGTCTTTTACTAAGATTCGGGTCTCGGTCAATGGCCTTGATGGCAATATTCAATCTCGCTTCGTTTGAAATTGATTCCATTCTGTTTGCGGGGGAATCAAGGGTTTAAAATTGGACTGTGTCAATTTCTATGAAAGTGCGCAGCTCGCTTGGGTGCGCAGCTCGCTTATGGACTACGTTATGTTTTAATAATAGTTAGTAAATTTATTTTGCGTCCGAAACCTAAAACAGAATTAAGTTTTCTACGTTTACAAACAGAATCCGCTTTCAAACCAAAGTAAGAAATCTGCAGATAATTTCATCGCTGCTAAGCTCTACATTCGTAGTCAACGTTTTTTTGGAGCTGTCCCATCTGCGCTGACGCTCTAATTGTCTAATTAGGCGACACCTGGAGGAGAGTTGAGCGGAGAACGGAGAGAAGCACGAAGACCCGATTGTTCGAGACGAGTGTGAAGCTCAGAGGTTCAGGCAGCGAGCCGCACACGTCAGGGGCATCACTGTCAGGGATGCGTTCCTGATAGACAGCGGTTCCACAGACGCACACTCATATCAGGATTGTAAGTCGTTTGCTGTAACGCGTCAGCCAACGCTGTCGTCTGTCGCGGAGGCCCCATTCCAATTGGGATACAAGAAGGCAAGATATTTCCCTCGACTCGACGACGAGGACAAACTCCTCATTTACGCTCGGCACAACAAACAAAGGATAAAGACACAACAAATCAAACCCAAGCCATTATACAACAGTTGTTAATTTATCATTAAGAATACGATAGGCTGGGAAAGCGCCAACTCACGGACCCAACAACAACTCGCATGACCACCATCCGTCTAATCTCGCACGGGCGCACTCCGTATTACCCCGACTCCTGCTTCATCACACATTGACCATTGGAAGGTTGAATTCCAGCGTGTATCGACGTCAGATTCGATATATTTGTCCGAGAGTTCCTTAGATCTTAGAGACCTCATTCCGTTATCGTTGCGGTGCATTCGACCAAGCCAATGAGCTAAGGCACGTCTTGCCATTGCTGTCTGAGTTCTAATGAGTTGCGTAATGCTGTTTGTTCCTTATTCAGGACCGAGCTTGTGTTTATTCCACGCCTCACGTAAGTGACATTCCAACAAAACTGAGAATAAGTTACCGGGAAAGTTTAATAAATGCCAGCTTCATCGTCGACTGACGACGTGCTCAACATCTAGGTGCAATTGATAGCGACAACTAATATGACTAAAACGCGAATACGGAAGAACTGTAATATACGGTTGACAAATGAACAGAAAGTAACAATCTATGACAAAAGTAGCACTACTTTAACCAATGATATGCTCCAAAGACTAAACGCCAAGATGTCTATTCTGCTCCCTCCAATGACTGCGCCTGTACCAAATCGTAATACTTCCCCCGCTTCGCCAACAATTCGAAATGAGTGCCTTCTTCAAGAACTTTACCACCCTCAAACACATAAATCTTGTCGGCGTTTTGAATCGTGCTCAGTCTATGCGCGACTGCGATAGTGGTGCGACCCTTGGCAGCCTGATCCAGTGCGGCTTGGACGACTTTTTCCGATTCCGAATCGAGCGCTGATGTAGCTTCATCCAGCAGTAGCACTTTAGGCTGTCGAATAAGTGCTCGAGCGATCGCAATCCGCTGCTTCTGACCACCAGATAGGAGTACACCCTTTGTTCCGCATAAAGTGTCATACCCGTCTGGCAACGAGACTATAAAGTCGTGAATGTTGGATTGCTTGCACACTTCAAATATTCTCTCATCTGAGATGTTGTCCGGATTCTCTAGCGAGCCGAACTTGATATTCTCTCTAATTGTCGCCGCATACAGGACAGGCTCCTGCTGGACAAGTGCAATGTGGCTCCTATAGTTGTTGATGTTCAAAGTGTTCACGTCATGACCGTCGAACAACACTTGCCCCGCCAGCGGCCGGTAAAACTCCTCGATAAGACTAATAGTCGTACTCTTTCCGCATCCAGAGGAACCAACGAGAGCAACATATTGCCCCTTCTTAACTCTCAGATTCAACCCCCTCAGTACAGGCACGCTAGGACGGGTAGGATACCGGAAGTGTACGTCGCGGAATTCAATATCGCCCTCGACTTTCTCAGGATCGACAGATTTCCCTTCGTCAGACCACTCATCTATTGCGGGCTCACGATCAAACAAGTTCTTAATACTCTGAGTCGCACTCTTCGCCTTCGTCATATCTGCCGCATACGAAAAGACTATACCTGCGTTCTGCGCTCCGAAAACTGAGGACATGAATGCGATATAAAACTGCGTGACTGAGTATTCCCCGCTATAGATAAACCGGGATCCCCACCAGAATCCTAGACCCATAATAAGGAACTGCAGTCCTTGAGCGGTGCCGAACAGCGCGGCGGACTTAAATGTAGGGAGCCTGCTGCTGCGCGCCTGCCTAGCCAAATCGGCCTCATAAGCTTCGACAATATCCCTTTCACGAGTCAGCGATATGACTGTCCTGACCGACGAGACAGCTTCACAAGCGTATGCCGCCGACTTTTCATTCATTTGTCGAGCCTGTTCTTGTACACGCGCCAACATAGAAAATCGACCATATCCGCAGCCAACCATGAGAGGCACACAGCCAATAAATATCCCTGCCATTCTCGGAGCGGCACACAGGGCAAGAATGGACCCAGCAATAATATTAAATACCGCGTTCATTATCTGACCTAGAGTGGCACCACTGAGACCTTCGACACTTTGCGCATCTTGCGAGAGCATGGCTGTGAGCTTGCCCGTTGAATTTTCTTTCTTGTCGAAGAATGCCATATCTTGCCGTGCGATGTGGCGGAAGGTCTGATATCTGATTCTGCGAACAAGACGCTGGCCGACGAATGATAGGGTTGCATTGCAAAGGAAAAAGGCCGACGCTTGAATCCATCCGAGTGCAAAGAATACCCCAGCATATAGGCGAATATTCTTAAGCATGAGGTCGTACTCAGCTGGACCATTTCGGAATGACGTGACACTAAGTGCGTACAATATCGAGATAACGGGATGGCCGAGGCCGTTAATTGCTGCACACACAGTGCCAATGACCAAGTATTTGTTTTCTTTCTTCGTCAACTGGACCGAGAACTTGATAAGTGTCCACATCGAGTCTACCCTTGGTGCGGGCACGTCTGGCTTCTGTCTGATAACTATAGTGGAGACAGAACGTTCGGTCTTGGTGCGTGAGAGCGCTAGCGCCGCTTTCTCGTTCTCCTTGTAATAGAAGGAAGATTCGGTAGAATTAGACAAAGCCCCTTCGCTCTCGAGATCAGACTCGGCGTCACACTCAGTTTCATCGGAATCTCCTTCATCTTCGTCCTGCTTTTCTCTAAGTGCCTCGATCTGCTGAGCCTTGACGAGTTCGTAGTATTCACCCTGTCTCGCGATCAACTGGCTGTGATTTCCAGTCTCGAGAATCTTTCCTTTTGACATAACCACAATCATATCCGCATCCTTGATAGTGGACAATCTGTGAGCAATAACTATCGTAGTTCGTCCTTTAGACCCGGCATCGAGAGCCTTCTGGACGACACGCTCGCTTTTCGTGTCCAACGCAGACGTAGCCTCATCAAGCAACAAAATCTTCGGATTACTAACGATCGCGCGAGCAATGGCAATTCTCTGCTTTTGGCCACCAGACATCAAGAATCCGCGCTCGCCAACAAGCGTATTCCATCCGAGCGGTAATTTCTCGATAAATGTCCACGCATTGGCCTTCTTGCACGCCTCGACAACCAATGCCTCCTTTTCAATCCGAGACGCAGTTTCATAACGAGTACCGATAAGACCGTATGCAATGTTTTCGAAGATCGAGCATGAGAATAGGACAGGTTCTTGCGAGACAAGAGCGATGTGCTGGCGAAGCCACTCGACGTTCAATTTGGTGATGTCATGTCCATCAACGTAGACGTGCCCACCGACGTGATTGTAGAGCCGTCCAAGAATACCAATGATCGTACTTTTTCCAGATCCAGAGGCGCCGACAAGTGCGACAGTCTTGCCGGCTTCAATCGTCAAGTTAAAATTCTCGAGAACGGTGGTGTGTGCGCGCGAAGGGTAGATAAATTTCAAATTACGGAATTCAACCTTGCCATTGAACTCGGACTCTGGGAATGTCTCACCCGGAGCGAACGGATCAACTGCGGAGTCCCGGTCGATTGCGGAGTAAATCTTTGACGCCGCGGCAATACCGTTCGCAATGTGTCGCAAAAGCGGAGGAATACTAGACAAGAAGAACGATCCCATCATCATTGACATTAGCACGGACATGACTTGGCGGATTTGGAGGTATCCTGATGCTATGAACCTCGATCCCTGGAAAAAGGCGAGCGCGTAGTTGCAGTACATGAAAAACCACATCATCCCCGACATAAACCCAATCACCATGCCAGCTTTATGGGCCCATTTCTCCGTAACTGCAAGAAACTCATCGTACTGACCAGCGAGGCGATTTGCAATAGCGAAAGCTTGCACATTGCGAATGCTCGAGAGAACTTCTTCCGCTATGGTGCCACCGACTGAATAACCCGACAACGACTTGCGATAGAACTTGACCATATACCGAGACGCGACAGTCATGGTGATCAGTACGGATAATGTTATACAAATGAGGATGAGAGTCAGTTTCCATGAGCGTGTGAACGCGACCAGCAAAGCACTTATGAAAGTCGTAATATTCGAAGTCACCTGCCCGACTTTCTCAGACATGCCTTCTTGGACAAGCAGCGTGTCCGTCGATATGCGGGTTGTGATTTCTCCAGTTCCAAGCTTGTCAAAGTACGCGATATTCTGACGGAGTGTAGAGTCAAGGTAATTCTTTCGGATACGAGAAGACAAAACTTCGCCGCGATCTATAAAGATGTATGTGTTGATTGTCGACGCAATGAAATCAGCGACTCCGAGACCAACGAATATTCTGCTATCTGTTAGTACAATGATTATCTTCCACACATAACTGGTGTATCATACAAGGCGATCTGGTTAATCTGACGCTGAAATTCGTCAGGCGTGGTAACAGGATACGGATAACTGTCGTATCCATCCGTGCTATTAAATCCACTAGTCACATTGAACCCCACTGCTTCGTTTAAGTTGGATTTCGTATTGCCATGGTACTCGTATAGTTCACTCTGTGGCCTATAGGTGACAAAAAGCTGCGCGATCTCTCCAACCACAACCTATTTTTCATTAGCCCTTCTCTGTCGCCTGCACGGTCTGACGGGATATCCATACCGTCATAAGCGGTCTCAATGTTCCAGAAACAATGGCCAACAAAAAACCTAGCCCGAGCACAAACCGATCCGACCCAGTCGTATATCGAAATAGGGAGAAGAAATTCGTCGACACCGGCCTGACAAGTACCTGCTTTCTAAGAATATCCGATTCGTGCGGACTCAAATGTGAGAACTCGTCAGTTTGTTCGGCGACTTTGACTGCCTCGTCGCCCCGATTCTGCTGCAGCAACGGCGAATTCTCGGTCGCTACAAACTTCTCGTGGCTTTTAGCGGCCTTCACTCCCCGAGATGTCGACCACTTCCACGTCATAGCCTGTAATTCTTCACGTAGTATCCGCGCGACTTGACAGCACGGGAACGAAGAAGTAGAGAGGACAAGCAACGGGATAAAAAGGATGAGCCGGAAGAAGAGTTTTGCAGGGCTGCAAGAACGACACGCAGAGCATGTACTAGATATATCAGCACTAGAGCAGACAGATGAACACAGTTTTGCACTAAGTTTAGATGGCCCAGGGGTTGCGCCTCAACGTAGGCATATCATTTTGACTGGAGAGTCACAATGCCTACCAAGGGAGCTGGCCGAGAGATTTCTCTCCCGGCCAAGCGTCATTGGTGAATAAATGAGTTCAGAATTATCTTCAGCGCCAAATATTGCTGATCATTACAGTTTGAGTCACAAATTCGGGTATTAGGAAGTCATTTCTACCTGAATATTGCCAACAATGATAGGCAGAGTGGCCGGTGAGCTATCATCACGAAATATAGACTCATCGGTTGACGCCATCGCGCACCCTGAGCACGGATCACAAGCCACACGCTTGCAATCAGTGCCCCAAGATTGCGACTCGCCGGCGGGATGAGTGAGCACTGTTACATGATAGCGATGTGGGAATTCGGTCATATACCAACCGTCTCATTGTTCCTGGATTGTCACCGAACAGCCAACTGCTTCAAATTATCGCGCTTCAAGTGAAGAGTAATGATGAGTCCCGGTAACTGGCCAGGCAGAGGTATGCATATCAAGTATCAGATACTCCATAGGAAGGTGGGTCATGCATGGCGTGGGGATGATGCCATAAGATGCAATTAGCCGCACAAGAGGCGGCCCAGGGATTGAAACATTTTTCATAGCTAGGGTACGTGGCTAAACGATGACTTTTTTTTGTTCTTCTGCGCAAGACAATACAACATCCAATTGCATAAATGTCGATTGCGGAATTGAGTATGGCATCTAGACGAGTACGCTGCAAATTGATAGTCAAGCAGCACTAAGAGTCAGGAATGTTCCTCCAGCATCTCCAGCATCTACGACCGCTGCGTTCCAGTCCCCCGTTCAGCATGTCAATTTGATAAACTATACGAAAATAACATATTAAAACATAAGCTATATACACCGATATTGTTACCCAAAACCCCTGCTTTTCCAACTATTAACAATTATTACGTTTCTATTCGCCAAAATTCAGCACACTCATCCCGAAACCAGATTCACCCGGATCATTAGGATCCGGACTATCAACCCTATCCGGTGTAAGTCTGAGACCCGTTGGCTCAGGTCCCATAGAATAACCGCTTTGTCTTCCATCCAGCGCTCCAACGAGACCAAGGCTAGCAGTCAAGTCATCCTCTGTGGGCTCAACCATTCCGGGCACAGATGTACTTGTCCCAGACAGCTTGCGCGGCGGCGGGCGCGAATTGTCGCGGCACTCAGAGCACAGCCTAATAGCGGCTGCCGCAGTCTCCTTAATCCTCGTCCAGTGGTATTTTTCCGCTATTGTCGCCGTGGTTTTATTAATACCGACGTGCCCATTCAAGTGGATTTGTGTTGCTATGGCTAGCTGTCTTTCCGGTTCCGGGACAACCTCGCGGTCCCTAAGCATTAGCCGACCGTCCCGCAGTCGGTAGTGTGCTGCAGACGACCGTAGCCGCGACTTTTCTTGCCTGTCTGCCTGAGGCGGGTACCGTCCAGTTTCTAGATAGAACTTTATCCGATCAAACCGCAGTTCGCCAACTGGATCCTCCACGGGCCCCACCAAATCTCTCCCATACATAATCGCGTCCACAGGATGTTCATGGTTTTTCAGAATCGCGGCGCCTTTCACACGACCAATCCGTTTGAAGCCTATACTTTCCCAAATCCGCCTCGCCGCTACATTTGTTTCAAAGACTAAATTGAAGACAGAGTAGGTGTAGCCAAGCTTCGGAGCCCAGTCGATGTAGCATTCGCCTAGGACTCTGCCAATACCCTTTGATCGCACGTGTTGAGGAACAATAAAACCAGCACTGCAAATATGGGCGCTTCGACCTGGGTAATTTGGCTTGATCTAAACCCCGATCGGTCAGTATGACGTTGCTGGCACAAGACATCATAATACAACGTACATAAAACGATCCGAAGCATTCTTTGGACCAATTCCGGTTATCCATTATGGCTGGGGCATCACCTAGCAACATGATGGCCGCAAACGACGAAAACCAGTATGACTGAAATGCATCCAGCGGCAGTGGCTCAAGCATGGGACTGTGAGTGACATTAGCGCATAGTTCTCGGGTGGCAAACCCAAACAAAAGCAGCACCCACAATGTTTCTCCCCTCTCAATCTCAATATTCAACTCATCGCACAGGAACACCAGTAATCCTATCGGCACCGCCGCCGGACTCGTAATGGGATACACCGTCGCCGGCGTATGATCTCGCAGCAGGAACGTGCAAGGCCCAAGATCATGCGGCAGCGCCGGCGCTGACGACGGTGGCGGCGCAGCTGTCGAGTATCTGAACGCCGCGATCGCGGGATCCTCGAGCATCGACGGGGACATTGTCTTCCCAGATATAGGTGACCGGACAACGCGTGAGCTTTCGTTTGTTTGCGGTTCGGACGCGCTGTGCGGAGATGTTGCTCTGCGTATGTGTCGTCCTGGCTGCTGGCGAGCAAGTGCGGTAAAACCTGGAACCGCGAACCTGAGGTCCCAGCGTCGTGCACGTGATCGGCCTGCAAGGACGAGCACCCGACTAACTAAAAATCCACTTTATTTACTTGACCTTTACAGAATTGGCCAGCTCAATAATGAGGCACTAGTAGCGGGTTGGTTATAGGAGATGCTCTAGGTTTAGCATTACACCGCATTCTCTCTACTCGGTACCCATGCCGACCGAGTCCGAAGACGTTGACGTCGGCTCGCTGATAACCACCATACCCCACCTTCTTGCCCAATACGACGCACGCAAGAAATCGCTAGTCACTTCGTCGCAAGATCCGATCAGCTTGAACGCCGACAACGATGGCTTACGCCGCTATCGATTTATAGGACGGGTTATTTCGTACGATCCCGAAACAGCTGTGTTGGTGGTTGAAGATCACGATGAGGACGAAGGCGACCTTTCTTGTCCGCCGGGCTCGATGCGTCGGATTAGAGTAGGCGCTGACGCGGTGGTGTTTGACGACGTCAGATTTACAAGAGCATGTGTAGCGGTTGGGTATTGGGTTAATGTAATGGGCAGGCTTGAGGTTGCGGAAAATGACGAGTTAAAGGTTCGCGCGACATTGATTTGGGCCTGCGATGTGCAATCTGTGCAAAAAGTGCGGAAATTCATGCGGCTTATTATGAAGCAGCAGGCATACCGCAAGCCAGATTTGATCGAAATTGTTGGAGCTGATGGTTTGACGGGTATATAAACTGCGATCTTGATATCGTGTACACTACGTGACCGGCGTTTTCGGCAACATAAGCTTTTTGCAAGCAATCGTTCAGTTCATTCAGAATGGTAGCATTATTTACCAGCTACCGTGACTTCTCATCAATATCATACAGTAATCATGTCGGGGCCTCCAAATATAGCATCTACCACTCTGACATGCAAAATTTTCTGTCAGTCAAACATTGATAACCATATTAACGCCCAGAAAACTGACCCATAGTGACTGCCATAAAAAATATAAGGACTGCGTCAACATTTCTACCTCATCATCACAGTAAATATGCGAATGTTTAATTTTGAATATTGTTACCCCACGTGACACGCAGTTTTTGCATATTACTTCCGTTGGGGCCATCAACAGGAGAGGTTCCAGCAGAATATCCACCCTGATTGTTATATCTGTTGTTGTTCCCAGTGGAATACCGCTTCCTATACTGCTGATTGTTATTGACGCTGGTGCCATTATTGTTGTTCCGGCGTCCACGGTTGTTGTTCTGCTGGTTGTTGTTCCATCGCTGAAACGGCTGTGGTGGGCCCTTTCTGTATTGTTGCTGCTGTTGTTGCTGCTGTGGTGACTGCTGGCGTGCTTGAGAAACTGCATAGTCAGTAGTAATAGGAGTAGCGGGGACAGACTCAGCACGAGGTGGGACAGTCGTCGGCGAATTCTCTGTTGGTGCTTCGGTGGAAGCACTTCTCTGAATACGAGTTTGAACATCCTGAAGCTGCTGGGCGAGAAGAACACGAGCGTCTTGCTCTTGTTGGACTGAATTCTGTTCAACCGGCTGCTTCACCTGGCCAACGGCTATGGTATCGGCGACCAAAGGCGAAGCTGTGCTTGCAGCTGTGCTTGCAGCTGTGCTTGTAGCTGCGGTTGATGCAATTGCATTCGTACTCGCCGCAGTAGCAGTTGTAGGAGAATCCGGCTCAGCAGACTGCACAACTTCAGTCTGTCTAACTGGCTCGGCTGTTGTGTCAACCGATAAGATTGGCCGCTCGTTCTCCTTTACGTCTTCACTCTTGACTGAAGCCACATCGCTGTCACTTAAGACGATACTGTATATCTTTGAATCCTCATTCTGTTTCTCGCTCTGCTGGGTGGTTTGAATATCCTTCATATCTGCGTCCTGTGTACCTTCATGAACTGAAACATTCCCTTCTGCTGCTGCTGCTGCTGCTGCTGTAGCAGTAGCGGGAGAGACTACTGAATTACGTGACGCAAGATACGCGTTCCACTCATCTCTGCCATTGTCAGTAGCAAGATCAAACTGCTTTCCATCGACAGTAAGAATGCATTTCGGGGAATTGAAAGAGACAGCATCACCAGCTTCCTGTTCTGGATAATAATACGACCCGAACTGGGCCGCGAATTGCGCTGCTATAGATACGGTCAGATAGATTGTCAGTCACACTAGTCTCACAACTTACGATCCACGGTGGTCATGTTCAAGTCCTCACACAGCTGATATATGCACTGCCACAATCTGCCGGTAGCCTCCTTCAGCTTTTCCAGCTCACGACGCACGTCACCTCCGCGATTAAGACGGCCCTGCAAGTTACGGCAGTCGGACTTGGCCGTTTGTGCTACTTCTAGAATCTTACCCTTCAACAGCTCAATCTCCCGGTTATTGCTTTGAAGACCTGCTTGAAGCTGCTTGAGGAGCGCATTCGAAAGCTCTGCCGTCGCGGCCGAGCTGGCCAATGCGATCGCTCTGACTTGATCCTCGTCGATAGTGGGCTGTGCGACAGACACTGCAGGGGCTGGCGGCTCGGAAATTACGGCGGGTGGTGGTGTGGGAATCGGGCCCGGCTGACTGTTGCGGAACTTTGTGAGATATAAGTATGTTGCCAGTGACAGGGCGCCAGTACAAAGAAACGCATCTGAGACAGACGACAAAAGCGACGTCTCAGACTGGATGACAATATTCTCAGACGGCAAACATGAGCGCAAAGCAGAAATTGCAGTCTGATTAGCGGAGTTCTTGATCATATATGCGAAGCAGCTGCAACAAGGTGAGCTTTTCGTCGTGCCCTGCTTCGCAAGATATACATACTTCAAGACGGAATCCGGCAACGCTTTCAAGGCAGCATCAGATATCTGGCCCTGATTTGTCACGAACGATTCGATCTCCGGCATTTGCGCAGGAGTCAGATGTCGGATTGTTCGAGTGACGATGATGGCGATCTGGAGGGTGAATAAACACGCGTTGACGACAACAAGCGCGCCGGTCACTACCGGCGAAGACAAGTGTCTGCGTATCGCCGCGTTGTTAGTCATTGAACTCAGTCTGGAGAAAGCGTTGGCCATGTTTGCAAACGTGTGATGCAAGAGGAAGGAAGGGGGGGAGGGTGTTTGCAATTTCGTGGGAGGTGGCCCGGCATGGATTAGACCGGGCCCGGCCTGACTCGAAATTGGTGTTGGGACGATTTGACGCGCGTTGTCCGGGCAACACTAATTGATTGGGACAGCCCGCAATGTGTACTAATCGCCTCACTAGGACTAGTGTGCCAGTCCGTAGCTTGCAAAATATTAAACTTAAATTGTATGGCACAGTGTGATTGGCGCTTCCGCTTCCCCGATAACGTTCTTCGACGGCAATCTGTGGAGTGAAGACTGAAGAGTCGCCAGGTCATTTATGGATTCGTGGCGCCCACATGTTATCGCGGTACTGACCGTTTTGAGACAGTTCTGACTGCCTGCAACCATCATTATTTCTTACGGTGTTCATTCACGAGATACACTCTGCGCTGTTCTTAGAAATGTGATTACTTTCAGGTCGGTCTACGCTAAAAATCTGTCGCTAGCTGCAGGTGACGGATATCCGCTGTGCTGGCCAAGGCTGGATCGGATGAACGCGAAGAAAAGGCTGGCTCGACAATCCCGAGTGCTGCTCTACTCTGAGTCGGTGCCTCGCTAACTGTGCCGATGTGGCAGAAGCTGGCAATCCTGCACCTGATGGGTATAGCAACTTCCTACATATTGCAATATCTTCTGGAGTTGCAGTACAATCGAGTGGTCGTCGGTCGGTCGGTTGATTGTCGTGTGGCAAAACTCACAAAGGCAAGGTTCGCGCTAGTCGGTGGACCCGTCGCCCTGTATTTGACTGCTAGCTATCTAAACCGGAGTAGGCTTAGCGCAAATGCGCTCTTAGCAAAATGCATTGCATGCGCTAACTCTAAGTTGGAAAATGACGGCATTGATCCGGTTAGAGAGCAGCGGCAAGTGTGAATTTTGTTCTGATCCCTGAATGATCGAACACGGCCGTGACCGCCTGCCATTTTCATGTTGTGCCATTATATTTTCCATTTATCCGCACGATAATGCAAGAAAATACACAAGATAGATATATGGATAGAGCCAACATGACAATAAACAGAATGCAAAAATACCACCGGGGCCCTGTGCAAACCAAAAAAACAATATCAGAGTCAGGCTGCTCTGAGTCGCGCGCGCCGCGAGCTTTAAACTTTCCGCCTGGCCAAGACGATGACCGAATAAGTTTGTCTGCGCGTGCCCACGTAAATTATTTCCTGGCTCGCCCATTCGCCGCCCGATACACTTAGTGCTTGTCTCGCCGACTCGCTCGTTTCTATCCCGGCTGGGTTGTTCGTTTGATCATTCGTTCTATCCCGTATATTTCTATATACTTGTCCTACCTTGTAGTACTTGCCCGCGCTGGAGCTGCTATTTATTTCTCGGTATGTAGCCGGGTTGTTGTCGATGCGACCTGCCCTCGTGCCATCCGCCATCGCTCCTGCGCCGCCATAAACGAGACGTAACTGAATGCTAACACTACTCTTGCTGCAGCATATCTACCATCCTGCCACATATTCACGATGAGTTCGCTAAAACGGAGGCGAGACGGCAACCTCGCTGATGGTGCTCCCGTGAAGGTCCTCGACTTTGCGTCGTTGGCAGCCACAGCTGACACCGAGTCGCCAGTCAGTACGCCCGAGCTTGATTTCAGCTCCGTGAAGCGTCGGAAAGAAGACTATGGGTTTGACGACTCGTTTGGTATGTATTGCGCGATGCGAACGGTCGGGGACAGAACGCCTGCTAACAAAAGTCTCCAGACTCGGCCTCATCGCCGGATGACGCCAGTGATCTATTTGACCTGTTCACGCCTCCACTGTCGGTTGTCGATGACTTGCCCGGGCCGAGTTTCGCGATGGACGGAAGAATAGTGACGACGTCGTCCGAGATTTCGGCATCGGCTTTCGTCATTTACGAGGACTCGGACGCAACGACCGACGACGAGGACCTCCCGGTTGTCAAGAAGCTGACCGCTACGGCTGTCGGCAGTGCTCCCAAGTCAGTCGCCGTCGCCTCTTCTCCAATGGGACCTCCGTCTCTGCCACTTGGGATTCAGACTATGGGTCCCACTGTTGGTCACTGGCCCGACCAGACGCCGGAGAAGCCCTTGACGAGCCTGACGAGCCTGCGGGGGCAGGCCCATCGCCAGCCGTCTGCCTCACCGGTTCTGCCCAAGCAACACAAACTGGCCCCTCCGCCTGGCAACCATGCGCTCTCCCATGCGGTTGCATCGTCGGTCTCGTCTAGCGTGGACGCGCTGCTCGAACAGTACCTCGACATCAACAATGTGGTCGACAATACGGTCGCGCCGCCAAACGCAAAGTCCTGGATCGACAGATACATGACGATCCCGATTTGCGGGTACCTCAATCGCGCGAGCGCAGAGCCCGAACACGACGTCGCCGTCGCCGCGACTGTGGTCGCGGGCATCTCAAAGCCGCCGGAATCAAGCGCAAAGGCGGGCAAGCGGAAGCCGTCGGCGTCTCTGAAGCGGGCCGCGTCTGCGCCGTCCGTGTATGGGCTCAAGCGGCGCAGTCTGTTCATGGGAAAGGGAAAAGAAATGGTTGGGTTAGGCGTTGTGGTTGGGGATTTGCTCTTGTAGGGCCGGGTCCGTGAGATAAAAAAAGTTATTTCTCTACTCAATTTTTAATATCGGATACATTATTGGGACTTATTGGATACTTCAAAAGTTTTTTTTTTTTTTTGTTATTTCAATTCAACCGGGATGACGAGGGTATTATGACGGCAACCAAAAAGTTCCTCTCATGGAGTTTTAATTTTGCGAACAATATTGGGTATACAACGAGCGTTTGCTTTTTTTTTCGACATTTTTTTGTTTCCCCGTTTCTTCTCCGATTATACTTCTTTCCGTTGTTTCTGTTTCCTTTGGGGGTTCTTCTTTCAGGAGTGTACATGGAATATAACTAATATATATATATATATATATATATATATTTCTCTATTATTTCGGTGGTACGGATTTTTTTTTTCATATCTGGAATTGTGTGATACAAAGCGATCTGTACGGATATGTAGGAATCGAATTTTTTAATTCTGTGTATGGATAGCCACTAGTGATGTCGATTAATGAATGCGAGCAACGATTCTCTCCTCATTGTCATGATTTAGCGTTATATTCAGATCGCAGCCTGAAGGTGAATGCTTGATTCCGGCAGGCCGCATATGGTGTAATGGTCAGGCATACTTTGGGTCCACGTTGGCAAACTTTTGTGGGCATTGACAGTGATCTACATTTACACGATCATTACCGCAATCGTCACTTGTCTGGCAGGAAATTTACACAGGTCGGTTACATTAGATACCATGCGTAGATCACGACGAGGCAGTGCTCACTCGTGTCGTGCTTCGTGCTTGTAAACCCCACTGGCGCGTCGCAAATTGATTGTTGGGTACATTAGACCATGGATTGCTATTTAATTCTTAAACTGGTCCTCGGTCACGCCCTTGCCCATGGCGGCCGTGCTGGAGACGCCGCCGGTGACCATCTTGAGCAGCGAGTCAATGTACTCTGCGCCGGACCACTTTTGGTGCTTGACGACCTCGACGCCGAGCTCGATTTCGGGTCGCTGGACGGCCTCGCCGTACGCGCGCATGCCGATCTCGGCGTACGACTTGGAGAAGCTGTCGACCGCGAGCGCGGTCGTGTGGAGGCCGGCCAGCGTGATGAACTGCCACACGTACCCGAGCTTGCCGAGCCGGGCAATGTAGGTCTCCTGGTCCTGGACCGACATCGCGGTCGTCCAGTTGAACGACGGGCTCAGGTTGTACGCGAGCCACTGGTGCGGGTGGACGGCCTTGACACCTGTGGCGAACTGTTCGGCCTGGGCATAGTCGGGGTACTTGCTCTCCATCCACAGCAAGTCGGCAAACGGCGCGTAGGCGACCGCGCGCGCGACCGCGTACTCGGTCCCGCCCTGGATCCGGTAGTAGCCCTCGCGCGTCCGGGGCGCGTCCCAGTCCCAGTAGACGTCGAGGCCGGTGAGCTTCTTTGCGATCGCGCGGGCGGCATCGTTGGACTTGCCCCTGGTTTCGGCAACGAACTTTGCAATCAGTCCGTCCTTGTTGGCGACCGAGCCGGCCGACCTGATGGCGTCGACGACGGCGTCTTTGTAGGACTTGATGCCGGCGGCCGCGATCCATTCGTCTTCGATCCTCTGCAGCTCGTCGCCCTGCCTGCCCGCGTCCTCGGCCGCGACCATGAGCGTGACAAGCGGCGGCAGGCGCGGGTTCGTCGAGCCGAGAATGAACGGATGGTCCCGGTAGTCGATCGTGGACGTGAGCAGCGTCGCAGCCTCGGAGTCGGTCCGGGCGATGCAGAGCAGGTCCGTGCCCATGATGTCGGCCTGGGCGCGGATGGCGACGAGCCGGTTGATGTGCTCTGATGTCGGCACGAGCACCTTGCCGGCCATGTGGCCGCACTTTTTCGTGCCGGGCGCCTGGTCTTCGATGTGGATGCCGGCCGCGCCGCGCTCGATGAACATTTTTGTCAGCTTGAGGATCGCGGTGATGCCGCCGTGGCCGGTGTCGGCGTCGGCGATGATCGGGCGCAGAAAGTCGGTGTAGTCGAGGTTTGCGCGGGCGGCGGGCGGCTTGGACAGACGGTCCTCACGCTGCTTGCGGTCGTGGAAGAGCTGGGCGAACCAGAGGTGCTCGACCTTGTTCGGGACCGTGTCCATGGGGTAGTCAGCCAAGTCCGGCGACGGCTCGTTCGAAGTCGACGCGGTCGAGGACGACTGCCAGCCGGACACGTAGATCTGCGATTGCATTAGCTGACAGGATGCAGACGACATCAGGCGGGCCCACACTCACGGTGTCAAGATACTTGGCCATTTGGGTGACGTGGACGGGGTCAAGAGCGCCAAACGTGAACGAGACGGTCTTGTTCTTGTCATGATCTTCGAGCAGCTTGAACAGTTTCTTGCTCTGGTGGTTGCTGGGATACTCCGTATTGAACGAGCCGCGCTTCTGGACGATGGCCTCGGCCGCATACACGCGCTTGGTGTGCCGCCATCGCGGGTCGGCCCACCACTTTTTGACGGCAGCGACGTCAGCTTCGAACTGGTTCTGCTCAGCCTTGAGATCGATAGGGGAGTAGACCATTGTGTGTTGGCTGTGACGGGGACGCCGTGTGTCGGTAGTGTGGGTAGAGTGATGTGGGTTGTGTTTTTCGCATAGAACAGAGGTCGGCAGTCGGCCGTGATATATGTATATATAAACCGCCAGCCGGAGCACAATCATCAGTCATCTCGGTCGGGCGGGTCGCGTCAGTTCAGGTTAGGCGGCCGCGTGCAAATCTTGTCCCCGCCCGTCCACGTGAAGACGACGTCGTCGTCTGGACATGTTCTTGCATCCGGCATGTTTGTTGTCTGAAGCGCGCTTCCGATGTGACGACCAATTGCGGATTAAATTACTCACTGTACAAATATTACTCTGGCCCTGGCTGCTGCTTGTGTGGATCTGGATCTGGATTCCGGCGTCCAGTCCGGCCGCATGAAGGGAGCCCAGCCCAGGCAATCGCGATTCCTTCACTAGTCCGGGGCCCCGGCCTCGGTCGTGCCTCGGAACAAGCTGGTCGCCGCGGTGCGGGGCCGTGCGAGTGCATTACGCTTCGCGCTACTGCAATGTTAAACGCTATTTGCCACACTGCAACCGGGCACGGCCGCCGACCTGAGCAGCTAGCGCAAACTCAAACGCCCATCCGCGTGAGCAGCGCTGGACCCTGACCCTGATTGGAATGAGATACACCCCTAACCCGCCGGTCGGCCCCATTCACATGACGTCGGATGTCTGGCGATCGCAATGAATGAATTTAGCAATTACTTTGATCCGCACAGTGTGCATTAACTACTATCCACAATTACTACAGTCATCATCATCAAATACTACGCGTTGGGCGGCTCGTACGGCTCGACCAGCATGCGCGAAAACGTCTTGATTTTGTCGATCCCCCGAACCTCGTCCGTCAGCTGCGGCAGCCGCACAATGTGGAAGTCGCCCTCATACAGGTCCCCGATCTGCTCCACGTACTTTTGCTGCATCTTGTACCGAGCATTGCACTGCGCACAAGTCGAGCCTGTATTTTATTAGTGTCAGGCATAACTATATTCTCAGCCTGGACCTCGAAACTCACTCTTGGCCGGATATAGCAGCTGGTTGACGACAATGCAGTGCACGTCGATCCGGTACGACGACAGCTCCTGGATCATCCGCTCGGTCTCGTACAGCGACAGGAACTCGGGAATGCACACGCAGATGAACGTCGTCAGGTCCGGATCCTTGAACTGGGTGTTGACCTCGTTGATGGTCGCGCGCATGGTCTCTAATTTGGCAAACATGTCTCCGTCCGGCCCGCCCGCACCCGCACCGGCGCCTGCCTGCCCGCCCAGCAACCCGTTCAGCATCGGGCCAAACCTGCCGCTGAGCTCCGACACCTTGGCCAGCGCCTTCTCCAGCACGGTCGGGAACGACAGAAACCGCAGCGTGTGGCCGGTCGGCGCCGTGTCAAACACAATCACGTCAAAGTCGGTCGACTTGACCTGCTTCATGACCTCGGCGAACGACATGGCCTCGTCGACGCCCGGGATCGAGAACGCGAGGTCCTGCATGATGTTCGACATGCCGTTGCTCTGCGCGTTCGCCTGCTCGATCATCTCCTGGATCGACCCGGACGGGTCGATCTCCATCGCCGACAGGTTCGGAATGCCCTCGACCTTGCGCGCCTCCTTGCCAAACTGCTGGCCAAACGCGTCCGATAAATTGTGCGCCGGGTCTGGCCGCCACTCGCTGTCAACAAATCATCCGTCTTCAAAAATTCACCCACTCACCTGTACTGATTAGTAGCACATTTTTCCGGCACTGGGCAAGCTGAACCGCCAGCGAACACGACGTCGTGGTCTTGCCCACGCCGCCTTTGCCGCCGACAAAAATCCACCGCAGGCTCTGCTGGTCTAGAATATTCTGCAGCGTAGGCGCCAGTTCGTCCTCTTCCATCGTCACACTGTATATTATGTCGTAGGATATCTATAATCTAATAACCGCGACGATCTGATTCTAACTTCACGCCTTGGTTTTGTCTATTGCTTGTCCTTGGATCAGCTTGACACGGACAAGGCGCGCCACCTCATTCGAGAACAAACCAGCACTGACTCGCAACTCGCACGTGACAGCCCAGCGGTTGGGCACGTATGGCACAAGTGCGACCTGCTGTCGCGCTTAGCGCCGCTAGCTCGATGTGCCGCTTGTTCGATCGATTTATATTAGATATCGACCAGGTTGGATGCGGATACGGCTCGGTTTCAATGCTCCGAGGGCCTGTTTGGAAGCATTCGCATTACTGCCGTCCGTCACTACTTTACTCCGGCCTGACACCGTCTGTTTCCGGCCGCGACGTCTGCCGGCGATTTAATAGCCCGATGGCATCGCCAGATCCGCCTGGCCGCGACGACGATAACACAGACGTTTTGCTGCCGGACGTGTCCGCGGCCGACTTTGCCGCCCTGGACCTGCGGGTCGGCACTATCACGGATTGTGCCCTGAACCCGAAAGCCCGCAAGCCGGCATACAAGCTCGAGATCGACTTTGGCCCTAAAATCGGCACCAGGACGAGCTCGGCCCAGATCACGCACTACTACGGTGCCGACGACCTGGTCGGCCGCCAGGTCGTGGCCGCCGTCAACCTCGGCATGCGCAGAATCGCCGGCGTCAAGAGCCAGGCGCTCGTGCTCGGTGCTGACGGCAACGGCGACGGCACCATTACGCTGTTGGCCGTCGAGCGGCCGGTTCCGAACGGGACGAGGATTTCGTGACCATTATGTATATATTGCATTAGTGAATGTTTGATTTCTGTACATACAGTAATGTTTAATCGATCAATTGTTGTCTGCCCAGCGACGGAACTTACCTCTGCTTTCTCGTGCCCTCGTGCCCACGTGCCCACATCCACAGCAAAACGAAAGACCAACTTACCAACAAGCGACAACTGCCGTCCTCGATCCACTCTCCCGACAAGATCCCGAGCCAAACCAGCTGCAGGCAAGTCACCAAGACACGTCTGTCGAGGACCCCGACTGGCACGGCGGCCTTGGATCGGAATCCGCCTCCGTCCGTCACTGACATCCCCCACCAACGTCTCCGAGATCCTCCCATTCTTTTTATTTTTCTTCGTCATGTCGGATTGCCGACCCGTCGAGTCCACACGGCCGCATACAAATACTCGCTCCTCCTGGCACGTCTGCCGATCGCCGCGACTACATGACACGACTCGTCCGGATACGCGCGCGACAGATCACAGCCTCGACTGTAAGGGTCTAAAATCCCCACCAGTGCTGGCGACACCTTGTGCTCGGCCAAACACTGTCTGTTGCCATGCAACCTAAGACCTCACTAACTAAAACCGGCTAAGCTCACCACACTTGTTCTGTAAGATAAACTCACAATAGTAATCTGCGCCGCTCATAGAACCTTTGCCAATCTTCCGAATCGGCAGACAGGCTCCTTGGTTTATTTATCTCTCGGCCTTTTTCATTCCAGCGCGGAATCAACAAAGATAACACATAAAAGCAATTCCTCTTTTGTTATATCCGTAAGAGATGCCGGCCTTGCTCACACATGTTTCCATTTATTACCTCTAGGCCCCCATTAGATGCAACGCCAATATTTGTCTAATGCGTCTTTACCGCGATCTCTTTCTCTTTTTTGTGTAAAAACCGCCAGGGAAGTGCGACGGAGACGGGAGCATCAACGAATCGTGGTCGGAGAACATGCCAAAGCTGCGACGCTCGACGTCGAACCGTGGGTGGACTAACCCCCCGTGGCAAATATCCACCGAGCCGGCCGAACACCAACGGACGCCATCTACGCGCCCAGCAGAAATGACGGAGCCGAAGCACGCGACAAAGGCAGATATAGGAGGCAGAATGCAATCGATGCAAGAATTCCACTTCAATCCGTTTCAGACTATTGGGGCGCCAATGTAGATCTGCATAATACATGTTAGCTCTTCAACATTAGTCGCGCAGCTGCAGATGTGTGGGAGCGAGCAGGCTGGATTGGAGATGCAGATGGCAATAAGAAAAAGTGACCGTCGGGATACGGATTCCGGCAGGTTTATGGAAGTTACTGTATTTGCATTAAATTGGCCAGGAATAATCTTGCACGCGACCAGCCCGTTTGTCAATACGTCACCGGCCGTCGGTTCGGTGCGGGTTAGGGCAATTACCCCAGCGGGAGCGCCGCCACTGTTTACTCAACGCGTGGCTTGTGACACGCAGCAGCCGGTCGCTGTTGACCGCCTGCGCCCGCACCAAATATCAGAACACGCTACAGCACACTGAGCAATCGCCCAAGATGGACGATTACTCTGAACAGTTATATGCGGCGAAATCCAGTGCGTATCAAGCCAGGAGAGCGACTGCTGCCGGCCGTCACGACATCAGGGACTACGTGTATGACGCTGACAACGACGACGATGACGACGGCGCTGCTGCTGAGCCAGCGTACTTGCGGTACCATCGCGGCTCGGTCGGCAGGGCTTCGGCTCCGCGCAATTTGCTAAACGCAGTCGAGCTAGCGGCTCTTCCGGACCTCGTCGTCGGCGGCGGCGGTAGCGCCGGCAGCGACGACGGCACAATTGGCAAAGGCAAACAGGACGCTGATGACGGCGACATGGTTGATGTGGACATTGACGATTCATACAGCGATTCATCGAGCGGCGAGCACGGTTTCAGGCCAGAAGTGTACCCGATCGTGTCGTCGGCCATGGTATATGCCATTCAAGCTGATGTCCCGCCTGCCACCGGCGAGGATAGCCAGAGCGACGCTGTGGATACAAGACCGCAGAAGCATGGGGAAGGTCAGTCGGTGGCACGCAGAGTAGGTGGCGACAGTGACAGCGTCAAGAGTTGGGAGGCAGGGGACGATGGTACTGTGGCTGGGTCCAGTCACGGAGCTGCCAAGCCGCCCGCCAACAACGCTCGCGATCAAGTATCAGACGATCGTGCAGATGGTTCTTCCTCTCAGAGCTACACCTACTCATATCCATATTACTATGAGCCTGAAAGTTCTCACGCTTTGGATGGCAAGGACCTGGGTGAGCATCGTCCAATCTTGGATCGTCAGCCGTCGCCGGCCAGTGTCTTGCAAGGCGAAGTCTCGCAATTGGACGCGGATGTCATTATTGCGTCCTACTTCAATGAAAGCGATTCGTCGGACAGTGATGAAGTTATTAATGTTTTCCGTACGACGTCGCTTCCACCTTCACCACCGGCATCGCCGCCGCTCGTTGAATCACCGACAGCGCTGCCGCTGCTATTAGCGGATAATTCAGTCGAGGACCAAGTCGATTGTGTTGACGCCCTAGAAGTCGATCTAGCCGGACAGCCACCTGAACCGACACCGACAGTGGCGGAACAGCACTCAATATACAACACTGTTCCGGTTGCGTCTCGCGTCTCTGGCCTCCGCAGTGTTAGCAGTGGCAGCGCGACTACGTCTTACGAGAACGCAGCCACATTTCAATCTATTACTCAAGGATTTCAGCCTTTTGCTCACGGACAAAGCCATGACGAGAGCAGCATGTTTAAGTCAGCTCAGGTGCCGGACGTGGCATATGGCGGCAGAAGTAGATCGTCAAGCGGGCGACAAGTGTTCTCAACGATTTCGATAAATCAGACCCAAGATCTTTTGGGGCGACCGGCAGAGGACGTTCACGGCAAGATATCCGATGGCGACGGTAGCGATGAGCAGACGCCCACCACTGCTACCAAGCCTTGTCTTGCCATTTCACTGCCGGATGATGACCATGAGCCGGCAACCGTCCGAATACGGTCGAGAAATCTAAGCGTGTCGTCCTCATCGTCTGTGTCTTCCGCCGACGAGGATAAAGAGAATCGATCACCGGCTATTCTTGTAACGCCACCGCCCAGCCCAATGCACCCCGCCACGTTTGGATCGCTCCGCAATCGCAGGATCCGACCTGGAGGTGGAGGCGTTATTTCTCCCACCTCACCGTTCGCTGACGTCACGCTAAAGCCGATCCATTTGCATTCCAAAGAACCAATTTTCTTGTCGTCATCGGCCAAGTCAGGGGGTAAGGATACAGAATCCTTCCATAAAGGAGCGATGCGCCGTGCGTCAGACGGCTGGCGTCAACAACTGGTCGACGGCAGCTTAGCTAGAATACTGAAGCATGCCACAGAAGCCATTAATGTCGCGACTCAAAAGGACAGCATACAAGAATTAGAGTCATGGCTGTCCGAATATGTGGATGTCGTGATCGGCGTGTCCTCTACGTTCGTCGTGGTGGGTGCAATCCTGGTCGGCGCGCTTTCATTTGCGGACGACACCGGCCGCGATTATTTCGGAGTTAAAACCTTGACTTACAAGTAGATATTTTTTGCGCCTTGTCCATGCTAATTTTTTTTCTGTGCTAATTTTGTTGGTGTAGTTGTGCGCTGCAAGCCACTACTTATCGTGACGTGCACGAGTGTCTAGTTCATATCCGGTTGCCGTCCATCTTCCCGTTACTGGGCGTGACAGCGTCGAGCTCGGCGTTGCACTGGTTCGTCATCACAGATCTGTACTTCTGGGCGGTGTTAGGCTGCTTCGCCAGTATCCCGCCGCTTATTGCAATTACCGGCTTCGCGCTTCTGTGCGTAGCGTACGGCGCGTTGGTGGTGTTGCTCGCGTCTGAGAAGTTTCTGCGCTGGATACTAGGCATGACGAAGCGGTTGATGCTTGAGCAAATGGATGTCGCCGACGTAATGACTGACATTATCGACGGGACTGACGAGGGTCTGTTTGGCGATTTGTAATTCGCCAGATGAAGCTTATATGACAAAGGGAGATACGGGCACGCTATTATGAGACGTGCCAAATGACAAGTTAATTACCTGATGGCCTTTTCGCTTTTCAGTATGACAGTTACGTACATATTTATCTGACAAAATGTGGCTACAAAAAATGTTCTAGAGTATAAAATCTATACAATCAACAATTCAAATCCTCTCTCCCGGATAGCAAACACTAAGTATTCCTGTAGATAAACTTGTAACGCGCTCAAAGCAGTTCTGTAGATTGGCTTCTTACAACAGCTGGGTGCAACTTCTTCAACAGTGCAAAGATATAAGTATTCGAATGTGCGTACATTACCGTCAGTAATAAGCTGACCTCTCAAGAATCATGCCATCTATGCAGAACGGGTTCTGTCTATCATACAATCCCGTCGAGCAAAATATTTATAATACAATCAGCAATAATCGAATACTATCGCCGCTGCGGTACTGTCCGTGGTTTTGCCGACCGCACCATCACAATGCCCAGGAAACTGCCAATAATTCCGGCCGCCAGTAATAGGATCATGACAGGAATCCTGATCGCCCATTCTCGAGCAGGGAAGAGATTCTGGACCGGATGTGTCGTGTCAACGAACGGCTGCAACCCCCACCCGGTTGGTAATTAGCATCCCGGAAGCAAATCACTGGAGAATTTCAATTGCCATACCATCACTAACGTCCATATCGTGTAGTATAGAAATATGAAGGTGGCACTGACGAATATTGCCTGACCCATGGTCGGCGTGTTGCTCAGCGTTCAGGTGTCGACCAATTAGACTGCTATAGACAACTGTCTGGGCATACTGTGAAGTTCAGCTTATTTCCCGATAAATAACATTTAAATGAGCGCGATCTATCATCCATCTACATGGACAAAGAAGCTGTTCGAAAATGAGAACCGAGTATAAACACCGAGTCCGGCTCAACTTTCGGCGCGTCGGAAGTATCACCGGTAACACAGCTCCGACATAACTCGCCTGGGTGGCCCACAAGTCGGCCGGACCATGTTTTGTTTTCCCCTCAATGTCTCGTGGCCATCATCACAAGCACATATTGTCAAGAGCGGCATCTATGTGAAGTGCGGAGCAAGACAATACTAGATGATTCAAGGAGGATTGGATGAGGAAAGCTTCACAGATGCCATGTATTGCAATTTTCGCCGCCATTTTCGTACCACCAGACTTTGAATGCCGTGCGGCCTCAATTCAATTTGGTTATAATACTAATGATTTACAGATCCTTGCCAATGTCAATGCAGGTTGATTCCAAGCGGTAGCAATCTCAGCCGTTCTATGTTATTTCGCCAAGAATCTTAGCTGAACCGTGGCGCATCTCCGTGATTTCTCCCATGTTCCTCGAATTTCGTTCCGATGTTTCCGATTTGATAGTTATGAGTGCCGTCTTACGATTTCCGATTCCCAAGGTTTGACGTCTTCATGAACCTCTGTTCCTGTCTTCCGTGCTCTTGATTCCAAGGTTATTTTCCATGTGTCGCCATGCGAAATTTCTGTGTCCATTGATGTATGGTCTCCGACTTAGATGATCAGCGGCTGCGCTCCGGCTGATTCCCGACTATTGTCCAGATCTTGCTAAGTTCTGCTCCCGGACAGACGTAAAGTAGCTACGTTTGTTGTGCCAGTCTCGTGCTATCCGGTCTGGTTTGATTCCCATGACTCCTATTAGTTAGGATTGCTGAAACCCACCCGCATTTGGTGGTATCGTTCTTCGCCTTGCGCTAGCGCCAGCGTGAGGCGAAATGAAGCAGTGAGGGACCAACTAACCTGACAGTATCCGAGTGGGATTATATTTTTTGCACTGCGTTTCAAAATCGCCTCGGCCCACCGTTTGTGTTGACGATGTTGGTGCCCGGTCGGGTCGGACTCGCCCGGGTTAAGTAGCCTCTGGTAGTATGTGAGAAAGGATGATGTTTTTGCATTTAAGAATGCGTGGTGTTGTGTCCAGAGCCGACGATCGAGTTTGATTTGCCCGCTGCAGTCACATCATTGAGAAAAATAAAAGAACTCTCCTATTATCCTTCCCAGTATAGGCGAAAGTCAGCTACACAATGCGGCGGCGAGAGTGTGGTGATTGCGAAGGGTGTGGTAAGTTGAACCCCGTGTCAGGTTCCTGTTGGGTTGAGTTGGTCCTTCCGTAAAGCGTTGAGTTGAAAAATAAAACCGAACATTCCCGCCCCCCTCCCTCCATTCTACCTTTTTGGTTGTTGGCGTGCTTGCTGGCGTTTGGTGTAACGTTTGGTATGTTCTATTTTCCTTACTTGGGTTTGTTGGCACATTCAAGGACGGGGTACGAAAAGTGACAGCGGAAAAATTACAAAAGAACGCGGTATGTTGGCAACAAAGTGCAACTTTTCCGTCTCTCCTTCAGGTAGATTGGCGCATTGCAATGCTGATAGCATGGCAATTATTGGCAACACACGGTTCAAGTTTCAGGGATGGACATTGCCACACGTATGCCATCATATATTTTGTGACAGTCGCGCCGGGTGTTGGAGCGTTTATTACTTCTTCGGATGCAAGTGACACCTTTGTGTGATGTTGGAGGAATATGTATCTGCGACATGTTGTATCCATATATCTCGGGAAGTGGGAGTCATTTAGGCAGATGCACATACTTTGGAGTCGTTATTGCTTAATGTGAGTCTATGTTAAAAGTCAGAGCGCTGCGTAAGCGCAGTTCAAACCACTTTCCCGGGCGCCGTCACGTGACTTGATGAGGTCGCCAAAGCAACATTCAGCAGTGGGTTGAGACTTTGTACACAACGCGGTTCTTCGTATCGTCAGGTTTGTCCGGTGGGCTCCACACCGGCGGGTACCTGTAAACTGGTTCGCGCACATAACGGTTGCGGAACAAATTCACAATGGCATTGTTGTGCGAAAACAGTTATGATAGGGAGCAATCTACAGAACGATGCGCATCCCGCCGGTGAATGCGAGAGTAGTTTCGCGGTCAAATATAGTTTGCAGCCTGCATGTCTGCCTGTAAGGGTAGATACGAATTACGATTATCGTAAAGTTAATCGCAAAAAATTGAGGCTTTGATCCTGAAGTAATGGTACTGCATGTAGTATAAATCGTATAACAATCGTATTCCTCATTAGAAAGGTACAATCCTATTGGACCAATTCGAAGAGTTAAGACGCCTACTTTTGGAGTCTCTTTTGCTCTGAAAGCTACAGCCTCGAAACGCTTTGCGATCAGACATCGACAGGTACATTGAGGAAGAGACAGTTGTTGCCACTACGAGGATGGATGGCTGTCAAAGGGAGAGTACGCGCCACTCAATGAAGTCAGGGTCTATGAGCTCACTTACATTGCTTGCAGATCAATATTTAAACGAAGAGGGTATGTAACAAAGCTCATTTGTACCTTTATACCCCACTTAAACGCTCGAATTTTTCCGGCTCGCTCTACCATCCCAACACCAGCTTGAGGGCTCCAACCATAGCCAAGAGCGTACGAACTGTGCAAATCGTATCCACCTACTGTTTGGTCACATTTCATTGCCAACTCAGTGAATTGTTTGTGGCTCGGGAGGTTCGGCACTGCGACCGCGGAGGGGTGTCCCGTCTCTGTCGCCCTGCAGGTTGTCCCCGGATTAGTCCTAAATGGGCAGCATCGACCACAATAGATACACTCAACAGAATGCGGGGTGCACGGCTGCAAGATCAGCAGGACAGCAGCTAGCCTGTAAGCGAGGTATTGGGGGAATAGCGGGAAGGAAGGACGGACATAGTGCAGCCAATAACGAACGACGATCGTTCGGGATGGGTTGCCTTCGCAACTAAGTTTATCCGCACACGCGATGACCTCCACCCTGCGCCCCACTTTCACCCCACGCACAAAGAGCGCACCCCGCATGCAATTCATAAGCATGTTGTCACTTGTCAGTGCAGTGGCTGCACGGACAAGCGCTGGAGGTAATCCCGATATAGCGATAAGATCCGGTGCCGTAATTCTAAATTTTGGTGAAAATTCAATTCGTTTAGTGCCCCGCTAAGCAGACATGAGGGGGCTGTAAACATTTCATCGTACTAACCGGGTTCTGCTGTATATCCGAAATCGAATATAACATATTACATGGCAAACTGAGTCCATCCGCCGGCGTGTTCTGCGCTAACTGTAGACGGCCGGGACTCCGGGAGTGACAAGAGAAACTAGACATGGGTCATTTGCCCCCCGCGGTCTCGTGCAGCGCAGCCGCACTCGCAAATCCTTAAGGTTCGAGTGTCTAAGCCTTATCTAGTAACCCCCCACGGTTAGCGCCGAGTAGGGCCATTGCACCATGCCGATCCGGAATGCTAGCGCTGAGACACTGTTTCGGGCTTGACGATAGTACAGAGGACGATCTTTTTGCAGTATAGATTGTGTCGGATGCGAACGGTGTCCGATACAGCTTTAGTGGCAGAATTGACGCAACAGTAGTCAGGTGATAGTTCGAGATGCACGGAATATCATTAGCAGTCGCTCGCTAGCACGATACAAGCCCGAGATTTAACGCAAAACCGACATAGTCCGGTGACATCTGCAGTTGCGTTGGCGACAAGTCAGCTCACTGTGGCGAAAATAGATACTCCGGGCAAAAAAAAAAAAAAAAAAGGCCCAGCGGCGATCATTCGTGCGACCCCAACGCGGCTTAGGCTCGGCGGACCGTGCACGCGGCCAAGCTAGCAGCAACCCCCACGACCCCTGAACCCGGGTCCTGTTCTGGCCTGTCTTCTGCGGAAATATCCTTTGCTTGTTCAGTAGCAGCCGTCTGTGTGGCAAGGACCAGAATAAAATTAACCTGTGGAGATTTGCCCCGCATTTGTCGTGGCAAAGTGCTGCAAGGTGCCGGAGATATGTCTCGGACATTCAAGATGTCCTCAACAAAGTCCCGAACTTGTGCATATATATATCTGCCACAGTGCCGCTCAAATTTTGGAATCCTCTCATCATCAGCTCAACCACAGTCGCAGCGAAAATGGCTTCCGAGAAAGAATTGGCAGTCGAGAAGGCGTCGATCCACAATGTCGAGGAGTCCATGGACCTGTCCAAGCTCTACGGCGGCCAGTTCGAAGGCGTCAGCATTCCCCCCAAGGGCAGTCCCGAACGCGAGCAAATGGAGAAGAAGCTCAAGTTGAAACTTGATATCGCTATCCTGCCTCTGGTCATTCTCATGTACATCATGAAGTAAGTTATTCCTTCTCGACTTGTGCCGAATATGTACAGGTTTTCTGACAGTTGCTCAGCTACCTTGATCGCAATAACATCGCTGCTGCTAAGCTAGGCTCGCTTGTCGAGGACTTGCATCTCACGAGCACACAGTACTCCACCTGCGTGTCCATTCTGTTTGTCGGTTACATCTCCATGCAGATTCCATCCAACCTGATTCTCGAAAAGGTCGGCCGGCCGGCGCTGTACCTTCCTTGCGCCATGGCCATCTGGGGTGTTTTGTCCGCCCTGACCGCCGTTGTGCACAACTATGCCGGCTTGCTCGTCGTCCGTTTGTTGATTGGGTTTGCTGAGGCCGCGTTCTATCCAGGAGTCATGTTCTACTTGTCTTGTTGGTACACCCGGTTCGAGATCGCCAAGCGTTCGTACGTTTTGTGTCTTTTTATTCTGTTGTCAATTAACATGAGGCTTACTTTTATTTTTATAGCGCCCTCTTCGTTGTCGGTTCGTGGCTCTCCGGCGCATTTTCTGGTCTGATCGCCTACGCCGTGCTTCAATACTTGGATGGCGTCCGTGGCTTGGCTGACTGGCGCTGGTTGTTCTTGATTGAAGGCGTCGTTACTGTCGCCATCGCCCTCATCGCCATTCCAATTCTGCCCAACTTGCCAGCCACAACGCGTTGGCTGTCAAAAGAGGAGCGTCTTCTGGCAGTCGTGCGCATGGTCGAGGACGTCGGTCAGCGCGACGACGACCAAGCTCCTAATTCCGAACAAGAGACGGTCGAAGTTCTGCCTCAGTCCAAGTTCCGGTCAGCAATGCTCGGATTCACCATGGCAGTGCGCGACCCCAAAGTTCTCAACTTCTTACAGATGATGTTCTGCTTCGCCGGCACTGCCGGCATCAACACCGTGTTCCCAACGATCGTGAAATCGCTGGGGTTCGACAGAACCAAGACCCTCCTCCTGACTGCCCCGCCATGGTTGCTGGTCGCCATCACGTCCGTCATCAACAGTTTCCACTCCGACAAGACCGGCGAACGATACTGGCACATGATGTGGGGTCCCTGCCTCTCGCTCGTCGGATTCGCCATCGGCATCGCGACAACCAAGACCGCTCCCCGTTACGTCGCCATGATGCTTCTCCTGCAGATCTACAACTCGTGGGCGCTCGGCTTTGCCTGGCTGTCCAACTCGGTCCCGCGACCGCCAATCAAGCGCGCAGCCGCCGTCGCATGCGTCAACATCGGCGGCAACATCCCCAATATTTTCGTGCCCTATCTGTTCTACACGAGCGCGTCGCCCCACTTTTACGTCGGCTTTGCTGTCTGCATCGTTTTTGCGTTTTTGGGCATGCTCGGCGCGACGACGTTGCGCATCCAGCTCAGGCGGTTGAACAAGAAGCTCGAGGACGGACACACTGTCGATGGGTTGGATGGCAACACTGGCTTCCGGTTCACGCTCTAGATTAGATTTGTGTTTTTATTTTGTTTTGTCTACGTTTGAATATTTTGTGGGCTGTTTAGCTGGTACAATGTATAAAGGGTTTATCGTCGCAAAATTAGTATTAGTTGAATTATCTTAACATGAAGAGTCTCAGCTCTATTACTGATATCCTTGGATATTGAAGCCCGAGCGTACCATTATAAAACTATTAACCCAATTGCGCATCCCGCAACACCTGAACAATGCATTAGGCCAATCCAAACTTGGCAACAAAAAAAAGAGGTAATGAAAGCTATTGAATCCCGACAATCTGCTCAACTCCTTTGACGATCGTACCACCGCAGCCTACCGCGTCGATTCGCACTCGCAAACTCACGCCAGCCGCTTCAGAATTGTCAAGTTTAGTCTGATCTGACAATGTAGCCGCGCTAGTGATTGTCATGCTATCGAACGACTCGGTCATCTCATCTTTCGGAGGATCCTTGGTAGCCTCGTCAGACAGCACCCACCCGGGCGCACATGCAACGCCTACCATCCGCCCATTCACGTACACGATCCACTCCGTGGTCTCCTCATCTTGGGCCCATCTCAACGCCTTCGCACTCTCATAACTCCCCGCCCAAACGTTAGTAACCCGCGCAGGCGCAGTCACACTCGGGGCAGTGACAACCCCGTCATCGCGAACTGCTGAATCCGCATGCTTGCTATACAGCAAGATACTCCCCAAATAAATCGATCCAGAGAAATTCTCGCCACATTCTATATCAAGATGATTTATTTGGAACAAAAACTTGTCCTCCTGCCCTCTCTGCATTTGCGCATCCGTAGCCTCGGACCGAGACCGTCCGGACTGTGAGGATGGCAGCCCAGGAACTCTAAAACTAAACGACTTGCGCACCCAAGAATTCAATACCGACCCAGACAAATCTGCTTCAAAAGCCGGCGCGTCAGCGTATATGTCATGTGGCGTATCGGAATCGACCTCGTCGTAACAAGTTGCGCCTTGCGTCCGGGGGGATTCGACTAACCAACGACCTGACAGGCGAATTTTGACGTCGCCTTTCGAGTACTTCATAAAAGTTACGAAAAAGATGAAGGCTGTAGATGGTTGCAAAACAAAATCAAGGACAAAAAGTGGGGTGACAAAGATCCGCGGTTGTCGGAGTTGTGAGGACGAAGTCATGCGGCGGAGGCTGCCATTCTTCGATCGGACCGGAGATCTCGGCGGCGACGACGAGGTTCGTGAGGATGCTGACTGCTGCGGTGGCGAAGATGAGAAGATAGCTTCCAAATATGGAGAGTGGTTGAAGGGGTCAGACGTAAATTTCAGACTTGATCCTCCGTAGAATGCCCGCGTGTAGTCGATCTTCCAAGATGTCTTGAACGTTCCTGGAAGCGCTGTCGAAATGCGCTGCTCCAAGAGCCGTTTGTTATAAGACTCTAGATATGGTGAATGCGACGTGTGAGGGTAAGTCGGTAAGGCCGTTTGCAAACCGTGGTTGACCCATGGTTCGAGGTACTCTGCTTTTCCATTGACAAAGAAATTCTGACCGTGACCAGTGTTAAACGATGTATAGAACATTTGATATTTTTCGGTCTGCAGCACAGGTGCGGGATGCGGCCGGATGAACTCCGAAACACTAATATTGCGCTCTTGGTTTTGTTAGTCAAACCAACCGAGATTGCGTTCATATCACGCTGAAACACTCACTCGTCTCATCCTCCACATTGTCATACCAAAACGAAAAATCGTTAGCCTCAAAATCGTTTGATCCGAGTTCTTCGTATACCCTGCACCGTGATTAATTCGCGCCCAATAACCTAAAGAAATCAACATACCAAGCCGGCGCAAACAATGCCACGCTGGTTCCAGAAGGTTCTATCCGCCTCAAAGCCTTTCCAATCTCCCATTTTGCCGGATAGTGCACGTTTCGTCCCCAAACATCCAACCCCGTCCACAGATCCAGCCGGAACAACATGCCCGCCAACTTTGCGCCCTCATATACCTGTCGGTCTTCCCAAAAGTAATTCGTGAAAAGCCCATCCGCGGCACGGAAAAAGGGGAGCGTCTTCATATTTAGCGCGTCTTGGTAGTCGACCTTGTCTTCGGTGGTGAGCGAATCGTACCAAATTACCCGCGCCTCGGGACCAACGACTTTATGCAGACAAAATTTCAAATATTCGACAAAGTTGAGCAGTTCCCTCGCCTTACCAGGACTTCCCATCGTTGTCTCCATATTTAGCAAGTACCCGTCAAATCCGTAATGCCTCGCTAGTCGAGCAAATATATCTGCGTACAAGTACCCAGTCCCTGCGGCATTGGCTGTCAACAGCAATCGCGCGTCCGATACACTGCTCTTATGTTCGAAGATAATTGTTCCCAAGCACCTGACCCCAGACTTATGGCATGCATTAGTCCAAGAAACAGGCGGCAAGGCAACCCGCTTGTGTGAAAAGTACACAAACGTGTCAATCATAGCAAATGCACGCGCCCAATACGCTGTGCCTGTCCTGTGCGGGAAGTACCCTTGGAACAGATCGTCCTCGTCTGGACTGTAGCCACCTTTGAAGTCGTGACAAACGAGAAGGCGAGGACTGAATATGCGGTTGGGATAGCGGTGACGTCGACGCAGTGGGGCACGGGATATTTGCAGGTCGTCTTGAGACTCATGCCAATCCTGTAGCGGTTTAAGGCTCGAGAAATATAGACAAGACGTTGTCATCTTGTCGCTTCCCGCCATAGGAATTGACAATTCGAGTGCGGATGAGTGAGTGAGAAGGAACTGTTACTCAAGCGAAGAAGCGTACGAGCATGTTTGGGCAGTTCGACCCATCTCATCGCGTATTGCTATTGCGCTAAACCGAATGCGGAACCAGGGCCACCCACACGACAGCGCTGCTATTCCTGTTTTGGACCAATAATTGCTGGCCTGTGCACTACACACAATCAACCTCGTGGTTTTCCTATTACCATCCTTCATCGAGAAAATATTCGCACCCGCTACATGACTTCCTGACTTCGAGGTCGGGCGCAACGCAGGCTCACAGCTTTTGACACCATCTGGGTTATATTATCGGGCGGCAACACCTTCCAAATGTCTCCACTTCTATCAACAGCAGCAACAGCAATTTGATCTTACAATTGTCCTGTAGGATTTTAGATTTTGTTGGCATTATAATACAAAGCAAGCAGAATTGCGAATTATTACTTAACTGTACAAGCACTATTTCCAGTCATATGTTTCTGCTTGGCCGCGCCTCAATTCTGCCTGCTACATAAGAATGCCTGGTATTGTGAATTGTAAACGTTTTCGAAAATTCGAAAATAGGGGTGGATACGATTTCCAAGTAACTTTAGTTTGATACGATTACTATACGATCGGTTGCAGAAGTTTACGATTAACTATATGATCGCAAAGCTCTTGAGGCCGTAGCTTCATACGAGACTCTAAATTAGGCTTCCCAACTTCGAATCGTCCAATAGGATTATAATCCTACCTTCCTAATGAGGAATACGATTCCTTTCCGATTAAAGCCTCATTTTTCACAATTAGCTTTTACGATAATCTCAACAGTCGACAGCACCGTAATCGTATCCACCTCATAAGTTATTCGAAAAGGCTTATTTACAGTCGGCTAGTTGCTAGTCGGAAGTCAATTTTATTCTTATTATGCTCCACGTCACACTTCATTGCATTTATTTGCATCGGAGTGCCAAAGTGTGGTTGGCTTTTTGACCAAGTCCAGAAAAAGACTAGATTGGCCTGTCCTAATGCGCTATAAATCCTGGCTCGATAAGAGCCGACAGAGGTCCGATATCCTGTTTTAAGTTCGACGCATTATGGATTAGGGCATGTATTATTCTTGTGGAGTCGCACTGAAGATGATGAGTCGTGGTCGCTTACGTACTGCATAAACTTACTGCAAGAGGGAAATTATCTTTGCTCCATGAAACTGGAATGGAATTGTCAATCCAGTGTAGAAAGAGCGCTCTATCATCTGACAGAGGCCGTCACGCAACGAACCAGAAACTTGAGCTAACTGGTAGAAAAATAATACATTGTACAAAACTGTTGTTCTTTTCGTAGGTACAAACTTCGAAGAATTACAAAAATCAAATGTTAAAAACATTTATGTGTATACGGTTGTACGCCTTTATCTCCAACAGAATAGCTGACTATTTTAAGGGAATTGTCCATACGGCAATCCGAAGTATCCCGCGTCAGGAATATCCAACAACGTCTGTCTTCCATTACCTCCATCAACACCCGCATAAACAACATTATTTCCCCACCAATCCAAATAAACAGCCTTGTACTGCACCGCAAAGAAAATAATGACTGCCGAGAACGCAACGGCCGCGGTCATCGACGCGGACAGCAGGTAGACATACTTCTCCCACCACGCAAGGTATCTTCTCTTGACGTAGTACATGAAGAATAGAGACATGTAAAAGCCGGGAGTGAAGTATGACAGGTTGTATGGAGCCCAGTTTCCCATGCCACCGACGATAAGGATAGGATTCCACTTTGCCAGCAACTTCGGGAACTTCAGCTGCGCGTACCAGAATACAGGCGCGATGAGTGCGCCGATCAGGAAACACCACTGAAGAATCGGGTACAAGCCGCCAAAGAGTCGCTTGGGCCCGAGGACACCCCTTTTTTGAATCATTTCGTTAGTACAAACTTCGAAGAATTACCAAAATCAAATGTTAAACTCACCACATCACGGACGCTGAGTAAATGGTTTTGAGCGATGGGCACGTGAACTTGTCGGGCTGGTCCGGCACGCAGAGGTCGGGAAAGTGGCCCATTTGCCAGTTGACGACACCAATGCAGACAAGGACCTGGACGATGGTGGCAATCAGCTGACCACGGAACACCGCACGCGGTGGAATCTTGGTGTAATGAGCCATCTTCTGGTCAGAAACAAAACTCTCCGCCTGGCCGTCGATATTATAGCCGTAACACTTGAGAATCAAATTGGCCGTGCCGTTACCAGGGAAGAAGTAGCCTGCCAACATCTCGGCCAAAACATTAAGACCGAGATTGAATCCAGTGGTAGCATAGATAAGCATAATTGGAATTAGGAACACTGCATTCAACGCAATGATGATCACGAACCCCCATACTCCAACATTGGTGGGATAGATCTCGATTGAGATGATACCGAGTACGAACGAAAGGAGGACGACGCACAAGTACCACCAATCCGGTACTTCCTTATATTTCGACATCATCTGCGACAGTGGATCCCCAAACTGCTCATACACGCTCTTGCCGCGATGGCGGATGCCCCGCCAAAAGTCTCGAAACGACGACAAGATAGGTCTCCACTCGCGAAGGACGACATAAATAACAGCGAGTGGGTATGTTGCCAGAATCGAACCGTAGACGACCAAGTTGCCCGCAGACCAGTAAGGGGGCGAATATGCCTGGTATTTCTCCATGTCGAGAAGATTATTAGTCAAGACCTTGGTGACGTTATAACTGTTTCCTTGGTTATCCACGATCAGATTAGTGTTGATCGGAATGTACGCGGACCACTTGTAATTCGACCAATTGACTCCGATAATGATGAAGAATGAAATCAGGAGGCCAATGTACTGATTAAACAGTGAGTAGAATGGAATTGCAAGAGGCGGAACCCATGATATGTTGGCCACATTCCAGTCGAATGTCGTGATCGGGCTAAAACCCAGACCCATAACGGAACCGGTGATGACCGCGAGGTTATAGTTGTTGGGCGCAATCCAAGTTATCCAGTTAAATGTGCTAAGAGCGTTGAAGAGGTAGTCGGGCAGCCAGAAGTAAATGAACATGGCCGCAAAGACAATGACAAAGAACCAATAACGAGAAATGGTCCAGCCATTAATTGACTTCTTCTTTTCCGGAGCTAGCAATGCACGGTTAAGCGCAATGGTCGGCAAAATCGTGGGCCAAATTGCTTTGACAGGATAAATGACCCATCGACGGAGTACGCCTGCAAAACCGAAGCCAAACAGCTGAGTCGAGAATGACTGCAAGAACTGGTAACCATATCCCACCCAATCCTGATTGTAGTACATCGGAAGCTTCTGTGTCATGACATTGTACTGGGTGACCCATGTACCAGCCATTGTGACATTGACCATAATCGTGACGAACATCTGCTCCTTGAGTGACCATGGACAAGGATTCAACGAATGACGTTTACCGCGGAACGTGAAGCCCCAGTCAGGGAGCAATTGCATGGCCTTGCCACAGGGATATAACAGAACCTGGACAACCGCAGATGTGAGGGTAATCGACGGCATACGAGTGGTGAAGAACTGGTTGACACCAGTACAGATGATAGTCCAGATGATTGCGAGCAAATACGCGCGGAAAGTCTCGACCGGAGCGGAAGGGTCATCATAAGGATCAGTAATAGCACGGACTTCCGGATAGGGCGAAAAGTAGTGAATCAACGCGGCCTCGGCGCGAACATCAAAATCATAAATTTCGTGGTCGGTGCCGAACTTCTCCTCGCCCTCGAGCAAGCGTTTGATCTTGTCCATGGTCTCGGTGGGGAAGTTGGCATCATCTTTATGGGTCACTGCTGCCTCTTCCAGAATGGCAAACGCCTTTTCGAAGGAGAGGTCAGAGAGCTTTTCAAAGACAAAGTCCAGATCTGCGGAACCAGCATGGAGCCTTTCGGTGCCAGCTTCTTCGGAGAATCTGTACTGGAAGCGCTCGCGGAGCTCTTCAATTTCATCAGAGTTGATAGTTCCACGAGAGTTCTTCTCGTAGGAGCTCGTGAACTCAGAGGAGAGAATCACAGGTTCGGAAATGACTTTCTCGGACTGCATGTTTGCCGCGAGAGAAATATCCGGAGACCAATTTCCCGGCGACGAGCAGCTTTTGTAGTGCGAGAGTCGCCGGACGAAGTCTCATTGACAGATTGACAAAATCCGACTGACTCGCAGGCGCTCTAGTGCAATCATCGGCAAGCCACAGGCCCAGGCCCACAAGTGTGATAGACCATGAATGAACTAGTTCGCGGCTTTTGGCGCTATCGGGCATGTGTACCTCCAACCATCCTGTCCCTGATAGTGATGAACACGCGAGCTTAGGCAACAATGGTGTACCAATATGCAATGGCATATCTCAGACAGCAACCGGTAAGAGGGCGATGACCAAGAATAGGCACGAGGGAATTTCCACAATCTCTGGCAGAATGGTACTGGTACTGGCCAAGCCTGGACGGGAAGGTGCAGCGGATACTAAGGCGGGAGGCTGATATGATTGATAACAATTGCTTGCAAGCTGCAGCGAAGGCGCGAAGATGGCGAAACTTAACTTGAGACGGTAAACTTGCCGGCACTAGATGGCTGCTGGCCTCAGCACTCTTGCACAAGCCCTCGCACAAGGTTTGGTTGAGAGCACCCGTTCGGCTGGTAGGCGCCGTCTGTGCGATACCACGGTCCACAGCTTGTAATCAGCTCACCGATCCTCAATGCTACCATATTTGGAGATACAGCTATGCACCGGATGCGGCCTAGAGTCACACGACATTGACATGACATTAATAGAGACCTAGTATCATGAGATATTCACTGTCAGAAATCATACTTTTGCCTTGCCAGAGAGGAGCACCTTGCAGCCCGGACCGACAGCCACTTTTGCAATGAAATACAAACACCGCATATCTCCGGCCAAGCTAGTGCAAAATTATTGCCGGACTCGAGACAAGCTTTGCGCCTCGTCTTGGACCACCAGAGTACTTCTCCGGTCTGCACCTACAAGTCCAACTGCGCGAAATTTCGTCCTAGTAAGGACCCACAGTGTATTGTCACTCGTTTGCTCATATTGTTGGTAGATTAATAATTGGTGTCATGCTCCTCTTGGCCATGTTCCTGGGCTAGACCCAGATTAGAAAATAATCCCCCATGTCAGTACACAAACTCAACTAGCGAACTCCGAGGGAGAGTATATGCTGCTATGCCTTATCAACGGCGCAAATCTCGCAACTGCATATATGGTCCATTCATCTGTAACGTCAAAACAAGGCCAAGTGGGCTGATTATCCTGGGTACGAGAACCGCCAGTAAGCGAATAATCTGGTATTAAGAATTAACAACCGCTAACCAGACAGGCCGACTAAGGAAAATATTATCATCTGCTGTGGAAATTATTTGCCATAGTATCAGTGGAAGAGGTACGAGGTACGCAATTCGGCGCCGCGCGGCGCATTGGGTGTTACAGACACACCGCGAAATCAATGCACTCTTGCGTGAGAACTATCGTTCACCTAATACGAGCAGAGCTTGTATCGACCGAATATCCAATTGGCGGCAATAGCAGAACAATCGTCAACATCTGACAATTTCACGTTCGCAACTGAGCCATAAGTGGTTGGTGAGCGAAATAATCGTCCAAGTGGGGTAAGTAGCCTTATCCGCATAATGTACCTCGGCGACAAGACTCATGGTTGTTATCGACGGAGCATATACCTAGAACTCTAATTAGTAGCGTAAGTGCGCCGTAGCGGTGTGTCGAATTTTGCTCTACCGAGCTAAGCTGCTAAACCAGTCGCTTCGCAATTTCCAGCCTTACATCTTTTCGCTAGTTCGCAAGAATGCGTAGTGTGTAGCGCATTCTTTCAGAAGGTCCTATTCCATTGGAAATAACGCTGCACGCTTGTTAAATGCAAGCAATTCCATTATGTGTTGGGTGTATGATTCTCGCGCGCCAGCTGACGAGTTCAATCCCTATCCTTATTCGCGATAATTTTCTCCATCTAACCCTTACCCCGCCCTGATTAAGGTTTTGGCACTTTGTGCTGAATCCTGTCAAGTTATGCCGAATTCCGAAAGAATTGGTCTTGAATCGGTTAATGGCGGTAAGATAATCTGTCGGGCGAAAGAAGCGCCACCACAGGTAGTGCAAGCGGTTTATCAAGAGTTTGATTCAAAGAATGTCACTTGCTTTCTATTGCAAGTTTGCAATCATCTGACTCAAAATCCCACGCCTGATGAGTCAAGATCACACGCCTGGATGGCTCGTGTTGCTCATTGACTCGTCCGACTACGCCATTCCTTCGACCGTCTCTTAGAGAGCCTGATCAAACCCGAGTCCGGCTGCTTCAGAATTGTTCCCAAAACAGGAACCAACACTCCATAAAACGTCTTGGCCTGGACGAATATCCTCTTCAGAAAGCCATCAGCAAAACTTCTCGAATGTTCCACCAATCAGTATTAATCTTGCTTTCCAATGCCATCCGGAGACCGCATCTCTCACCATAGTGCGCTGTAAAGAGTTATGGTTGGAATTCGGCGCGTACTTTGGAAGTTTATGAGGCTATCGTGATATCTGTCGTTATCGATCGCGTCATTCTCTATTTGTCGTCGGTGGATGACAGACTTGTTACTGGGATTGTGGAGAAAGCCATAATGAAAGTACGACAGGAACAATCCGCACTCAATTCGCTACTATGTCACAACTGTCTGAACACAAGCCCTTAACCCATCCACAGGGTAATGACCAGGACTCATCTGTCTAATTTTCATTTGGTGTGCTCTCAGGCCATACAGTCATATACCATATTAATCCCCATTTGCAGTATCTCCCTTACTCAATGACCGAGTGGTCGAAATGATCCAGTTCGGTTTTTATAGATCTTACTACTTCTAAAAATTGTCAGAGGACTATGACGAAAAATCTGGCCGGCAAACGGGGGCACATGCGGAAACACGATTGCTATCTATCTGCTGTCACACTCGAACCCAAGCTGAATACCACAAGGTCGGTACCAGTACCGAAGACAAGATGATAGTTGGTCCGCAAGAGGATCACATGGAACGAGTACCAGGCACTCAGATGATAACTTAGTCCGCGAGAGAATGACATGGAAATTGAATACCAGGCACTCACAGGGAGGAGCCTGTCTTGCGACAGGCTATTAATAACGAATGGTTAGCAACGTTAGTGCCAGCAGGATTTCGAGGCCTAGACTGAGACTGTGCCTTGGATAAAGACACGCTGGTACCGCAACTGGCCGGGATACTCCGTCGTGGGTCAATTTTCATAAGCTGGAGCCGAACAGTGCATGCGGCACAGGCACGGGCAACCGCTTAGTCCAAGAGTGGATTTGCTTCACATTGATATCCACAATCCGCATATAATGTCGCCCCAAAGAGGCCACAAACGTCGCCTTATATCAACAAGTGGCAAACATGAGAGTGAAGTTCTTTTTGAAACTTTGCGTCGAATATGTCCATGTGATGAACTGTGAAAAATTTGATAGAACAATGCTCAGCTGTATTAATCTATGCCACTGGCCCACTGCCGGTCAGAAGAGATAATGTGCCGAGGTTAGAATAGCGCAGGGCCTACATGCAAGATCCCGCAGATAGCCGAGCTTCAAGGAGCAACTCCTAGTTTCCACTCTCAAACAATATCAATCAACCTTATACATGTACTGCAGTCGGTCAGATAACGTTGTCGTGCTGTTATCTACATAGTGAGGACGGCAGTTCTGTCCTGACCCTCGACGGGCCTCGAGCATACTTGCGCTCTGACCTCTATACGTGGGCCCTTAATAACTCGAATACCAACTATTCCTTTTGGGGCTAGCGTAAAATGAAGTACTGTAGTGCACTACTGTAAATAAACCTCCGACGAACAAGCTTTCTTTGCTAGGCACCAGCCTCGTGTTTCTTTGATTGTTGGCGTTTAAGGTATGTACACCAGATTGCGGTTCAGTTTCCCACCCTGCACGACCAACGACTTGGCTCTCCTCTGCATATGTCCCCTACCATCGATTTCGCTACTTCCATTGTTCAGCTCCATGCTCACACGACAACATAGTGATTGCAGTTGCCTCGCGTTGTCGATTTCTTCAGGCTTTGCGCGAGCTTCGATTATCTGGTGAGGATTAGACGGTGCAGGATAAGACAGCTATAGAGTTTGAGACAGTTTAGCATGCGGCCCTGACTTAATTTTGCCAATGCAGGTCAAAAGCCTTGCCGCCTTGGCATGCAGTCGAATGGTATCAGCGACTCCTCATTGGGCGCTTGCGAATGCCCTCGCCTCTTCTCAAGTTAAAGTATGCGGATAATTATGCTGTTGCGGATAATTATGCTGCTGCCCCGCTGATAACTGTTGTGATCGAGTGTCAATCAAAAGACGGGATTATGCGAAAGTTGCCTGGCCGTCGCTGCTGCATAACTGGATACCCTACAGGGATAGGCTACTATATGCTGCCGCGCGAGAGAGCATAGCTTCTATAACTTTGCTACGGAGTCGTACAGCTGCCGTGTCCGATATTCAGAGTGGAAAATACTCGCAGAACTACTCTCTATTGCCATGTGGTATTTTCATCATTTGTTATATTTGGCGCTCCAATCCGATTTACCATAAGTTCAGCAAGGTATTCCGTCGTTGCCAGCTTGTTTCCCGCTGGTCAGAATCCAAAATCCAAAGCACATCTCTCTAAAAATGCAAGGCTGCGTCTCACTACGGGAATAGAATGGAGATATATTCACTGAACTCAATCAGATCATTTGTCATAATTACGTCAAAGTAGTCACGTCTTTTCCCATCCGTATGTATGAGCATTTCATGTCTTGCCACGACTCAGAAATGATAGAGATTAGTACGCCTAATGCCATGTCAGACTAGCTCGAAACGGGCGGCATGTGTAGTTTATGGTACTGATTCCTAATTAATGTACTCAAAGCTGTTCTGTCGATTACTTTCAGTTTATAATCGGAAATTCCTGTCCGATGCGACTCTTCCCACTAGTCCACACGAGCGAAAATCCGTCGCCTCCACATTGTCTCAATCTCTTCCCTATTATCCAATCACTCACGTCCTGGTTTAAGAATCATCCTGTTAGTAATAATCCCATAAATTGAGAGGTTCCATAACCATTTTTACTGTTTGATTTCGGATTGTAACCCTTACCCTGCCCTAACCCTCATGATGTGTCACTCACACGAAGTTTTTAAGCTAAGCTTAGCCTTAAATGGCAACTTTTGAACCTTCTTCAGTTACACCTGGTGGCCGCAGTTGTAGCGCTCTGACTGCATTCCCGACGCACTTCCTTCCCCATTAATTTATTTGATATGGATTTACAGGGAAGTGAGGCGTTGCCATTTGCAACTAGAGACGAGCGTCAAGTGTAAACAGGAAGTCGCGCGTGGCGCTATACCATGTCTGGTACTAGTCTGAGTATTTAACTTTACGCCATAAAGATGGTGCGGACAGCGCAATTGAGATTTACGTGAAGTGGTCTTGGGCAAGGGTTTCATAGAACGAAAACTTGCACAGTAAAAATGGCTGCGGAACCTCACTAAAAAAATAATAACCCCAATTGGTCGAAATAGCATAAATGGCTGGGAAAAAAAATATATGCGATGTCTGTGGATCGAACACAGGACCTTCAGATTAACAACCAAAGTATCACTTCAGTCTGACGCTCTCCCAACTGAGCTAACCCCGCACCATATTAGTAATTGGCTATCGCACGGCCCAACCCAGCTTAAAGAACTAACCCTAACCCTGTAATACCATTTTATAACATGTCCTCAATAAAAGGTATGACTTGCGGACACGACGCTTGCGACCATGCTTGCAGGATTTATATATTTACCCTTTTAGTTTCTGTGTGCTCCATTATTTTTCGCCAGAACATGCATGTAAATAGCTTGTAAAATAATTGGCTTTCAAACAAAAAAAAATAAAAAAAAAAGAGTTTCCTCCTTTTATTCATTTATCCGTTTTCGTTTTCCGTCTGTTCCTTCGCTTTTCGCCAGTACATGCATGTATATCTCAAACAAAAAATATGAGTATGATTCGTGGTTTTCACCGACAGCACTTCTCTTTCACTGCCCGGTCTCCCCGCACATCTGGGGGTTAGTGGCCGAGCATCTCCACATTTTGCGTCCCCTGCAGCTCTCGCCGAGACTGCGGCCCTCGCTCTCGGCCGGCCGCGGGTGGTTTTCGAGCACGTTCTGCTCTACGTCACCTGGTATGGGTGTCGTACCGGCGAGGTGTTCGCGGCACTGGTCCGCCGCCCACGATGGGTCTTGTACAATTAATGGGGTGGTCGGATCCGCCGCTCCCTAAGGTACTAGCAGTACGAGGAGCCCTGGGAATGGGGGCTCTATGTTTGACAAATTCATTGAAGATTCACACCCCAAGAACACGAGTCTTACTATTGTCTCGACTGACGGGAACAAACAAGAGGCTGGTTTGAAGCTTAACTCGTCAGCTTACGAAGTCCGAAAGGGCGCACGACGTAGATGTGCTTGTCTCCGGCGTCTGTAAAGATAATATTATTTCCGAACGTATACGGCGCAAGACACTGAATTACTAAACTTCCATCCATTACCCAAATTTCACACGTCGCCACTGAAGGGACGCCCAATGACTTCCCCTCATAGCTGGGCCACTCGTTTTCTACTCACTACTACGCCCTGCTTCTTGACTTCTCTGGGCAATAACTACCACTTAATTTACTACATAAAGAGTCAATTTATTGGATAATTTTCCTAGCTCCACTCATCTTGACTAATTTTAAAAATACGAATGGTGGCAGCTGTGTGTTGGAATATCCCACACCTGGCCCTTGCGGGGGTGCGGGATGCCTATCGGGTTCGGCGCCGCAGCGGCGCCAATTGCTCCTTATCACAGTCCCATCCCAAGTGACCGGCCTCGACGAGTAACCCCGCAAACCCTTCTCGACGTCGACCATAAGCCCAAGAGGTCGGGAAGAGTCTGTTTATCTTGTTTATCTGGATACCGACATGTCGCTGTATCGTACGTTGTCCGCGGCATCGACTTCGTCAGAACTCCCGCTCTTGAATAACACTGACCCATTAAACGACCCTTTGGGTGCAGATGCAGTGAATATACACGATACAGACGATTTGTCCTTATCTGCGGTTGATGACAGTTCAAAGCCGAGCTCATTTGTCAATACACCGGCTTCGGTGTCGTCAATTTCAAGCGAGGATGGTCTCGACCGGCCGCTGGTTGACTTGGATACGCTATATGGTGGGCAGTTTGCCGGAGTTAAGTTACCACCGAAAGGGTCTCCGGAACGGAATGAGATGGAGAGGAGATTGAAGTTAAGAATTGATATGTCAATATTGCCTATCGTCATTGCTATGTATATGCTCAAGTGTGTCCGCCCGCCAATCGCCAACCATCTGTGATACTAGATACTAACGTATGAATTATAGTTACCTCGATCGTAACAATATCGCAGCAGCGAAACTTGGCTCTCTAGTCGAGGACCTCAATCTAACGGGCATGCAATACTCGTCCTGCGTCTCAATTCTCTTCGTGAGCTACACGCTCATGCAGATTCCGTCGAATTTAATCCTCGAAAAAGTCGGACATCCATCGATATATTTACCAGCTGCTATGACAATCTGGGGAATGCTGTCGATGCTGACGGCAATCGTGACCGGCTATCGCGAATTGTTGTGTATTCGATTTTTGATTGGATTTGCCGAGGCAGCGTTTTATCCGGGCACTGTGTTTTACATGTCATGTTGGTATACAAAATACGAGATTGCAAAGAGATCGTACGTCCGTAACTGTATAATGACGGGGAAATATTTTTGACGAATATGCAGGGCTATCTTCGTTTGTGGGTCATGGATTTCTGGTGCATTTTCTGGATTAGTGGCCTACGGTGTACTCGAGAATCTTGAGGGCACTTTAGGTCTCTCCGCCTGGCGATGGCTCTTCTTAATCGAAGGGACGATTACGGTAACCGTCGCCTTAATCGCCATGCCAATCCTACCAAATCTTCCTGCTACGACGCGCTGGCTATCAAAAGAAGAACGGCTCCTCGGCGTGCTCCGCATGATTGAAGATGTTGGTCAACAGGACGAAGATTCGGCGGCTGACCCAGTATCCTCCACCAGGAATCCGTCGTCCAAGTTCGAGTCCGCGATGGCGGGCTTCATGATGGCGGTCAGGGACCCTAAAGTCCTGACCATCCTCCAAATGATGTTCAGTCTCGCAATGACTGGCGGCATCAACACTGTCTTCCCGACGATCGTGGATTCGCTCGGGTTTAGTCGGCCGACAACACTACTACTTACCGCGCCGCCATGGATTCTGTGCTCGGTCACGTCGGTTATAAATAGTTTTCACTCCGACAAGACTGGCGAACGGTGCATGCACATGCTCTGGGGCCCATGTCTCGCTCTTCTCGGTTTCCTGATCTGCGTTGTCACAACTTCCACATTTCTGCGCTACATCGCCATGCTGTTCCTCCTCCAAATCTACAATTCCTGGTCCCTAGGTTTCGCATGGATGGCAACGACCGTGCCTCGACCACCCATCAAACGAGCTGCTGCAGTGGCGTTCGTTAACATTGGCGGCAACATACCCAATATAATCGTCCCGTTCTTGTTTTACCAAGGGAGCGAACCGAAGTTCTATTTGGGATTTGGCGTGTGTGCGTTGTTTGCTGTATTTGGCATGCTAGGCGCATTGGCGTTAAAATCGCAGTTGAAGCGCTTGAATGTAAAGTTGGAGAGGGGTGGCAAGGTTGATGGACTTGATGGAAGTACTGGGTTTCGGTTTATTTATTAGACGGGGTGTGTCGGTTTTGAAGTGTGGTCTTGCATACTTGGTTGGGTTGCATTTAATAATTCTCTGGTAGATGATATTGGCATAGATTTAGAATTGAATTTGCAAATATTAGATGAATGTAATTTGGTAGATTATACAATATCAGTATTAGGTGTAGCTGCCAAGGGGCCATCATATTATCGAGTACTTTGAATCATGCCTTAAATACGTGGTCGGCGTCATGTGCCATAGTTCAGCTAATCCTTGACTCAGCACTTCACGAAGAATATTTCGGATGCAGAAGGATCCCACCGTTACTTCTTAACAGATGGATATATGATAGCTGACAGGAGTTAAACAAAGGCGCCGCCGGTGGACGGAGAAGGGTCGCATATTCTCCACGACTGGCGCCGCACACGTAAAGAAAATAGTCCCCAGAGGTAGATCCCAGCATCTATCAACAACAATGTCCACCCAGGCGCTCATACCGACCAACCGAAAATTCTTTCTCCTCGCAGCTACAGCACTTGCTGCAACGTCGGCATTCTCCGTACTATGTACGCTAACGGTCCAGTCTTACCAGCGATCTCGCAGACTCGCAGAATTGAAAGCATCAATTGACGTCGGGGATCCAACGCCCTCAGTTTCCCGACGCACCTCAGTGGATGACCGTTCCTCCGAGCCTTCTCGCAAGAAAACATTACGCGTAACGAAACTCAATGAATTGGGCGTGCCAGCGTCCCACTCTCTCGCACCCATCTCCGAATCCGACGCAAAGTTTGAATGGGATCCAGACTTGATAGACGAGCAGCTTGCGCGCAATCGGGTCTTTTTGGGTGACGAGGGCCTTCAGAAGGTGCGGGATGCATTTGTGATTGTGATTGGGTGTGGTGGTGTTGGTAGTTGGATTGTTGCCATGCTTGTTCGATCCGGAATTGGCAAACTACGGATTATTGACTTTGATCAAGTCACGCTGTCGTCGCTGAATCGGCATGCGAGCGCTACGTTGGAAGATGTGGGTACACCTAAGGTGGACAGTCTGAGAAAGTACTTGAGCAAGGTGGCGCCGTGGGTTGAGATTGAGACGAAGGTTGAGCTGTGGCATAAGGATAACGCGGACAGGCTATTGGAAGGAGGGCCAACGTATGTCGTTGACGCAATTGATAATATTGATACAAAGGTGGACCTACTAGAATATTGCTACAATAACGGACTACCAGTTATTTCGGCGATGGGGGCAGGCTGTAAGGCTGATCCAACTAGGATCCAGATTGACGACATCTCGGGATCGGCTGAGGATCCACTAGCCAGAGCGACCAGACGACGGCTACGTCTGAAGGGTATCTCTACTGGTATCACTGTCGTGTTCTCTTCCGAAAAGCCTGGCTCGGAGAAAGCGTCCTTACTACCATTAGATGAGGACGTGTTCAAACAAGGCAAGGTCAATGAGCTCGGAGTTTTGCAGGACTTTAGAGCAAGAATATTGCCCGTCCTTGGAACCATGCCGGGAATTTTTGGGTTAGCTATTTCCACTCATATTTTGACACATATAGGAGGATATCCGGTTGACCAGTATATCGTCGGTCGGAATAGAGTCAAAACTTATGACTCCGTTTTGCATCAGCTTGCTGGTCAAAAAATGCGGTTAGAAGGATCTCAGAAGTTACCACTAGATACAGAAGACATTGGATATCTTGTGGAGGAAGTGTTCCGTGGCCGATCGGTGATCTCGCGAGAAAGCGGAGGCAGTCGTATTGCGCTTACAAAATGGCGCTTGGAAGCCGGGTGGACAACTCAGAATATTGTTTTGATGACAAAAGAAGAGGCTAAGAGGCATGAAGCTCGTGTACTCAAAGGCGGCGAAAAGGTTGAAAATGTGTATCCTCAGGCGGTTATAGACCTTGTCTTGAGACGGCTGGAGGAAGAAAAAGTATATAGTCGCTTCCGAGAGTAGGTGCTCTTGGTTGCAATGTATTATTCTATGGTCCATGCTGTAATTTTTGGGTACGCACTAGAATTACTCTATCACGGCCTCACACTACCTGCATAGAAATAGACGTATTATTGTGGATTCTCACCAAGCCTAGCCTATGGGATACGTGAAATTGATACAATCGCCTGGAGCAGACGGCATTGCTTCGGTTTAGGGTAAGTTTGGAGCCGCATCATAGGACGAGCCTAGATGATTTGGCTCACAGTCGTAATGGTAATCGTCGGTTCCATTTGTTTTGCTCTGGCCAAATTTTTTTTAGCCAGTGCGTTCCGTAAAAACCTCTTTAGTCTTTCGTAAAATGCTTTGTCGCCCCCATCGCGAAAACTAATCTTAACGAACGTAGGCAGTTGCGCTTCAACTCCGAATCCTGACGACTGCGAGCCGCGTACTATTGTAGAGGGAAGATATGACTCTTTGGTTGCGAGATTTTTGTGAAGAATGTAATCCGATGGATTAAATGCAGTAGTTCGCAACCGTGCACCGCATATCTCACAAAACCGCATTGCTGAATTGTTCAGGAAGGTGCATGCATTTCGGACACACTAGACGATGATGTCGGAGTCATTCTCACCATTTGTGAGTGGGGTCAGTAGTAAGGAGGGATTACAATTGGCAACGCCTATGTCAAAAATGTGTAGGATGTAAGACTAGCTAACTTCGGAAGCTCAGGGCTACAATGCGCACTTTTGAGCACCGAATTAATTAACTAAAACATGCAAGATGATCTAGTCGACTGGATAGATTCTTCACACGTTCTCACAGTGACGATAAGAATAGCGACAGGTAAGGATCCATCAGAACTTCAGAAGCCCACATAAATATTATTGTCGCAGAATTGCGGCGTAGTCTGTGAATGTTACCTGAGCTCCGGGCGTATGCACCGAGTGGCATCATCACAGCAGCGACATGTAACTATCATCAACTCGCTGACAGTGTGCTGACTTAATTTAATCTAAAGCCTGCCAAGAACCGCTTCATGCGCCATTTATTGATTGTTACACAACACATGCGAACCGCGATGATCGCGTTCCGTCACTTTGTATGGCTTCCAATATCCCGTTGTCTCCGTTGTCTTCCAAGATTAGCATTGTAGTTAGAACTGCTCAGCTTTCGAATGTGCCCTTTGCCATTTTAATAAGTTGTCGAATGCGAACTAACTGTCTGCACAAGCGCGGCGAGTTTGCGTACGGCAGTTATTAGCAGAATGGGGTTAGGGCGCGCAAGGACGCGGCATCTGGTAAACAAATCACGCGCGCCGCGATCGCGAGCTCGCATCTCTCAATTCAGCCATGTCCTCGTCTATTTCTCGCTTCCGTGACAAATAACGCATCCTGCGCGATTTATTAGACGTTGCACAAACAAAAATAAATTAATTAAATGACGCGTATGACTTCCAACTATAATACAACCAACCGCCGCCTCCATCCGCTCCAAACCAGATTTTCGTCTACGTACAGGCGGCGTCGCGGGATTCGGTCCTAGACGGCGAGAACCAAGCCACTTGATCCCGTTCTTGCGACGCTTTTCTCAACAAGGTAAGGAAGTGCCAGTTTTGGCAAGAGAGGAGTTATCGATGCAATGACGCTAACCAAAATATTCTTAGTACACGCGAAGATAAGAGGCGAGCTTGTCACAGGCTGAGATCTTCTTCGAACACATGCGAGTATTTTACAATTCCTACAATCTGGTCATTTGGCTAACATTCTAATGCATGCAGACGGTGTTCTTTACAGGGCAAGAGGACAGCCTGGAACCGGGTTGAGTCCGAGATGGCGAGAACCAAGCCACTAGGTCCACCACCGGTTCGGCAATGCGTCCTCTACAGAGGCCAAGAGGGGAGCCATGACAGGCTGAGATCCTCTTTAATACGAGTACGCAGATTCGCCTTGGAACTGGGTAAGGCTAAGATGGCGAGAACCAAGCCACTCGGTTGACTACCAGTTCCGGCGACGCGGTCTCGACTGTGGGAACGGGGGGAGCCGTCAGGCTCGCAAGGAACAGTGTTAGGTTTTTACGTCCGGGAATATTTGTTTTCCCACTTGGGTTTTTGTTTTGCCCGGAGGGAGTTTCCCTACGCCTTTGTCCAAATGGATGTTCCTTTAGATAGATTCTGTATGCAATGCGAGCACAGTCGACCTTCGGGCGAGCTAGTCGCCCTTCTATCAGAAGGAGCTGGGTGTTGCGACTTGTCTCCTTGCCAGCCATGGTCACATGACTGGCGTGCAAGGTAGCATCCGATCCCGGCGTTGTCAAAACGTTGGGTCTGGTGCTGTCTAATACAAGGGAATGTTATTGTCTATAAAGAGTCACATCCAGCTCAGCATATTGGATTAATGTTGCAAAATCATATGCATATTTTATTTGCGAAGATTGTTTTGGCAATCACGAATCCAGAGTTAGAGCCAGTGGTGTTGTGCAGCCCACTGCCCACATCACAATACAGGAAGACTTGTGTCTAACTGTAAGAACATAGGTAGTTGTTAGTGTTGGATAATCTGAGTTGCGCAGTGAAGTGTGAACGTGAAGTGATTCCTCCTCATCGGGTTAGGTCTTCCCGAACAGTTTGACCAAAATTGTGCAAGGTAATTGTACACAGTTATGCCTATAATGCATTGTCGTCGGCACAATGACTGGGCATATACGTCACATATGGTTACATGTGTGCAGGAGGCATCACGTGCAATTGCGCGACCACCACGGACATTGGCGTCAGAATTTTTTGCCTGTGGGCTTATCACGGTCTTCAGCGATTTGTAAGGCAGCAATATGACACCAAATAAGTCGTCGGGCTACTAGGCTGTTTACTGCTGTTTCCACCTCTAGCCTTCATTTGAATGGCTGATATCCGATACATAGAGACTGTTCTTTAGTCCTGTACTCTCTACTTTTCTTCGATAGACTACAGCCCTGAGAGGAAGTGCACAGATCTCTCAGCCTGTGCATATACATATATTGTCATAATCGATTCGCCTAATATCATGGGTCGTCTTCCTATCGCAGCACGCGCTCTGCGCATGGCTCGGCCCCTGCGAGGCGTCTCGTCGTCTGCGAAAGTTGCGCAGGCTGTAGTAATGCGAGCACAACCGGTTGCTGCTACTCACGCGCCGAGTCCAGTCCGCCAACATGCTCCTCCTCCACCAACTCCACTTGCATCATCTCCGTCTCGGACACCTTCTAATGCGCAGATGTCATTCCCTTGTCTTGATGTTCTCGAGCACCGCACTCGTTCGTTCGACAGCGGTCCCGAACCGACGTACTCGCGGAATTTGACGGGATTCGAAGTCTACCATTCGTCGCGACCTCTACTTCTCGATAATGGCGGTATTTTACGAGAGTTCGACATTGCGTACGAAACTTGGGGCGAATTGAACGAAGATAATTCGAATGCGATACTTCTTCACACTGGTCTCTCGGCATCGTCACACGCCCACTCGCATCCGAAGAACACTGCACCAGGGTGGTGGGAAAAATTCATTGGACCGGGTTGTGCCATAGACACCAACAGATTCTTTGTTATCTGCACGAATGTTATAGGGGGTTGCTATGGCTCCTCAGGGCCATCATCAATTGATCCCGCCGACGGCGGACGTTACGCTACTAGATTTCCTATAGTCACTGTCAATGACATGACTCGTGCCCAACACAGACTTCTCGTAGAGCAGCTTGGCATTACCAAACTCCACGCGTCAGTCGGTGCGTCCATGGGTGGCATGCAGTCGCTTTCATTTGGGACTCAATTCCCCGACTCGGTGGGTAGAATTGTTTCTATTTCCGGCTGTGCCCGCTCCCACCCATACTCAATAGCCATGCGTCATACACAGCGACAAGTTCTCATGGCTGATCCTAACTGGCGCCGAGGATTCTACTACGAAGCTGTTCCGCCACATGCAGGAATGAAGCTGGCGCGCGAGATTGCTACGATTACCTACAGATCCGGTCCAGAATGGGAGCAGCGATTCGGTCGGAGACGAGCGGATCCAAGTAAGCCTCCAGCTTTGTGCGCCGATTTCTTGATTGAGACGTACCTTGATCACCAGGGTGAGAAGTTCTGCTTGGAATACGATGCCAATTCATTATTGTATGTGTCCAAGGCCATGGATTTATTCGACCTGTCGCTGTCTGCCAGACAGAGCGCCATCGCAACTCGCGCAGCGATAAATCTTGCTGATGCCAAGACCGGGTCTTGCGCTCTACCGCGAGACTCGTACAAGGAGCAGACAAAAGAAGTTGTGGACGCCCAGAATCAAGTCGACTTTGACGAGGCCCGTGAGGATTTGGTCGCCGGCATGCTGCCGCTACAGGACATCCCTGTGTTTGTTCTGGGGGTCGAGTCAGATATTTTGTTCCCGAGCTGGCAACAAAAGGAAATCGTCGACGTTTTGCGGGACGGCGGCAGTACTAAAGTCGAACATGTCGAGCTTGGCTCTGATGTTAGTTTGTACGGACATGATACTTTTTTGCTATCGCTCAAAGACGTGGGTGAGCCAGTGAAGGCTTTTTTGGAGAAGGACATCTAGACGATATTTTCAGCATTATTGCATTATCAGAAAAAAAAACATTTCTACACGCTAGCTAAGCATGAGGGTCGTATTTGCATTTGGGTTCGGAGGATTTACAAAACTCTTGGAAGCCGGAGTTCTATTTGTGGTTCGTCATGACTGTTGGAAAGGTTGTTATTACTGCGCTACAAATTGGTTTATAAAAGCTTAATCGGATTTACTAGATTTATTGAGTGCAGTTTGGATTTGTATTTGTCTGGTGCCGACGAGAGAATAGCTCGTCGATTGTGGGTTCCTACTAAGGGGGCACAAAACTAATTCTTCAATTTTGAAATAAGCATTCAACCGACATACAAAGTACAAATAAAACAGCCCATATCACCCTCACATGAATATAACAATCTCGCAAGACGACGCTGACGTGAAACGGACCAGCATGCCACAATTATCCAAATTTCCCTCACAAAATAATGGAAAAGACATACATACGTCGTGATAAATGACCATTTTTGTATACAAAGCATGTCAACAGATACCGATATAATAAATTTTATACAAGAAGAAAATAAGGAAACACAGCCGGAAACAGACAAATCCAAAAAAAAACAGTCTTCGATTCTATAAATTGTACTATAAATACGAAATCAACATCTAACTGCCGCGCTAACAAATGTCCCCTCCCTGGAATATAAATTAGAAACTTTGATGCAATCTAACCAATATGCCGTGCTCTTGTGTGGATTGGGTTTCTTCCAGTTTTCCATCCATGAATACTTGCAATCCAAAAACATACAAGAACAAGTTACGAATGTCGTTGTTGATATGGAGTGGCCATTCTTAGTCCTGGTGGCCGTGCTGCTTGACAAATTGCTCGGTTGAGCGTCGATTGAAAAAGGCTTGTTCCTCCGAAGGCCGCGAGACGCCAAGCGGATCCATGTCCTCGTCGTCAACCGAAGTTCTGTGCCGCAAGATTCCACCGTCGCTCTCAATCTCCGCTTCCAGATCGTCCTGGCCTAGTGGCGTCGGGGCCACGGTCGCGTCGCCAAAGATCTGGTCCATATCCTCCAAAGAAACGCCCTTGGTCTCGGGATAGGTAAAGTATACGAGGACGAAGGACATGCAACAGAAGAAGGCGTGTAACAAGTACATCCTCCACTCGATCCACTCCTGCAGGACTGGCGTCATTTCTCCAACGACCCAGTTGAAGGCCCAGTTAGTGGCGGTCGAAAGCGATGCACCCTTCGCTCGGACAGAGAGTGGGAGAATTTCGGGCGGGTAGAGCCATGGGATGGGACCCCAAGAGTATCCGAAAAACGCGTTGTACACGATGACGAAGAAGACTGTGAGTGTGGGTGTGAGTGGCACGTCGAGATAGATTGAGTACGAGATCATAGAGAGTGAAAACGCCATAATGATAGCACCGGACAACAAGATAGGCCGACGACCCCAGTGATCGACCAAGAACCATGGCGGCACGGTAGAAGCAACGTACACCAACGCATTAAGACCAGTCATGAGAATAGCGTCACGGCCAGCCCAGCCAGCCTCCTCAAACACTAATGGAGCATAGTACGAGATGACATTGATACCGTTCAACTGAGCAAATGCTTGAGATGACATGGCGATCAACACGCGTTTCTTGTATTTTCTCCACATATCAGCATACGAGCGCTCGCCCTCGGCCCGCATGATGAGAACGTTCTCCTTAATTTCGTTGAACTCTTGTTTAGCCCGTGGATGCTCAGTGTCACCGCCAGCATGGAGATTAGCTATAACAATGATTCCCTCCGCGTCATGGTCATTGTCTAGCAGCCAACGTGGAGTCTCTGAGATAATCATCGAACCAACGCATAGCAAGGATCCCATAACGCACTGAAGCAGCAGTGGCAATCGCCACGAGAAATCACTGTCGATAAAGCTGCAAACGTAATCCACCCAAACAGACGCCGCGTAGCCGACAACATTACCTGTGAATTCGATACATGCTAGCCGTCCGCGGTGGTCGGCCGGCGAAATTTCCGACTGGTAGACGGGAACGATGGTCGACAACATACCAACGCCGAAGCCAGAAATCACACGTCCGATAATCATGGTGTTCATGCCGATTGCAAAAGTCTGGAATGCACCACCGACAACGAAGACCAGCGAGCCGTAGAAAATTGTCCGCCGTCGTCCGATAATATCACCTATCCTGCCGACCATGAGCGAGGAAACTACACGTGTTAGCAACACTTGTATTGTAGCAGTCTTGACCGAAATGCAACATACTAAGAGCTCCTATCTCGAGAATAGCAACCATGGTACCCAATTGGGCACGCGTTGGCTGCTCAAAGTACTGGAGGAAGTACGGACCGCTACGCAAGCTATTAGTCACTCCTTCTAATGGCAAAAAAGAGATTCATAAAGTGATAGCATACGTAATGATACCGGACATGACACCCTGATCATATCCAAAAAGAAACACGCCGAGTGACACGAAAATTGATGTGAAATACCTAATAAGCGCGTTAGCATCACTGGGACCCCGTATCCCATACCGACGTAGTAATTATATCAAGTTACACATATACGTACAGTAATGGCTTGCCCGTCAGGGCGCCAGTAGGCTTTTGTGACCCTACTTCCATAGTTGCAGTTGTTCGAGTTCCTCGAAAGGCTTGTCGAGACAAGGTCAAGTTACGAGAAGATCGTGTGGGAGGCAGCCGTCGTTGTCTGCGTCCAGGGCAATAGTGGCTATTGCCACAATGCAAAGTGCCAATCCATACTTGGTTTACGGAGTATATGCAGAGTAGATTGTGCAGTTAAAGCACGAGCCGTCGCACGTGGGAAGGTTTAGTGTCTACCAATAGCTGCTGCTCACACTTGTTCGCCGCCTGACCAGATGCCCAGATAAGCGTACACCGTTGCCGGATCCCGAAATTAAACCTCACATAATGGGCGGATAATGCAACATCTATTGTCATTTTATTGAAGGGTCTGGGATTGTATATCCATACAGTATAGTGAATGTCGTTTATACCACACTATGTGTCGATACTACATTATCAGAACTTTTAAAATAGGCTCGGAAGCCGCAGCCCTTGCAGCACCTGCCCATCGCAGCAATTGGCACAGAGTTTTCGTATCTGGCATTCTCGCAGTGGAATAAGACTCAGGTGTGAGGAATAGTTTACAATTCGAGGAGCCAAAACGCGCCTCACTCTACTCTACATGCGAGATATATAGATAAGCCATCCTCGGTTGTGCGTAGTCTTCGAAAAGCGCGGCAACGCCGCCTTCGTGCAGCACCATGCAGCCCGTCTTCAAATCCGTAGCCAAATGACGTCATTCGGAATTTCAGGGTACGGGCTTTGCGGGGAAGAAATTCACACGCGGGGGATAAATTAGTTAGTTAAACTTATAGCGTAAAACTGTTTATAGTAATATAACTACATAAATTCCCGGACGGTAAATGCCAAAAGCAACCGCCAACTAGAAATAAGTTACATCGCTGGCTCCGCTGCAGAGTTTTCGTTTATTGGATCCTTGACTTGCGCAGCTGGAGCTATTTTTTCGATTTCTTCACCATTACTGCTACCGGTTCCCGACCGTTCGTGGGGTTGATCAGGTTTTGCTGGGGTTTTCGGAGACTTTCCCTCTGTACTCGGTCGCTTCTCGTTAGCAGCAATAACCACCTTCTTAGCCTTCCGTTCTCTCTTCTCGTCCTCCCTCGTTTTGGCCCGTTCTGGCTTTGCTAGTGTGTCAGCAATAGTGTCGTCCTCTAATTCCATCGATGGACAGAATACGTCCGACCAATCGTCATCATTCTGATTGACTTCAAGCTTCTGATCGGTGCCCTCATCTGCGAGTCGCCGGGATCCCGCTGACTGTCCTAATCGCTCTTCCGCCTCCATACCGGGCTTGGACCTGGCCGGAACGACAACATTACAGCGAGGACTAACAAAGCTTGCAAATTCCACTCCACGTTGCTTCACGCTTTCGATTGATGACGCAGCCTCCAAATTCCAGTCGGGAATAATCGGTAGCCCTGTCCATGCTTCATCTTCACTATCACGGGCTCGAAGTTCTCGGTCGACTCGAGTCTCAAAGATCCAGTCATACAGCGGCAGCTCGATAAGGCTGTGCGGCATCTCTTTTAGTCGCTTTTCTTTCGCTGTCACGAGCAAGTCGTCAATGGCCGGTACTAGCAGGCTTGTCTGTGCAAGAAAGAGATAACCACGGATGTAGAGTGGCAGTAAAAGCTCGTGAATATCAAATTGTGACGCGTCGATATGATTTCGTAAAAATGACAGTTCTTCTGGGACCGGCAACGTCCGTTTGACACCAAGAGAAGCGGCGTTGACGGTTTGCTCCGCAAAATACCTCTGTAAAACGCGGAAATGCGGCGCGAAAAACATCGCGCACGACAAAGACGCTTTGCTTTGCGTGAGAAAGTAAGGGGGAAGATTGGTCTCAGTCGCTATCGGACAGAGTGAGATTCCTCCTAGTGGGGGCAAATTCTGTGTCATTTCGCTATCCATAACTGAGCTCGAAAATCGCAATAGATGAAACATTGTCCATTGGAACCAATGTCGGCTCAGTCTAACTGTATCGGTCAAGACAATAGTATGCGCATGCTTAGCAGATGGAACGTGTGAGCGAATTGCTGCTGCAAACATAGCCTCGCGACGGGAACTTTGCTTGGGCCCAGAGGCCAAAGGTGAGACTGACTGTAAGATGATGCGCTCGCGGGGCCAGGCCAAAGCACGTTCAATGTAATTGATCAAACTAGGGTCTGCGGGGCCTGGAGGAAGGTAGATTGTAATGCGTGGTCGAGGATAAAAGTTGTAGTAGTGAGCGTGGGCAATTGAGTCCAGCAGTCGAATGAGTGATCCTGAGTGCGAAACTACCGGGATAATAATGTCAAATGCATGCCTTGACCAGTCTGTACATGTATTAGACTACTATCACTATCAATTGAGTATTTAGACAGCATACGTTTAAGACCATCCACACCCAAAAATGCAAGCCATCGAAGAGCCTCCATGTCGCGAGCAGGTAGATCAATTGGTGCCCAGCGCGAAGAAGGGTTTCCTAGTAAAGAATCCATATGGCCTCCAAAATTGACATCGTACTCACTCTCCCTCGACCATATAGTCACATCTGGTCGCACGAATCTGTATGTAGTCTCCATGGCGGCTCGTACGGCCCCCTGTGAAATATCAAACATTGTCAACGATTCTGGCTCCGTCGTAGAGTCTTCTCCCTGCACATTAGGCAGCAATTGGCTTCGTTGGTTCAACTTTGCCCGTCCATCATGAATGAAAAGTAGTGACGAATTAGCCCCGTGTGCTTTTGCAAAGAATTCAAGATTGACAGAGTACGGCCCCATGAAGAGCAAATGCACCGCCGGCTTTCTATAGGAATCCCTTTTGCTTGCCGACGTCCATCCTTCCGTCGAATCATCCGTCGCTCGTTCGAATTCGACCGCCAGATCATTTGCGACGTGGATCAGTCGTGACGCGGCTCTCGTGCTGCCCGCAACAAAGAGAACTGAACGAGCATGAGCCGCCGCAGATGTGAGCGAGTTGCCTAAATGTAGAAACGCGGAATATGCAAAGGGCTGCCGATGACTCAAGCCAGAATTGCTATGCACCTGTCCTTCGGAGACAGGGACTGTAATCTCTGGATATGCTGGTGCTGTCACTCGCAAGAAAATTGTAAATGCAATAAATAACAGAAGGAGCAGAAAGAATAGCCGCTTTATTCGGCGCATGACTGTAGCGCTCTCACGTTGAGAGCAGAGCTCCGTACGGCTATTTAGGTTAATACCCGTAGCGAATATCGTCAGTGTTCAAAAAATATGCCAACTGGACGCGATGGTGGTTGCCCCTTTTGGATGTTGCATCTTCCTCCCTCCGGGTAACATTTTAGTGACGCGAGCCGAAACGTTGTTTTTAATTAGCTTAGTAGCATCAGGAACACACCAACTATTCTTCTTTCGAGGACTCAATTATACCCATCTGGACTTCAGGGCTCTGCACATGCCCGACAAGTAACGCGGTTTCTTCAATCTGGGTAGGGATCGGCACGGATACAAGGATAACGGATATATCCGCGGACATCCGTCCAAAAATACGGATACGGATAGACATTAGGCAGATACGGATACGCATTAAGCAATCTTGATTAGTGATTATCCACGGATATCCACGGATAAGGCACATAAATAAAGCTATCATGCAAATTATTATTGAGAGAGATATTGAATTTTTTGGCTGTGTCGGGAATAGATAGTCATAAGGAGCAGGTTTACGCTGTAGGTTTTCGAGGAACGTAGTAATGTTGTCCAGCATTCGTAGCGGAAAAGTACGAAAAGTGCTGTGGTTTCGTTGACGAAGTCAATATTTACTATATTGCAATGATTTTGGACCCTTGATTCAAGTGCGAACACTTGAAACAAGAGCTTGACGATGAAGCGGCCGCATCTTCCTCAGTGAACAATTGAGAGCTCTTCCCCATAAGCTTTATCCGCCGGAACACAAGCAGCAGTCTCAGCAATCGTTTGCTCAACCGTCGGACCATGCAAACCCATCAACTGAATTGCGCCTGTTACAAAAAGTACAGGCGTAGTCAAGGCATGTGTCCGACATCGATAGGTATTGTACTTTGACGATGCTGTCATTAGCGTCGCAAATACTGATGGTAACGAAAACTGACTTCGAATTGCGGAACACTCATAAAGGGGAGTATCCCCAAATGGCGCGAGCTGCTCGCGATTTCCTCCCTCCCCTGCTTCTTGAAGTTGCCTGTGAGCGGTTGTTCAGCCAGGGGAGAGACTTGCTTGGATTGCGCCGGCATAGAATGAATGGGGAGACTATGAGGCTCTTGGCTCTCTCAAAGAGTTCATATATGTCGCAATAACGTCGTTACCAATCAAGGTAGTCACGCCAATGACGATTACTTTGAAATCCGACGAGTATTTGCCGTCACAGCGACAAGAGTCCCTGTGCAATTCAGCACACCTGGCTTTGTGCCAGGCTCGAGCCCCGTCAGACATCGGCCTGTTTACGAGGGTTTCAAATGCATGGTCTGTCTTGATACGTGCACGATCAAGCAGAGTCCATGCGATCGCCCCGGCGATCAGGCGAGCTATGTGCCTACGTCTGTGCAGGCCTTCTACGATCATGGAATACTCGGGCCTTCCATTACGTATATTAGACCACCTCATTTGCAGAGCAAGGTGAACCGGGTTCATATGGATGGATCGCTGGATCGATCGAAACGTTATACGACGATCTTATTGACTCAAGAAAGCGCTTTTTAGCCCAGTTGAACGGTATATTTCATATTAGTGACGGTTGCAATATCTTTCATTCATATTTTTGTCTTGGATATCCGTGGATCATGGATATGACGGAAACGGATACGGATAAGCCCATGTTGTCTGGATATGGATACAGTTAACTTTTTGTTGCCTGGATACGGATACGGATATGAATAACGAAAATTCTTATACATGCCGATCCCTACATATAGAGGACTGTTCTGTAACTGCATTGAATATGGCGCTGTAAGATGCAATGACCTTGGAGCATTAAGATGCCTTTGTTGGGCGTTCTCCAGAAAATCGGCATTGGTAGGTGTAGTAGCCAATGCGTATACAGCCTATCATGCCAGCAAGTTTCTCCAAAGTGGATTAGCGGCGGTGGTCCCTTATAACATCTAAACCTTGACGCGCCTGCGTTTCGACCGCCTAGTTCGAATCGCGATCTTCTGTTCTATGGACACAATGTTCAGCAAACCCAATCTATTATTACTCGTTATTGTATAGAGACACAGTGGGTCCGACCATAGAAGTGCCATGACGACCGACACTGATCTATTGTGGAAATCTGCAGACGAGGGAGATTTACGGGACCTGCACTATGCAACCGACATGAGCCAGTCAATGCTTTGCCCAATTTGCTACTGCGTGTTTGTCGAGCCGTACTCAACTACTTGTGGGTGTGTGTGCTTTACCGGCAAGTTATCGTCTGGATATGAAAATTAATGCTAAAGGTCCAAGCCACACATTTTGCCGCACGTGTATTCAGGACGCGCTCAGTAAATCCTCCTCGCTATGTCCTGTCGATAGAGCGAGCCTGTGCTTGGCCGACATTCGCCCGTCGCCAATCGTTTTATATAATCTTATAGACGAATTGCATGTCTACTGTCATAACAAGAACAAGGGATGCACAGCAATTCTCACGCGGTCTTCGATTCATAGCCACACGAATGATTGTACCTACGCCTTGGTCAACTGTCCACTCCAGTGTTGCTGTCAGCTTATCGAACGCCGGTATATCGACTCGAAAGACGATCTCAGATGTCTGCACAATCAAATAGAATGTGCTGGGTGTTTAAAATCTATGATGGACTATCAAGTTAATGTCCGTTTATATTGTGAGTGCCACTCGCTTGTTACTGACTTCCTCGCTTTAGAATCATTTGCGCGAATGCGGCTCGCGCGCTTTGCGATGTCCAGACTGTTTTGACATATTTGCTCCGGGATACTTAGAGCTTCATCGTCAAAATTGCGAGTATTACCCATGCCCTGCGGCGTTACACGGATGCTCCTGGTCTGGCTCCAAGAAAGACCTATTGGCGACGCATGCCGGAGATTGTCAGTATATACTTCTTGCTCCATTCAATGTCAAATATAACGCCATATGTCTCAAGTTTCACGAAACAATGTCATTATTCTTGGAAAAACTGCATCAATCGGCAGGCGACGAAGGTGGAAATGGTGCGATTAGCGTCGCGGCTCTGCGGGCGATGGGTATTAACAGTCGTCAAGATCTCCACGATTATTTTCAACAATATAGCTCGGAATGGCAGAAGCTATTAGTTCAGTTAGCTTCTTTAGACGATGAATTGAAAGCTATGATAGCGCGGGAAGCCCATAGAAGGGCTACTGATGGATTACTGGCTGCCCAATCGTCAGTCCGAAACTTGCGGCAGTTTATTCAATCAAGCTCTGTGTCATTCAAATATACGCCGTCTGTTGAGGCCCGCTCTGTTTAGCCTTTCTCATGAGACTTTGGCTGTACTTGTGGTTAAAACACCAAAAAAAAACCTGCGCTGCTGTATTCTGGTCTTCGCGATCGATGCTCGTCAAAATACCTGTATTATTTTACATTCTTTCCAATACAACAGCAATAAATCAAATTATAAATCCCATTGGCATTGATGCAAAACCCGAACATAGCAAGACCTGTACCCGCAAAAATAAATTCCTATTTGTCATAACTGCAACTGTAGCACAAGCACTTGTTCATAACAACCGGAATCTTTTGGCCTAGACCGTCATAATTATGTACTCCCAAAGGAGCATTTTACGATTTTTCTATTTCTAAAGAATCATTAGTTCGCGTACACTAAAACATCAGTTTTGCCCAGACTTACACAAGACTTCCTTTCCATAATTTACTCCAACACATTTGTGTATGCGGCCGGCTCCTCCGCAAAGAAGGAATTCAAGTTATCCAGTGCCGCAACCATATGCGACAATTGACCATCCATATCTTCCCCTTGCGCATACGAGGCCATCGTGTCGCTTCTTTCAAGCCCAAAGTACGAGCTCTTGGCGCCGCTTGTTGACGACGAGGTTGAGATTCCAAACGCGCCGCCAAAGTAACCACCTTCAGCCATACCCGACGCCAGTTGACTTGGATTGTGTCTCATGCGCTCTGGAGAACCGTGCCCCGTGAACACGTATTCTTCACGCGAGAATTGCACATCCATAGTGGGATCTAGTGTCTGGTACTCTGGCTTCGATACATCGCAAGAATAAAAGACGGCGTGAACATTGTTGCGGGTAATTGACGCTCTCACAGAAGGATTTGGAACGGACCAGCCGTCCTCATTGGGCACACCAAAATTCGTCGCTGATGCAGACTGTCCCCCGAGTGAAGCGCGTAGAACGTGTTTATCCATTTCTGTGCCAGGAATGTAAGTCGCTTCATCCAGAACTTGCAACGCTTGTTCGGCATATTCTGTCTGTAGCAGTCGTAGAAGGGGAGATATTAAATCCGCTCCAATCGCCACAAACTCGGGACGGCGCATGTCGATCAATGGGAATAGATACTTCAGACACTCCATCGTTTCAATTCGCACGTAGTCGATTTTATTAGACAAGAAACCCAGCAGACACACCATAATACTGGCTTCATTCTCAGCGAATATGGTCGCTTGGAGAGCATGAATTAGCTGGCGAACAAAGTCGTACTTCATTCGAAATCGGCCCTTGGCCAGCGACGTCATAATCCGAGATATGATACCCAGGCCATCAATATCAGCCAGAGACGACAGCTTTTCTGCCGCCTGGACCACTTCTGCAGATAATTCTTCGGTATCAAGTGCCTGCATAAATCGAGGAATATTTGCCAAGATGGCATAAAGCAGTCTTGCATGATCACCAGTGATCTCATTGAGCTCAAGCGCATTCAACTTGTCAAGTACCCGCAATGTCTGCTCATAAGACTTGCTTGATCGCAACCCCGGCAGCAGAGCCTTCTGTAAGCCATCAAACTGACCTTCCCATTTAGGGGGAAACACAGACATGAACAAGCTCACAACGTCTGGATCCGAAAACGAAAACTTATCGAGTAATGTTTCCAAGATAGTCATACCTTCGATGAATTCCTGTTGGTGAATTGTCTGCAGACATGCAACAGTAGCCCAGAATATCTGTGGATAATTCACCAGTTCTGCCACGTCAATCTGAACAGAAATCGCATTTAGAGTCATCAAAATCTGCATAGCAAAATTCTGAATGTCGGGATTAACATCGGCAATGGTGTTCGACAATCGTACGAGCATATCGGCAATCATATTCTGATCGACCGAAATGAACGAAGACCTAAATATCTGGAATGATCGACAGGCGAAATGGCGCACTGGACATGTTGTAGCCCATGTAAGTGCGGTGCGGCTCCATTCTGCACGTAATAAATTCGGATTTTTCTCTGCGAAAATTTCGAAAACTTTCTTAATCATGAGATCCATGTTCTTTGGCGTGCGCATCGCTGCCTCGCTGACGTAGAGATCATCATACAGCCAAAGAGTCTGTGAATCCCGACGTCGAATAATGTCAATGAATTCGGCCGTGGCGTTGTATCTGTCACCGCCCACATCCGCGTCCGTGGATAAGATAAGTTCGTGGATCAAGTGAACAAGCAATTCACGAGCTTGCTCCTGAACTAAGTGATTATAGTGATCGAGTAAGACGAAGACTACATGCAGAAGTAGCGGTGAGTGCTCAGACATTGCCGCGACGGGACTGACAAGTAGATCCACAAGTAAGATCATAGCTAACTGTCCTATCGAGAATCCAATCTGCAGTGAAAAAAGTTAGAGAAATCATAATAGAATCCGAAATTCTTACAGACTCATACTTGACGATTAGAAGCCGGCAACGCCACTGACAGATCAGCCACATATGGAAACTGGTCTTCAATTCCCGGATATTCTCGAATATCGCCACGGGTTTGTAGCATGCTAGTGGGCTGAATATACGCAACCAGAGCTTCAACTAGTTTAGCACCAGCTGGAGTCGACGCAAGATAGACGACTACTTGCTTTGCATATTCAACAAACGCTGGATCGCGCTTCTCGACACTGGTATTGATTAAGAAGTCCAGAATTGCTCGGACGTTGCCAAGATGCCGTGCTGACGCTAGCGTAACCCACAATGCCTCGATTTCATTTTGAATTTTGTTACTGAATCTCACAGTGATGTCGAACAGATTTGTCATCACCATATACGCGGATGGTGAAGGGTCCTTGCCATTTGGATCCAGTTGTAGTTCCACTGTCGAAATCCACGGAATTAAGATAGCCAGAATATCGCGTCGGGATGCAGGACCCACAACACTGAAAAACATCGTCAGCTCGGAGAGTATCGGGTACTTCAGCTCGTCGTACTCGAGCGCAAATTGATTTGACAAATTGAATTCCGCACGCTTGTAGACTGCTGTGGTCCTATCGGAGATACTAATCTCATAATCCTGTACGTTAGACTTCCCAAAGAATCTAGTTTCGACTGCCTTCAACAGCGCTGCTGCTTTGAGTCGAACTGCAGATTTTTCGTCGCCTATCTTGAATAATCCCAGAGCAATTGGTTGACGCATTTCACACGGATAGTCAGCAACATCGATGAGCACATCAGCAATGGCAAAGAAGTAGTTCTCGCTTGCTCTGGCACCCGGGCCCTCGCTGTAACAGAACAATATTGTCTTGGCCAGGATAGCCTTATGCTCTCGATTAGCCTTGAGCATATTTACTATAGCACGACAGCCAACTGCATGCATCTTCTCCGCAGGGCTTTGAAAAACTGCATGAGACCATGTGAATATCGCCGTAACATCAAAGGATATAACCGCAGCCTGTGACCCATGACTTTCAATTGTCTCCGTAAGTGGACCGTCTAGAATGGATGCCATAGCGTTCAAGGCGGCAAGTTCTAATTGTCCTTTTTCAACCTCCATTGACGCCATCAACACCCCTTGCTCTGCAACATTTCGACATTGCTCCAGTCCGTGCCTTCTCATCTTTTCGCTTCTCTCGTGTGCTATGTAGGCATACTGTCCATAGCCACACCACTCCTCGATCATCTTGAATAACGAGACACGTGCTTCGAATGGCAGCCATTTTGTTGGCCGCGATGTCTTTTGGATGCCTTCATACAACGTCTGCATCAAACCGCAGAAATATCGACGCAGTTTCTGACATTCCCAGTCTATCTGGACTTCATTCTGAGATAAGAAATTTTTCATGTCCTTAATAAACGTTACCAGCCGTTCTAGAATCCATGAATCGCTATATATCGACTCGTCTTTGAGAAAATGTGAAGTCAGCTGTAGTACATGAGTAACAGCCACTCGCATCCAGTCATGTTTCCGGTTGCGACGCCAGTGATACCCGGAAGGCGAACTTGGTGGTTGCCCGTTGCTGGCCGTCGTTCCTTTGCGGCCATCTGACAATGATGCCATCATAGGTTGCAGTGAGTCAATGAGAGCTTTGTAGAGATTAATGTTAATACACCCTAGCCCTGCAATTACTGCTTCGCGCAGGAAGCCGTACTCGACTTGGAGCAACGGAATCACAACCTTGAACAGAGCTCTAGCCGATGTAATTCGTTTATAGGGAAGCACGAGTGGCGGGGGCCCTTTGCGACGCTGTTGAGTCTGCGAAACCGACGGTGTAGAGTCTTGGTCGTCAGTGGCTGTCAATGTACAGCAGGCAACAATTAAGTACAACTTCCACTGCTCAATGAGTACCTCCGGTCCTGTCCGCATACTATGCTTTTGGTAATTCTCAATTGCATGCAGTGACGATGATGCCTTGTGGTGAGCGTCCGCTATCTCAGTCACTGGTCGATGTAAGTGCAGCAATCTACCGCAAACGCTGTCTCGACACAGTGCAACAGGCATCGGGAACCTTGCCAAGCATGTCGTCATAAACTTCGGGAACATTCGAAGCCATAAGGCGGAATCAATGCCTGACTCAGACTGAGCAAGACGCACCAAAATCCCAAAGCGTCCAGCCTCATTGCCCTCTTGTAATAAGCGCACCAGCCGGACTTTCTCGGCCGCTGATATATTGTCCATCATACTATCAGGGGCAGTATCGAGAGACAGAATGCCACAGCCATCTGGTGCCTCAAGAACATCAATTATACGGGACATGTGTCCATTGCTCGTGGGCCGTTTCTGCTGCATTTTCAAAACCTCAACTTGTTCGTCTAATGCGGAATCAAACTCGCGTATCAGCCTAAGCACGGCAATAGCATATAGTCGCACCGCTCGGCTCTGAGAACACAGGAAGAATAGGCCATTGCTCTCTACCTCCTCAATCACTGACCACACTGAAGTTGTTTCCATCTCTTCTCCCCTAGAAGAGTCCGTGGACATTGGCGTGACAGTGTTTCCTGTGGCTCCATTCACACCCGCTTCTCGGTGTTCCGCTGTTTTCTGCCGAATCACTCGAATCCATATATTGAGTAGTTCGACATATAGCTTAAGTGTACTTTCAACGTTCGTCAATGCACCTAGGCCATCACCCACGGCGGTTGAAGAGTATCTTTCCTCGTAGTTAAATATAAATCGAGCGAAACCTGTCACTATGGGTTGGACTGGATATCTACAGCTCCCGGCCAGACTTTTCAGAGCATTTATAGCGGCTTGCGAAACACGACTATCAGGATGGGCGGTTCCCTTGCAGAGAATTTCCACGATACGTCCAAAACTCACTGACTGTGGAATGCATTTTGGAATTGCCTCAAAGACTGTCAAGAGAAGCTCGTAGTTTGCATGCAACATCTCGCTAGAGCTATTGACACCGCTTGTTGTGTTCACGTTATTGGAAAAGGAGAAAGCCGAACTTGGCGTTTTTGGAGTGTGCCCAAGTTTTTCGTCCAATACAGCTTGCCCTCCAAAATTTGAGTCACAAATCAGCATTATCTTGCCGAGTAGCGCAGAGAATTGATGATAATATTCTTTAAACAGAGGATTCATTTGGATCTCCATGGTATTTGGCTGTTTCTCTTCCATTTCAGCAGACTCCTGGGACGACTGCGCCGGCCCATAGAAAGGGGGCGGCACACCTCCTGCAGCGTCTGTGAGAATTGCAAGAAAAGACCTGATTCCCACAAGCATTCGCTCTGGAGATAGATGATCTGCTGCCATATTATTCTCACTCATAGTCATTAATATCTCGCTGCTTAACAGAGGAAATATAATATTCTTGAGAGCGTACTCCGGATGGCTTGATCCAATAAACCGAATCATCTGGACGCAACCCGCAACAACTCCAGACTCTGCTGTCAACCATGGCTTTTTAGCTCCTGCTGCGAAAAGTGCTTTAGTGATACTATCGAGCCTCTTTGTCGCATTGTTTAATGATTCAGTACATCGTCGAAGATATACCCATAGAAGTCGTGTTATGCCTGTAATGACAATGGTTCTGCAATTGCGATCTTTCAGCTTGCTGTAGTTGGACTCAATAAGTGGGATCCAGTTCTCAGTAAAGAATTCCGCCGGTGCAACGCATAATAATGTACATGACAGTTGGAATGCACTAACCCAGTACCTCTGTTTAGCAACTAACGAAAGAGCACGCGGATAAGATATTGCTATTGCGTTTACCCATGTTGGATGATTAACTTCTGCAGTGACAACGCCAGCAATTGACAACAGTAGCTGGTTCATGACATCGCAATAGGCCTGCTTTATTCTTTGTCCATGGGACATGGCAAAGAACTTCGATATTGACTCCATGAAGTCTGCTGAGTCTTCGAATGCATCCATCGGGTACACCTTGCCTGTCAGTACTAGATTATCCCAATAACAATACTTACTTACCTTTAGCTTAAGATATTTCATCCCATGAATAATCAGCTGTACATTTACTTCCTGTTCTTTTGACACATTCGCCTCACCCTTCAGCTTCTCCAATTCAGCAATAAATCGATCACTCACACTTGCAAACCTCATATGTGACATCTCGCCCAACAGTTCAGCGAATAAATTCCAGTTTGCCGTTCGTATGACACTTGTCGTAAGTAGATTCGGATCCGTAGTCTTGATCTGTCTGAACACTATTTCCTCCAGTTTATCTCCCATGTCGTCACCAAGCACTTCCGCCGATGTCTGCTTGACAACTTCGATGAGAACACGACAAAGAATATAAATTGAGATCAAACTTTTCCGGTCTGCTTGTTGTGCAATGTCGGTCTTCGGCGGTGATAGCAGTGGAGGTGGAGGAATATTATGCAGAGTGTTGTGATGCCGGTGGAGTCCCAAGTTGTGCCCATTACTGGTCGCAGGGGTCGCTGGACTCCGTGTCGATTGATGCCGGTGGATAGGAGATCGATCTGACAAGCTCTTGCTAACTTTGTGCCGCAGACCACTCCCTGGTACCTGTAGATGTTGATTATGTTGATGATGCAGATGCTGTACATTCGCTTTCTGTCGTGCGGCGGCACTAGCAGCTTCTGACTTCGACTTCCTCCAGAACATGACCGCGTCGATAACTGGTCGCGGTTTCTGTCGCGCAATGTAGCCAAGCGACGCGAGAATCTTGTCAAACACCGGATCAGCTCCCACACCTAGCAGCGATGATATTGGTGGCTCATCATCTGGCGAGTACGAAAGACACATTGTGAGCTTCTTCTCAGCATGACGGACAAACTACTCATCTCGGTCAGACTAAATTTAAAAATATATTTCATCACCACCCACCTGTGTGAAAACAATATGCAACGCATATTCAGCAGGGGTAATTGGCTCTGGCCCACCGCCGAGGGCAGGTGGTGAACCCTGTTGCAATACCGGAGTCATCGCAAATGGGGACACTGGCATATGCTGATGCCGTCGCGCAGCGGCGCCTCCGAGGGAGAAAGACCTAGGTAGCTGAGGTCGATTGAGCGATATCTGACGCCGAGTATCCGCACCTACATTTCGCTGCGGGGTGGTGGGAATTTGCGGCGCAGGGAGAGGCTGGGGCATTGACATCGGCGCACCAGATGACGATGGACTTGGAGGTAATGTCGATGGCGATACTGTCATTGTCTGAGCCGGTTTCGATGGTGATGCCGAGTTTATGCTGGACGACAGTGAAGTAGTGGACGCGTGGACGCTTGCCGATGGCTGGAGATCAGGGTCGCGAGATGGGGAGACTATTGGAGCTGCTGGACGCAATCGAGTTGCGGACGATGCAGACCCCGGATTGGTCATTGGCGGCCCACTCGGAGGGGGACTATAAGATGGAAAGTCTGCAAAGTCGGGCATCAAGACTCCACCGTCGTGACCAGAGTGCTGAGCGTGAGCACGGTGGTCCGGCTCACTGTCCGACAGTGCGTAGTAGACAGGCTGCTGATGAGGCTGGACGTCGGCCATTGGCGTCTCAAGACAGCCGCATAGGGCTGTTCAGCGGCTCGATATTTCTTCGATGGCGTCTCGAGTGTGATCCTCCTCTGTATCTCGCCTCGACAGTTGCTCTCAAAGTCGTGTCGCGATGCCCACTTTCCTTTGTGTGAACGCCGGGGCTCAAAGAACTGACTCGAAGTACCCTGACCCTCGAGTCCCCTGGTTACTATTCTGGGGACACTCAACGCGAGCACATGGACCATATTCTCAGTGGTCATCTTTGTGCCGACATTTGGTGGGGTCTGTCGTGCGCACCCCACAATAGACCTGCAAACTTTAGGGGTGGCTGGCGTAATGCCGCCGGGTTTCTTGTTCGCTCCACCTTGATGTTCGAGCCGTGCCTTGATATATTTTCTCTGTGGCCTTTGTGTTGTATTTATATTCTGGTTTTTCCAACTTCAATAAGTTTCTGAATCACGTTTGGCGACTGCTGAGCCTTATATCGGACCACGATGGCGACAAATTATGGGAACTTCAACGTACGTAGTTTCTTTGTTTGGACACTGAGTCAGCTCAAATGTTGTTTGTGTTGCGTGTGGAACGGTCTAGAAACTCACTGATAACTAGGACTTTTGCTACTATTCGAATTTACCTGCGTGTAATGTATGTACTTTCTAGTACGCATCGATATGTCGGCGATATACTTATGTCCTTAGTTGTTTGAAACTGTTGACAAATATTGTCCTCTTGTCGGCTTTCAAACAGTCACCGGCTCCAATTTAGGAAATCTTGGTCTTATACTACTGTGCTTTTTGGCTATAGTTCTCAGTATCATCTTCATTATTTTTGCCCAGCGTCGGGCAGGCGCTGTTGGTCGTCGGGAGATGCAAATTCTCTACTTTTCGTACATCATAGTGTCTATATCGGCTATCTTTGCAAGCGGTGGGTTTATTTTTAATAGAAGGATCCTTATTTGGTTCAGTGCGATTGAAATTGCTAGCACCGCATCGACAGCATGGCTTCTATTTATCAACGCCGTGGTGGCTTATCAGTTCATACCCGACGGAGGCTTCTTATCGGTAACCCTGACCTTCTTGTCAAGTCTCGCAGTATTTATCGGCACTGGTTACATTGCGCTTGATAGTGGATTTTCGTGGACGGGTGAATTTGCATCAGATCTGTCAAATCCGAGTTTACTGCGAAATTACGCACTATACACAGTCTACCTACTCCTCCCCGTCATCGCTGTTGTGGTCTATTTTCTCCTTGAACTGTATCTCGTCGTACGAATTCTCCGCGAGCGAAAGCCATTATTCTTGCTCATAATGACATTCCTCTTATTCGTCATTGGCCAGATTTTCGAATTCGTCGTTTCATGGTATATATGTTCTCGCACGAGCGGTAAAATAGATGGGTCCCTATTTGCATGCTTGTTCACGTTACTGAGTTTTGGCGTTTTATGGGCATTCTGGGAAAGTATCACAGAGGATGAATGGGTCGGCCAGGCCCCTGGATGGGAGGCGGAGATGCATGAATTATAAATTGCCAGGAAAGCATTCTTGCTAGATGCAGATTAGTTTAACCAGGTCTGTGGCTTGTAATTCTAGAATTTTGGTAGTGGATTTTGGTCTTAGTCATTAATTCTGGCGTATCTTGGGACTGTATATGTGTGAATGATATTAGCACTGTGCGATTTGGATATTGGAAAATCTCGCTGGGTCATGTAACAATTAAACGAAGTGTGTTAACTCGAGTGTTGAGATATAGAATTTGAGAAATCTTTACATTCTGTGTAGTCAATCGCGCTCCGGCAATTGGCTACCAGCAGACTACAGTCTGTAGCAGTAGGATCTTAAGTAACAGCTTTAATGGTATAGCTAAAATACCTTCTCAGCGCTAATTGTGAGAGTCATTACTTCCGACTACCTCGAATGCTAACACACATCTTGCTCTATCACCTGGCTCCTCTGGTTTTATGACAATGGTATAATCATTCTCCCCGCCGATGAGATACGAGTGTTCATCCGAGGCCCAGCTGACAGGAGCATCTTGAAATCCGTAAACAGTTATGGCAGCCCATGAATGTGGTGGCAGGAGTTTCCTGACTTCAGTTAGTGCATATTCAGACAGAATTATCAACTCTAACCTACAATAATTCGTCAAATACATCCTTCGTCATTCTCGAGGTTAGAAACCCTTCTAAAGATATTTTTGTAACCTTGTCTATCTTTGGATTCGCGATTTCTTCAACTCCCTCGTCCTCAAACACTGAATAGGTAGATAACAACGGATCTATCTGTCTTCCAAACTGAATTCGTTCACTCTGCAGTCCCAGTAATGATGTCCATTCGAGGATATGTAATACGCCCTCCCGTACTACTTCGTCGATATAGACCTCTATATCGCTTTTGCTAATAGAATTATACGAAGGTCCTGTGAGTGCGAGCGCGCTCTTAAATGGAGACAGTGGTGGAACAATAACGGCGTTTGGGATATGAGTAATACTGTACTGCTGTGGATACGCAGTTGCTTTGAAGTAGTCTGGGAGCGGTGATAGGGATGAGGAGGAACCAGCAGAAGGAAACACGCAGATGAGAAACGGAATCGGATGCCGTAGAGGGGAGCTCTCGGTCGCTTTGATTAATTTGTCAAATCCCTTGTGTCCAGGAAGAAAATTGGGACTCCGTAAGTTCATTTCGACAACTGTGCAGACACGTCAGCGAATATCCATTCGCCGGTGAAATATCTACCTACTGAAACGGGCTTTGGAAAACCTTGAAGCCTTGCCTTGTAATCCTACCCTCTCGTACGTGTCTTTGCGTAGTGACAGTCGCAAAACTCCTAACACAAGAGCTGATAAATAGAAGATTTTCGATCCTGTGTAAGTGTAACCTTACCTTCATATATACAATAAACGTCTTCTGTATCAATTTCCGCTAAAGACAATACCAAACAATTATCTACACGTTGAGCTAGAGATAATCAATTTGCAACGATATAGTCCTACTACCTTTCTTGATATGCTGATTCAAAAACTCCGGCTTTAAAAATGATCCAAGCGACGTGGTAGCATGGTAGTATCGCCAATCTCGCGTGCATTTTTCCCCATTTAATATTGGCGACGAACCAAGAGCACTTTCATATGCGTCAGTAGGTATAAGTATATCTGCCTACACTGAACATTAGTAGTGTATTAAATCAGATCACAACTATATGGGCGTGCGTACTCTTTGGTTATAGTGGTGTTGCGTTATGATTGTATGAGGTCTTTTATTGACGTCCGCTGTAGTCGCGCATTGCGTTACATATACTTTTGATGCCGCCTCGCGCTTCGAGAGAGAAAAAGAGGTAGACATTGTTGTCTAACGTCCAGAGCTGGCCAGTCTCTAATCTGTTCTCGATGCATTCCCAAAGTATACAAATCAGTTCCTCCAAAGCCCTAATCCTATGAGCCAACTTGCAGGAGTCACGGGACCTTGCGAATCAAACGGGCATAAAGGTCACAACTGACAGGGCTCACCGGTGCATCGTTGGACGTCCCGAAACGATTTGAGCTCGACTGTGCGTTCCTGAACATTGCAGGATTGTTTTGCCATGTTTTGAAAGAAGGTAAGTTGTGACATATTTTTGTGGTATTCTGTTGCACGTTATTGCCCGTACGGCCGCGTTATGAGCAGTTGCACGCTTCTGTGCTTTACGCCTGGGGTTTGGATTTTCGCCATCGCCATAAACGGGCCGGGCTCGGCAGCCGAACGTTAACCCATCGTGAATGTACAACAATGCGTTCGATTACGTCTCAGAGTTCGAATCGGTACTGACAGTTATTTAGTATGCGTAATATCCATTTGTACGCCAGTACGACATCGAATTCACTGAGCAGTCATCCCAGCCGCAGCAGTTACCTCTCAACCAGTACACCAAGACACCGGCCAGTCTTGGAGCGCGCGAGCTCATCAGTTTCTATCACAGCCTCCGCAGTGCCCCAGATAGCAACTAGCTTACCTCTATGGACTAGGTCCGACCTATACGCTACCTCAGCGCCGGCAGTCTCTGTTCCAGTTCTTGGCGCGTCCGAGTCATCCGAGGAGAGTCACGATATTACTGTCCCCACACACGCACTTCAATCCGAAAACGACAGTCATTCAACAATGCCCCCTGTACCAACCGGTGAACTGGTGGAGGAGGAGACCTCTGCGCGAAAGAAGCTCTGTGTGGCGCCTGCGCCATCGTCTTCATCCGTGATAACTCAATCCTCTATCCCTACCGTTGTCTCCACCCCCATGCCACTTCCGATTGAATCTGCGAGCGACCCAATACACACTCGTCGTGCACTGGCTACAACATCATCTTCTTTTCTTCGCTCAGGATCGAAATTTATGGGCACTCAGCAATCGGGGCGTTCTACCTACGAAGTGCATGTCGAGCTGAAGCATGTGGACATGGCGGAGTCATTTATATGTGGCTATCTACACATTCAGGGACTCACTGAGGATCATCCAACTTTAACCACATACTTTGAAGGCCAGATGATTGGACCCAAGTATTCTTTCATCACACGACGGCGGGACTGGGGTGCGTCGGAGAAAACTGACATTGCTCACTGGGCGCGTTTTCCGTCCTGGCGACCTCTCGCAAAGCAGGCTAAGCGACCAGACTACTGCCACGCCAATTTTGAGCAGCGGGACCACATATTTATGAGATGGAAAGAATGCTTTTTGGTGCCAGATCACAGGGTCCGGGATATCAATGGAGCATCCTTTGCCGGGTTTTATTACATCTGTTTCAATCAACTCACCGGATCGATTTCAGGGCTGTATTTCCACCAGAGCTCAGAAAAGTATCAGCAGTTAGAGTTGTCGCATGTGAGTGATCACGGACACTATTATTCATACGAATTCCGGTGAGGTATTCGTACGGCGTTATTTTGTTCAAGAATGTAGACTGTGCTATGTTTTTGTTAGTGTGTGCAAAAGTTTGAGCGCGATTGGTTGTTCATGAGCAATACTTACTGGTATGGAGGCGCAGCGCTTTTGTATGGTTACTATGGAATATGGTTGTTAGTTTTGTTTTTCTCTTTAGTACGAGCTCATTGTTAACGTACACGTATATATACATCTTCACCATTTATTTTTTGTCGTCATTTAAGCAAATTTATCCTATTTAGACCGTAGTCGCTACTCCTGGGCTTCTGGTTATTGTCATTGAGTAATATATTCTAGATTCTGAAGGAGTAAACCGACCTCAGTGATTTTGGAATCATAAGCAGCTACCGTTTAGTAGGGGTCACGTGATCACGGGTCAACTTTGGTGGCGACGATTGTCACCGAATTGTGGTGGGCGTAATCGAGGCGTCCACTTTCGACACGACGCCGTCACGATTTATTTCTCGCAAACGAACTTCCTCCAATTGGCACGACCAGAGCATCAACTCAGTCCACGCGCATGTTAGTGTTTACATTCGCGTCGCGTCCACCCAGACAATGTCGTCAGTTCATCCTCACTCTCACCGGTCCCGCGACGACGATGTCCCGATCGACCCGCACATGCTTTACCATGCCTCGTCCTCGTCTCTCGGACACCACGACGAGGACGTCATGCTTGTGGGTTCCCCACTAACAGGTCCCGAGGAGGGGTCGTCGCCGACCTCGTCCGATACGCCAGACTATGATGTCGAGATTCCTACGTCAATGGCTCCACCGCCCAGTCAGCTACCCAATGTGAGCCATCGAACAGCACCCAATGCAGCATCGCTCACTTCTACAGAGGAAGTAACTGTCTTCCACTGCCCAGTTCCGAATTGCACGACCAAAACGTACGCCAAACGCGGCCGGCGTGCCATAATCCGGCATCTCAAGACGCGCAATGATGCTGCGCACCATGCAGCACTGGAACATTTTGGAAAACCAAGACCGGCCATGACGAAGCAAGAACGGTCCCGCAAGACGTCAGCGACGTACCGCGAGAAGCACCACCTGCTCGCACAGCAGCAAGCAGTTGAAGCGGGAGAGCCATATTTGGCACCGCTATATAACCCTGTGTTGGTCAAGAAGCATGAGGCGTACGTTCGGAAGAAAATCAAGTCAGCGCTGGCGTCAGTAGAACGGCCGGCATGGCCGGCGGCTCCCGGAACTAGCGTAGCTGACTCCATGGCGGCGTCTTTGTTGCAGCGGCATTTGAAGAATATGGAAACTAATGTGCTATGGGTGCTGCAGGAGATGGATAACAGTGTGTACTTTCCCCCTGGATCAGATATCCCTGCTATGTTGTCTCGAGATGATGGAGAATATTATAGACGTCGTCTACGAGAGTTGGAAGAGCGATTTCCAACAAGAGGGGAGGAGATCCGAAAGGCTGCGGCGCAGTTAGATAGTTCAGAGGCGCTCGGGCGTGCCAGTATTGAGTTCCAGGTGTGGAAGAAACAGGACGACATGGCACGGGCAAAGCGCCAGTTAGATCGTGAACGATATGAACGCGAGTGTGAGGACGCTATGCGACGTATAGAGGAGTATGAAAAGGAGCGGACGGACGAAGGAATCGAAGAAAAGGTCGCGGTCGAAATGACTAAATGGAGAGAGAAAATGGCTGATAAGCTGAGGGAGCAATGGCGGTCGAAGCAGGGGGATAATGATCATACCCTCAATGCAGAGCAGGCCGTTGCTGTAGCTGCGCAGGCGATGGCAGTTAGTCATAGTCATTGAACAGGGATTTTCTTGGAGTTTCGGCACTTATGTATGGTGTGCAATAGTGTATATTAGTAATTCATGGATATTGTGCTGTAATGGCATCCCATGCATGTAGATGGTTTATTAGACGTTGAGGACAATTTACTCATGCTAATGAACAGCTTAGCATTCTTCAAAGATCTAGTTAGACGGGAAAAACAAGGTACACCATGGAAATCTATACAGTGAATTTTTCAGTTTAGTTACCAAAACCACGGTATGTATCAACACCAATAAAATAGGTGGTCGACTACATCGAGCCTTATAGCGAGGTTTTAACTGTAGCTAATAAATGACCCCTGATTCTCTGCATTACTCTCGGTGGCACACAGTCGGCCAACGATTCCACCACAGATCATGTCCGATACCGACGATTCCTACATCCAACGGGCATCGTCACCAGACTCGGATTACGGTGGCTCAGGACTGTCGACTGCTGCCGGCCCGAGTGGCGCCGTGTCAACGCGATCGTCGACTCGCAACAACAGCACACGACCCATCACGAACACAGAGCTGAGATCGACTACTGGAGCATATATATGGGAAGATTCGATTCAGCGATCTTGGGATGTTGTCCAGGAAGATGCTGGCGGTAGTTTAGCTGGTGTTGTTGCGGAGCTCGTGCAAGCAGGCAAACGGAAACGGTTACATTACGACACGACACCATTGCAACGTGGTATCATACGACATTTAATTCTGATCTTCGACTTGAGCATGTCCATGGCAGAAAAAGATTTGCGACCGACGAGATACCAATTGAGTATTTCATATGCTATTCAGTTTGTAACAGACTATTTTGAACAAAATCCAATCTCGCAGTTAGGAGTCATCGGCATGCGTGATGGTCTCGCAAGCTTGGTGTCGCAATTAGGCGGGAGCCCAACAGAACATATTTCTGCGTTGCAAGCACTCCGAAAGCAAGAACCTAGTGGCGATCCATCGCTTCAGAATGCGCTGGAAATGGCTCGCGGAGCTCTATAGTGGGTAGATGTGTTTGTGATTTGCAGAGTATTCGCTAACGTTGGAAAACTTAGTCACGTCCCATCGCATGGCACTAAGGAAGTTGTTATTATTTTTGGTTCGCTATTATCTTGCGACCCTGGAGATATTCACAAGACGATTGGAACTTTGAAATCAGAGCATGTACGAGTCCGAATAGTTGGTTTAGCAGCGGAAGTCGCTATTTGCAAGGAAATATGCAGGCAGACTAATGAAGGCGATGCGACATCTACATACGGCGTGATTTTGAACGAGCAGCATTTCAAGGAATTATTGCTGGCCTCCTGTACGCCGCCAGCGGCCACCAAACAAAAGTCGTCCGCATCCACCGGATCGGAGCTAATGCGGATGGGATTTCCAAGCAGGATCGTTGAGACATCGCCATCATTCTGTGCTTGCCATTCACGACTAATCAAAGGTGGTTATATCTGTCCTCGTTGCAAGGTCAAGGTGTGTTCGTTGCCGACGGAGTGTCCTGCCTGTGGATTAACTCTCATCTTGTCGACGCACTTGGCCCGATCGTACCACCACCTTATGCCTTTACGAAACTGGGACGAGGTGGACTGGAAGGACGGTAAGAATGCAAGTACATGTTTTGCTTGCCAGGTGCCATTTCCCGCTGCGCCATCCAGTGCTCCTAGGATTCGTTTGAGCGTTTCCGGCTCTGCAACTAATGCATCCGCTTCGGTAGCACCGTCCGCAACTACCGGCGGTGCGTCAGGTAGATTTCGATGTCCGTCTTGCAAGCAAATGTTTTGTATAGATTGTGACTTATTTGCGCACGAGATCTTGCACAACTGTCCTGGTTGTGAGAGCGCGGCTGGACGCCGGACGAGGGAGATCGACCGGTCAGACGCTCACTGAAGTAACGAGGCAATTTTTGCGCCTAAGACGGTCTGTGTATATATTACTGCTAGGCGTTGTATATAGATTGCAAATACCGGTGTTTGGTATTCTCATCGTGCATGTGTCTATGATGGTTGGAGTTTTATTGATCAAATTGAATGCCATGGGCTTCGCAATAGCCACAATAGCGTTGCTGGTTATCGCTTAGCTATTTTACCAAATCAAACCGTGACTCGGTTGTGCAATGAGTGAACGGTCTGCTGCAACGAGAACACCTGGACGACGTAGGCACTAGATGGGTCGCAAATCATCGATGGAACCGTTGCCGTGGCAACTGATTAGTGTGCATGTAGCCAGAATAGGCAGCTTGATCATTGTGCGCGGGTATTTGGAAGCGCGCCGCTGGGACGCAACGGCCATGCGCGCCGGCCAAGTCCACGGCGGCAGATGACCCGAACCGCGATGCTCATCGCCCGCGGACGCTGCGCCCCGCCCGTTTGCGAACACCAACGACCTATGTAAACACTACGTCCTTCTTCCTGCTCTCTTCTCCACAGTCGTCAATCGAGAAAACCACTACAACCAAGCAGCAGCATTGTCGCAGCATACAGATTATCGTGCATTTACCAGAAGGCCACGATGTCCGTGACCTCGACGTCGTCCCATGACGATGGTACGGCAGATTCGCAGCTCATCCTTCCACTCGCGCTTCTCGACGACATTGCTGGCGACGACAATCCCCCGACGACTCCTCCGCGCAGCAAACCCATCCTGCCGCTCCAAGTCGACACCAATATCGCCAATGTGGTCGCGGTTTCGCCCTCACGGGCTGAGCGCGAGGCCCTGATTATGCAGCTCGACAATCAGGCAAAACTGATCGAGTTACAGAAGAAGGCCCTTCTATCACAGGCAATGAACGATGGAGATGCTGCAGATGATGATGTTTTCGTGCAGGCATCCCAGAACATGAATCCCGGCGAGACTGCGACGTCGGAGATCATTAGACTCAGATACGAGCTCCAATCCGTTCAGCGCCAGTTGAACCTAATCAGCGACGTTCCTAAAATGCCCAGTGCTCGAGCTGTCGACACTCCATGGAATCCGCCGGGGATTTTCGATGAAGGCCACCAACAGCCAACATCCTCGCTCGGAACTCTCATGACTGATGATGTCCAGCTTTCGTCGGAGTACACGCCACTTGGTGGCAGCATATGGAGGCGCACGTCCATCCCACCGGCGGGTCAGCCTACACAACAACAGCAACAGCCACTGATGGGTGCACCATACAAGCAAATGCCGTCACTCACTCGCTCACTATCTCTCAGCCTGGGACCCGCACCTGCCTTGCCTTCCGCAGAAGGCAAGTGGTCAGTTCCAGCCATCGGTGGCCGCAAACGCAACCAGAGCAGCAACGGAAGTACAAGTGGCAGCGGCGGATGGTCTCCGGAACGCGGCGCGGCAGATCAGTCGTCTTCATATGGCGCAGTAGGCACGCCTCTGTCGGCCCACAGTCGCGAGTTCACGCCCGCAATCCACAGCCAGCAGGCCCAGATGATATCTGCCGCATCTTCTTCGTCAACCCCGACATACATGGCCCTAACAGAGCCGATCAACTATCGCCATTTACTTGAGCGATCGGTCAACTGCAACTGGAAGTATATCGTTGACAAGATCGTGAACAATAATGACCAGCAAGCGTCCATTTTCTTACAGCAGAAACTAAAGATAGGATCGGCGGAGCAGAAATATTCCATCATTGAGGCCATCTCAGAGCAAGCTTATCAACTGATGGTCAATCGGTTTGGCAACTTCCTAGTGCAGCGATGCTTCGAGCATGGCACAGAAGAGCAGATTGAGGGAATCGCGAATGCTATTAAGGGGAATGTCTTGTCCCTTGCTATGGATGCTTTCGGTTGTCATGTTGTACAGAAAGCGCTTGATTGTGTGGACGAGAGCATCAAATCGGAAATGGTAATGGAACTACTCCGCCGTGTTGCTGACACTGTTGTCCATCGCTACGCGTGTCATGTATGGCAGAAGTTATTTGAATTACGCTGGGACGGTACTCCACCGGCAATAATGAGCTACGTCAATCGAGAGCTCAAAGGAATGTGGACGCAGGTTGCGCTCGGTGAAACAGGCAGTCTCGTAGTACAGAACATTTTCGAGAACTGCGTCGAAGAAGATAAACGACCTTGCATTGAGGAAGTCATTGAGAATTTGGATGTCATTGCTCGCGGGCAATGGGGAAACTGGGTCATCCAGCATATGATTGAGCATGGAGCTCCAGAAGATGCAAATCGAGCCCTTGATATCATCATATTTAATGCTGCATCGTATTCTATGGATCAATTTGCCTCCAAGGTCATTGAAAAGTTACTGAAATGCGGCGGCGCCGACGTTGTTGATCGGTATCTCGCTAGAATATGTGACGGCCGTCCAGAGAGACCAAGAATACCGTTGATTGATAGTACGATTTCTACAGGCTTTAAATTTTATTTTCCAACCACTGTTTGCTGTATTACTAACTGCTCTTGTCTTGTAGTCGCATCTGATGCTCATGGCAACTATCTGATTCAGTACATTCTCCACAACGCAACCAAACCTCAGCGCGATCTTGTCGCAGCGCAAATTCGCAAACACATGGTTTCACTTCGGGGTTCAAAGTGGGGTTCTAAATGCGCATGGATTGTTGAACGATACAGAAATCAAAGTGCAATTGGATCTCCTGTTGGTGGCCCGCCAGGTAGCACTGGCGGGGTCATTGCAGGATCAACTGGTCAACTTGCAGCCGCTGTCACCGGTCCCCATCACCATCACAATCACCATAACGGTGGGCATCACAACAAGGACCGACGAACTCAATATAATCTTATGTGAATAGATTACGACAAAAGAGGACTTTGACATTTGTTTCACAGATCTTTTTTTGTTAATCTCTTGAAAGTATATAACTCATATGTATTTTTAGTTTTAGTTTGTATGAACTCTGCAATCATTGGTATTATTCTTTTACTGCTCTCTGTGAGCGGTGGGTTATTATAGTATTTTCATAGTATGAGGCATGGAGTACAGGTTTTTCTGTGTCAATTCCAGTTTTGTTTGCATCGGGGGACTTCTTTTCTTGTACTATCTATGATCTATACTGGATATGTGGCATATCTCGGCGCAAGGAGCTGACATCTGAGATATGGAAAGCATTATTATTTCAGTTTTGTGGTTTACGCCCTCTCAATAACAAAAAGACTCTGGAATAACAATTGATGATGATATATGAAATGGATGTTAAAGGTTCAACTTGGGTATATTATCAGTTTTCTTTCCACTTTCATTTTCGTCCTATTATAGTAGTGTTACAAGTTTTTCTTCATGGAGAGGTTACTGTCTTGTCCATAGTCATGTCTGTTGTTGTATTTATTTACAGGTTGTTAGGGGAGAAAGATGCATATTATGTCTAAAGTAGTATTGCACGAGTTTGACAACGTGTTGTTCCCGTTTTTCATTCTTTGCATTAAGAATCTAAATTACCAACCTCCGCAAGCCACTCGCTATCCAACGCTCCGACGTCTCATCGAATCGGCATCCTAGTAGTCGCTGTCCTGTCAGAGGACACCGCACAGCTTTTGCATCTTCAGGAGTACTTGTGATATAAGAATAGATGCAGTTATAGCAAAACACCCTCCCGGTTTCAATCACCGTGGGATCTTTCATCTGCTGGCCGCAAATGCCACATAAACCGGTCTCCTTCTTATAGCTTTCGCCTTCGTTCGGTTTCAACGGTGCATCTAAGGCATACGTTGTCGCCGCAGACTCGGTGCCCGTCTCCCCGGCTTCCACCGCGAACTCCTGTTCCCGGGCCTGTTGCAACTCTCGTTGATGTCGTCTCGTTGACTGGGATAGCTGTCTCGGGAAGTCAGATGCATGCCACCACTCCAGGAACTTCAGCGCCAAAACAGCGGTTGGCAGGATCGATGACAACGCAACGTCAAAACCGCGCGACGCACCGGCTTGAATGTGCTGCATGGGAGTTCGAGGGCCATATCCTTCTGCCGTTGCGTGCCGCTTTTGCGGCACGGCAAACGCGTTGCCGGATTGTCTCGTGTACCGGATTCCGAGAAGGAGGTCAGTTAATGAGTGATATGGTGTCTTGCCAAAGAGGTACAGTAGGTTAAGAAGTAACGTGATACTTCCGGCGCCCAGCTTCAGCGAAGGATACAGCTTGACTAATACCCTTTCAAGTATCGCGCGAATCCATGCCCATCGAGTCAAATTAACGTCAGTCGTGTTATGGGACCTGAAGAGTGAGCGGGACTGTACACCTTCGTAGTACCGTTCAATTTTTTCTTGGAAGTACGGCACGCCGACCTAATGGCTGTGAGCAATGTCGCGCCACTGAAACTACCGAGTAACATACCAGACTAAAAAGAGACCCGTATATGTCCCTGTCTCGCAGTCTCGCTAGCTTATCGATCCGGCTCTCGACATCCCGTGCATTTCCGGATGCAGCGATAACAGATCTATCCGCTTTCAGGACTCGCCGACGGGCGAGGTCATAAAACGACTCCGTGAAAGACGCATTCCATGTTCTTAAACAGCGTAATTCGATAGCGGACGACAGCAAAGCATATAATTCATCAAAATAAAGAACAAGCTTGAGCAGATACCGAGGATGTCGTGCTGCGAAGTAGGCGAGAACATACCGCACTGATGGAGAGAGGAGGCCAGACAGTTGCTCAGCACTGATGAGCTCGAAAAGAGTCGGCCTGGATGGGTCTAGGAGAAGCGGGTTGAGGGTCGATAAATGCGACATCCTCAGCCTATAAGTAAATAGTAAACATCAACCACTCCAATGAATAAAACAGTTACAAGACGGTTGCGTATGCGACGTATGGTAAAGTACAACTAACAGCACATCCGAAGACCGGCCACATTAATATGGGTATCCGAGTGCCGACCGTCACCTATGCTCTGGACTAAATTGCAATGTCGTGGTTTATCTATGTTCGCTCATATGCAGCCAAAATAGTGCCAGCCAAGTGAATTTGCGGGGCAGACATGGCAGGCACGAGCACTGAATAAAGTTCCATCATTGCCAACTGCCGAACCTAATTCGTATATTGGCGGCTCTGCTGGGTGCAGCAGAACTCCCTACTCGATGAGAACTGGACATTCATATCATCGTCACTGTTCGCGCTTCGAACACATTACGCTCTACCACCTTAATCAGTTCTCCTTTCCGGTATTTTGTATTTTAACATTTTGGTGAGATATTATTTTAATAGGATTTGGGAAGCAAAAAATACGCAGTGATGCCCCATGACGAAGTAGTACCGCCTGAAAGTAGTGAAATCAGGCCATCCGCAGTACCGTTAAGCACACGTCGACGTCGCCGGCGTCGGAAATCGACGTCTGGGACCAGATTCCGACCGTTTATGAAGTCGGTGATGCTACAGTGCGTTATAATGTGTTTTATTTGATGCGTTTCGCCGATGCCGTTGCTAATCTTTTTATCGGATCAGCGCGTTGACATATTCTTTGCTTTACACTGTGTTTTGGAAATGCCCATGGCATCCAGGGTCCTCGCAATTATGTCCGATCGTGAACACAGTCATCACGGAGCCACTCACTCCATTTTACGACAAACGTATCGGGCCATATGCAGAGCCGGCATTCGAGAGAATTCAGATTGGATATGCGACTTATGCTGAGCCAGTAGTCGCGCGTGCTGCATCTGTAGCTAAATCACGGTATAATTTGTATGCCGCACCATATGTGACTAAGGTTGAGGGTGCGATCATGAATCAGTACGACGATAAGGCACGCCCCACTGTCGAGAAGATTGTGGGGATGGCTGCGGTCGTCTACAACGACAAACTGGTTCCACTATGGAAGAGCTCTCAACCATATATCGCGCAGGCGCAGCAACGGGCAAACTTAGCTGCAGTACACAGTAAGTATGTTATTCGCCAGCAGGTCGGTCCAGTTGTCGAGAAGATGATGACTAGGGGCTGCGAACTGACGAAAGTGTCGTGGGCCAAGATTGTCAAATTTTACAATGAAGTGATTGTCGTGAATGCTTTACAGCTGTATTTTGATCATGTCGAGCCGGCAGTCTTGAGGGTCAGGGATCGGATTTTCTCGAAGGTGGTTGGCGACAATGAAGATACTGGCGATTGGGACGACGACGAGATAGATGAGGAAAGAGAGGACGAGGATGAAGAAGATGAAGAAGATGATATTGAAAGGTATTATCTCCCTGATTGTTTCCTGAGACTACTGTTACTCACGTTTCGTAGCGTCATCACGTCGACAATTACACGGACAGTTTCACGCACTGCCACAGCCTCCGTAACGACGGCCTACCCAGCGGATGCCGGCAAACAAACGCCAGAAATCACCCCCCCGGCCGAGCCAATTGACCCTGACGTTGCGGAACACCAATTTGAGATTGAGAAAGACATTATTTCATGGACTTCCAAGTTCCGAACAGCCGGTAAGAATGCCGTGAGCACGTTCAGTATGGATCTGGATGCTCTTTTTCAGTCTGCGGAGCAGTCGCTCTCGAAATCAGCCGAACATAACCTCCTTCGTGCCCAAAACGATATGGAGTCAATTATTGATACGGCGGATGCCTCGCAGCTTCCTGTCATTACGACCATATTGGTGGCTAGGGCCGATGCTGTTCGAAGGCAAGCAATCGAAGCCGCGAATGCAGTTCTCAAAGACGCAGAGTCCATACGAAGCAGCACGCTCGATATTTTCAAAACAGTAACAGATATTGGTTTACAAGAACTGGGACGAAAATGGGCGTTCATGGAGGGCATAACGTGGCAGGACTGGAAAGAATATAGGACTCTCAAGTCGATGGCGGACGACTTTGCGCAAGTCATTATTGAAATTCCGATCGATGACAAAGTTGTACAGAACTTTTTGAGTGATTTTGACGAGGCGGTTTCTAATTGGATTGAAGTTGTTGAGGCGAAGGTTGCAAAATTGCTGGAAGAGGCGGCACTGAAGCAAGTGGCTGAGGAGACAGTTTCCGAACAGTTAGATGAAAGTACACAGGGCGTCCAGTCTGCCGTGGAAAAAGAAATTTCCCAACCTGTCAATACTGAGGCACTCTTAGAATCGTCGTCGTCAGTGTTGATCAGTGTACCGGTTGTACCCGTTTCCAGTGCAACAGATTCCTCCGCAGAGACATTATTGACAAGTTCATCCTCGACTGTATCGTCGGAAACATCAACGACCAGCGCGTCAGCATCCTTTTCATACTCCCATGATGAACTATGAAGGCTTTTGGACAGTCAGCTAGCACCAGAACTAGCACATAGAGACTACGTTGTATAATAATTCTGGTATTTTGTGTCTGAATGAAACAAATCGTTAGTATTCCGTCTTGATAGCGAACCGCGTTCGTTCAGTAATTTGTATTAACGGGAGAAAACAGTTTGTATTGCAAATTTTTATGTGCTCAATACAGTGTCTGAGGGCTGCGATTCACACCTGTGGCGTATGGTAGTACAGATCATCATCGAATAAACGTAGAAAGAAAACGCTGAGGTGACAGGAGCCAAGCAGTAAAAAAATCACTAGCAATAAACTGGCACTAGGCAAGCACTCATCTTATCTAATTCTGTCCCCTCTGTCTCTGCTGCCAATCGCCGCTGAACGGCAACTATATACACATCTCCCCAGCTGGCACCACTACTTCTGACAGCTTGAAATGGAACCGCTTGCGGACAAAGAGGTGGAGCATGAAAAAAGCTGCAGGGAAACTAAGACGTCGGATACAAAACTTGGTCAGCGATATGCACTGTCCCATTGCAAAGTATTTGTGCACAACATTCAACCTTGTCACCCTACCAAGCTTCCCAGTTAAACAAATGGTGAAGCGCAAGGGTGGCCAGCGGCGGATCAGGTCAAAGACGGCATGAGCTATGGCCACTTGGTCGCATTACAGATTCCAACGACGACTTCTCGACAAAGCGAGAGAATATAAATCGTGCAAAGTCGCTTTGGTCTCTGAAGAATACACCAGTAAGACATGCGGAAGATGCGGAAAACACAACGACGTTGGGGGTAGTAAAAAGTACTCTTGCAAAGAATGTCGGTTTGAGTGCGACCGCGATATCAATGGTGCGCGGAATATTCTGTTGCGTTGCATGACAGTAGATCGGACAGTAGACAAAATATCTACACAGCAACGACGATCGTGTGGATCGTCTACATCCTGTGCAGCAACCTGCACTTTAAGAGCCGCCACACATTTACTTCGTAATTGCTGTGGCGCGCGTTGAGGTTCGCTCCTTCTCGGTCTTCCGAGTTGCATGACTCTTGTCAAAAACGAGTGAATATTTCAATAGAACCCACGTAGCGAATGATTGTTTCCATGTAACTAGTTCACAAATATAAAATTATCTTGTAGGTCAGGGGTCCTAATAGAAAGCTGAGGGGACAGCAGCAGAAGGATATTAGAGCATATTTTTGTAACTAGTTAAATTTAAATACAGTGTTTCTTGATATAACGAAATCCTCGATATAACGAACCGAAAGTCTCGGCTGAATTAATTCCTAATAGTCTAAACTCTAAAGTCCCAACCGGCCGGGCGTTGATGACGACTTCCTCTAACCAACAGCGACCTACGACTCCACCTACAACTCTCACGGACCAAATATCGCGCGTGCTCAGCTGCCCTCTCTGTGGACACTGCAGTCCCAAGTCTAAGGTCCAACGAGCATCAGTCGTGGTCCAAGCAGCGGTCTGGTAAGTCAGTCGCAATGTCCGGCGCGCGGTCCCGGACGCCGCTAATATCCGCCGGTAACGTCCCGGAGAATCGGAATGCTAAGTCAGCTTCTTCTTCGACCGCATTTTCAAACTCGAGCATTCCAGGGGCCTATTACAGCGACTTGAACCTCATCGCGGCGCGCATCGGCAGTAATCGCGTGCCTGGCGGCATGCTCTCCTCTTTAAGGCGACCTGATCCAGCTGCCGACTCGCCGCAATTATCTGGTGCAGACGACGAGCGAACTAACTCCAGTGATGGCGGGACCGACACTTTTGGTGGCGGCTTTGATGTATTCATGTCCGGTATCACAATCCACTTTAAGCCACTGCGGTATGATCACATCCGAGATTGGGTGGTTAATAAGTTGGGCGGTGTTTATGCTGGCATTCAGAATGCAGGAATAGCTGACGTGGAGAATGGGCTTGTGTTTCCATCATTCGTACGGCGATTGAGCGAAGACGGCAGTGTTGAGGTGCGCAGTGAAGAAGTTGACGGGAGGGAATCTGCTGATGTTGAGCCTTCGCAAGGGTCCGGAAGTGATCTGTCATTCTTGTTTAACACTGTTTCTGGGATATACTATCTTTTGAATCCATCGGACGATCACCACGAGTCGCAGACCCCTGGTATACATACATCTAGACGCGACTTGTCTCCGATTCCGGGTGCTACATCCACTGAGATCACATTTGCACGACGGTCCGAAGTGCTCGCAGAGGACCTAGTCGAAGAAACAGATAAATTACACTTACAATCTGAGGGAATGAACTCGTTCGATTTAATCAGCGGTGAAGAGGATTATGACGTGCTCTATCTGGATGATGACGATGTCGCCAGTGAAGGGATGAATGCACCCAGCTCACCACCTGTCACCGAAGTTGCAGACAATCTTGAGATCATTGATGCAGGTGACGCTATTGACGAGTCCGAGATATGGGACGTTGTCTCTCAGGATGAAGCAGACGATTGGGACTTGCCAGTCAGTTTCAGGTGAATATTTCGAAGTTTTGCATTGTCATTCCTCTTTGTCACTGGCACTATCTTTGATTGGGCATTGGATTTTTGATTCTTTTCCCTTTGGCTTTATAGATTAAAAAAAGTCTTACTTGCTTTAACGCATGCACATTTTTCATCTAGCTTATCTACATGAGAAAGTTGGTATATAGCAATGTTACATTGATTCGGGTTTGTTAGGCAGTATGACTGGTGCAATCGGAATATATGGGATCGGTGGACATCGGATGGATGGATGTTGTATCTATGGTATGTTGTAGCTTAGTCAAATGATAGCGGGTTGGTGTATGGGTTGTTTGCCTTATGGATTTTGTATATTGCCCGCCAAGAGCTAGTTGGGTGCTTGTAAGATGGATCTGTCAAAGTATAGCTACAACTTGGGACTAAATAAGTCCCCTACGAAACTAAGCAATTAGAGGATGAAAACTAATGCATATGTCCAGCCTTTAAACCATCACCTATTCGTACAAACTATTACAAAAGCGCAAGCGGCTTCAAGTTCTTGAACACGAAATTCTCGTCAGAGAAACTGCATGAATGCGCAACCGTGCCCTCTTTGTCGTTCATTAGGTTCTTCAACAGCATATTCGACTCAAATGGTTTAATAGACTTGTCCGCTGTTCCAATAGTGATGTGGAATACTTTCCCGTCGATCAAGCGCAGTTTGTCATTTCCGTCCGTTGGCTGGTTTGGCACAACCTTAACGGCCACGCACATCAACCTCTCGTCCCAAAACGCCGCCAGGATATGGACATCGGCAGACATTGTATCAAGTGTTCCATTCATCATATGATTGTGATAGAACATCCACAGCGGTGGATCCGTATCCATATCAGCCATGTGCATCAAAGTAACATGGAATTCCTTCTGAATTCGATCGGTATGCTTTAGCTGCGCCAAGAAGGCATTATCTGCACCGTTATCCTTCAGTAGCATCTCCAGTCTTTCGATAAACTCTTCAGGATTAGGAATCTTTAAAGCGAAATAGTTGACTGGCGACTTTTTCTTCAACGGCTTCGATTGTGCTAAGTGGTTCTCATTGGCCTCGTTCTTAGTATATGATAGGATACTCTGCTGCTTCTTCGCCCCAGCAGCTATGTCTTTTGCTTTCTGTGACTGCTCAGTTGTAGCCTTCTTTGTAGACGGCATGAACTTCTTTGTGTCAGGAACATATTCCAGCGCCAGCTGAATCGCCTTCCTAATAAACTCCTCTGACGGCTTCTCAGGAATAATAGCAGGATACTTCGCTGAAATCTTATCGATAATATACTTCAAGTTGTCTTCTAAAGGTTTGTCCACTTCCAGATTAATAACCAAATCGAAAATGCCCTTGTCGGGCTCCACATTCATATTCACCGACTGGAATCGCGCCAAGAACCCATTCATGATACCTTCGACTTTCTTCCGCGTGTCAGTGGATGCTTGAATCGATTGATGGTTGTCGCCGCGAGCGAGAACACGGTTCACTGTGACCTCGCGAACGTGGTCTTTACCCTCCGGTCCCTGGTGAACGAAATGCATGGCGATGAAACGAATGTCTTCTGTTGGCATTAGTGAAGTCATGTCGGAGTATATTTGCTCTCGTTCGCGCTTCATGTGATTATTGCGGTCAGCAATAGAGACTTGTCGGGTTCGCAGAGTTTCGCGAATTTCTTCACAGAATCGACGACCGGCGCCGGACTTGCTTTTCGGAATATTATCGTTTTGAATATGGCCCCAGCCGAAGATTTCGGCCAAAGCCAACGACAATGTAGTTTTACCGCATCCGATTGTTGCGACAGGAACAATTACGTACTTGCACTCTGAGTCGACCAGCTTCCCGCCTGGGGCATTTGCTGCTTCCTGAGCCACCGTTTCGGCTTCTGAGTCATAATTCTCGTTCGTCACGATCATCTCGTCGTCAGATTCATTGTCGGCTTCGTCTCTGATGATCTGTGCACCGTCCTTGCCGTGGTGCTTCAAGAATGCGTTCCGGAGAGTAATAATACCGTGATTCTGCTGATATTGTTTGGCAATGTCGTTCTTCCCTCTGAAATATGACCTCGCAAATTTAATGTACTCCTCCGTAATCTTTTTGTGCTTCTTTATCCGAATTGGATGCCCCGCAAGTAATTGCTTAGTAACCTCACGCCAACCACGATACATCAAGTACGGTTCCTCGAATTTGTACTTGAAAAAGAAATCTGACGGACCGGAAGAATTTGGTGTTATTGTCTGGCAACGCACGACAAATCCTTCAACATCGGCACCATCCCACGACCCAGTCTCCGCACATCTCTCCAGAAATTGTCGAAGCTCCTTGACGCTTTCAGCCATAGTATACTTGGTCGGGATCATTCCAAAGTATTCTGCAAACTGGCACACAGCCTCGAACGGGTATGTACGGAATTCTGGGAAATTGAGATTCAATCCGTGGAGATATAACCCGGCCCTGATTCCTTGGTACGCCAAAATATGCTCTTCGAATGAATCGTCGCAAAGCTCAGCCACGGCTGTGCAGTTTAAGCTGCGGAGTGTGGCAGCCAAATCGCCCTTTGTGAGTCCAACGGACGCGAGATGTTTCTCAACCCACCGTTCGCCGACTTCTGCATGGCTTTCGCCCGCATCATTTGTACGTATACCAGTGGAATGCTTACTGCAGACTAACAGACTGCCGTCAGGTAGTCCGGAAAGGAAAATAATGCATCCATTTTCTTTTTGCGTGAGATAGTAGGGCGCGAGAGTGTTTTCTTCGATCCAGCTCCACTAAACACATTAGTTCGTATAGCCTTGCAAGAACTCGTCCATCAAAATTACCTTAGTTTCACTAGTCTCATCTATATTGAAAAACTTGTCGTATCCTCGCGCGACAATCTCCATTCGCTTCTCGCCATTCATGACTGAAAACAGGCCGCGAGCGTAGGTGGGTAGCGCGCCCTTCTTATAATCCCAGTCGTTAAATTTCCACCCGTGCACCTCAAGCGGTGAGTGCGGAAGTTTGAACACCGAATGCTTGACGCGCGTCTTGGATTTTCGAGACTCCCCTGTCGGCGACTTTGGTCGTTGAAGCAGATCGAACAGTTCAACGCTCTCTTGCGCTGCATTTGCTGGAATGTGGAGCTTCGGAAAAGGAAGGTTGACAGGTTTTCCGGGAGCCTGAGATCTTTGCGATGCGCTGGAAGAGAACGCGTAGGAATGCTGAGTCTCGTGAGATGGCCCGTCGCTCATGACAGTTGGGGGTACGCTGGTAATAATGGTGCCTTTTGTCGACGATAATGATATACTCGAAAATGGCAACGTACGCAATAAAGGAGCGGACCTGTTGAGTACAAATCCGAGGTTAAAACGCATATACTTGTCTACTACATATATGCAATAGTCGGAAGCTCAAACTGAGTGTTATGGATCTACGGCATTCAAAACTCGGTTTTTTTTGTTTCGAGCCGTTGGGAGATTACTGTATTTCCCAAAGGCCTTAATTGCCACAACTTCACTCGAGCTCTGTCCTAATCCTTCCACAACCAGTACCAATCAGTCAATTGAAACTGTGAAGACAGAATCTCTTACAACTGACCCAAATACAGCTGCCGACGTCCCAACGGTGGATACAACTTGGGATACAACTTTGTCCGGAATGACGTCACTCCTAGTTCGCTTTCTGTCACTCGCATCACGCTAATGGCTATTATCTCACCTATTATATGTATCAAGTATTGGAAGAATATTGAAGAATATTGAAGAATTGCATCTCCTGTACTTAGGATGACAAATATCGAATGACAGTCCATCCGGTTATCTCGATATTAGGAGCAAGTAAACCATAACATACGGACATGATCGACACATAAAATTATCAGTTGACCCGTGTAGACTACATCAGTAGATCGTAATAAGCATGACTATGTCACACGCACTCGAGTATGTGACGAATGGCTATTTTCATGTATAATGATTTTAGGTCAGCAGTCAAGAGGAGAGCCTTTGGGAGTTACAGCGACACATTACATACAGCTGACCTGGGCCAATCCCAATTGCTCCAACACCATATCGCAAACAAGACGTATGCATGTGTGGTTCAATCTGGCCATAACTTATTGAGAATTTCAAGTTGCATTTTACGGGTTAGCATCGATTTGATCAAAAGCCGCTATCGTGTTTCGAACGTTGGGCGATAGATATCTGGGCTGCTTATCTGACCCATCCAATTCATCGAAATCAGCAGCTCCAATAAGTAATAGCAAGTTAGCACGAGTTACAACATGCCGTCGTCTCCAAAAGTAGCGATTCCGCTGAAGACGACGAAGGACCTCGACTGGGCGTCTCCGCTACAAGCTTATATTCGAATTACCTACGGCAATTCCGAAAACTTCTCGAAAGAATGCCAGATGTTCAGCCGTCTACGGCAGGATATAATGGGTGCCGGCAAAGATGCGACCGGAAGAGATCTTCTGTACAAATATTATGGACAACTGGAGCTGTTGGACCTTAGAATTCCCGTCGAGGAAGGAGGTTGCAAAGTCGGTTTCACCTGGTAGGCAGTTCTGCTGTATCAGCTATGAGAAGATGGCAAATTTGACATTAATTCATGCTAGGATGGACGCTTTTACGCATGCCGAAACGACGCAGCATTCACTTGCATTTGAAAAAGCTTCAATCCTCTTCAACTTGGCGTCAACGAACTCTTACATTGCCGTCGAAACGAGCGATTTGAAGGTCGCATACAAGACATTCCAGGCGGCCGCTGGTATATACACCTTTGTCGCTGAAAACTTCTTGCATGCTCCTAGTGCAGACTTAAATAGAGACACTGTTCGAGCGCTGGCAAGCTTAATGCTCGCCCAAGCACAAGAAGTGTTTGTTGAAAGATTGCTAGTAGAAGGAACCACAAAGCCAAATATGCTTACGAAGCTTGCCAAATCGGCGAGTATGATGTACAAGGCTGCAGTTGAAGGATTAAGTACAGCAGTTTCAAAGGGCTGGGGCGAGAGGGATTGGCTGTCTCTTGCCAGTGTACGTCCATCGTTTGTAAGATTTGGGAGTAGTCTAACTAAGACAGGTTCAACAATACTACATGGATGCCGTTGCCAACCACCAGCAAGCGCTTCTACAGTCATCAAAGGGAAAGCAAGGTTTAGCAATCGCCTACTTGCGCGCTGCCATCTCGAAAAGTGATGCTGCAATGAGATCGTATCTTCCATCCACCTATTCTGCATTCATGGAGATTCTCACCGCGCAGCATACTGAGCTTACGACAACTCTCTCTAGTATGGAAAAAGACAACGACTTTATCTACCACGATAACGTTCCAGCCGCCAACTCTGTCCTCGAGATCGGACCACTGGAGGCGGCTAAACCCACGCAGATGAGCGACTTGTATGCTGATCAAGACATCACTCAGCTCATTGGTCGCGATATTTTCGAGAAACTGATTCCAGTTGCAGTAGCGGAGCAGAGTAGTATGTACTCGGAAGAAAAGGCCAAGGTTCTACGAGCCGAAGGAGAGAAAGTTGATGTCGCGGAGGAAGAAGTTGTTACCGCGTTGGAGTACCTCGGCCTCCCAGCTGCGCTGAAAACAATACGTACACTGACTCACGCATTTGACGACGGCAGAGTTGATGAGATGGTTGCCCAGTGGGCGCAGAAAGTACAGATTTCGGGTACTGTATCTTTTGCGGATATTGAACAGAAAAAACGGGATATATATCAAGTTGTTGAGCGATGTGAACGTGAACTTGAAGCGGAAGAACGAGATTCGGAAAGTATGAGATCTAAATTGGGCCACTTTTGGACTCAATCGCCGTCTGTTTCATTGACAACAACACTGAAGTCTGATTTGCACAGTATAAAGGAGTCCCTCTGGACTGCAACGACATCAGATAGAAAGCTACAGGCGCAATATGCCCCGTTGGAGAACGATGTTAGAATACTGGCACAGGGGCCAAATAGTCCGGAATTGGCATCATCTTTCAAGTCTCCATTGGGGGGCGTATCGACTGTAACGAAGAGCTTGGTGGATATGGAGATCTCTGACCGGGGCGGTAATTCCGAGACTGCAAAGCCCGATACTGAAGCCGTCGAGAATTTACTTAAAAAGCTTACAAAACTGAAGAAAGAACGGAATTTAGTATTTACGGAGCTGAAAGAAAAGGTAGGTCTACCCAGCTGTCTTTGTTGGACTGTCGACATTAACGATTAGGTGTAGATTCAAGAAGACGACATTTCGTCGCTACTAATTCTGAACAAAAAGGTCCCCAATATCGAAGAAAAGCTTTTCAAATCGGAGCTCGAGAAATTTTTACCGTACCAGAAGCGTATTGCGGCCACGATCTATCAACAAGCTGTGACGCTCAAGGAGCTTACTGCAATTTGGAAAGCTATTCTTAATAACCCACTCATCAAGGAACGTCGTGCGCAGCTCGATTCCGGAGATCATCGCAAACAAGTTGCAATAGAGCGTTTTAAGAAGGTGTTTGAGGGTTGGAGCGATGTGCACCATGGAAAACAAAAGGGTGTGAAGTTTTACTCCGAATTATACGATTTCGCCAAATCGACGGAGCGGAATGTGCAGGAGTTTGTGGATAATAGGAGGGATGAAAGTAGGAGGATAATGGCGACATTGCAGGAAAGACGGGGTGTAATGTAAGTATTTTGCATTTGCAGGAGATGATTGTCAGACCGCGATAATATTTTGATTTGATGATTTGCATTCTTATTTTTTGGTGTATTTTTGAGGTTGTCTGTATTGCTATACAATGTTGTGGCGGAACGCCCAGTTTAGTGTCGATATACTCAGGCGGAATCAAAACGGTCAGCGTTGTGATCTATACCTAACGATGCTGTCGTAATACTAAACGTGGCCGCACCGTTTCATATATTCACATTTTCGCACATGACTACCTATGTTCTATGGCCAAGCAATGGAGTCATCGACAATAACCGTTAATTCTTCAAGCATCCTGTCAGATCTGGTCGACCCTTCAGTCCAAACTCTCATTGAGTTATTAGTCGACGTCTACCTGCACGTGAACACCACTGCTTCTGCTTCCAATACCACCGATACAGTATTATCAGGCGAAAGAAGTCGACGACTATCAAACATACTTTTTGATCATCCTTGGAATTTAGATCCCGGCGTCAGAATCGCTGAAGCTGCCCTGAAGCTAATTGGTGCTATCGTCGTCTTAACCAAGTTTCTCACAAACGTTGGACTCTTCAGACGTTGGTGATCATCCGCAACACTCGCAACAAATGCAATAATCGCGCAGAATTGTCTAATAGTTTTGCTACATGTCACAATATAATACATACATATACACCTTACACACTGATTAAGGCATCAGCATAAGACCCCCTTACAGCAGATATTTATCCATTATAATCCGCCGCTTTAACTATCGCCGCACATATATCCTTATATCCCAACGGACTAGCGAATTCATTATATAGAATCGTCAAATTCGACACCTTGCCATCCAATCTTTCCACCAACTCTGCCCTCTTCTTTTCGTCATCCGCGAGGCGCTCATCCGTCTTCACTCTCCCCAAGATGTCATCTTGTATGAACGCCACAGCGAGCTCATCCTGCGTCGTCTGCAGCAGCCGCAGCATTGCCTGCCGTTGTCCGGGCGGACAATAGCAATTGCAAAATCCCCGTGCGCGAGATAAGAACTCAATACGCTGACCAAGTGGAAGCTCAAAGTCCGACTGTGACAAGCGATACAGTACTTGACCTGCTTTGTAGAACTGGTCCTTCTTAGCGTAGAACAACCACAGCAAGTTCGCTTGTTCGATATTCGTGACTGAGTTACGCTCAAGGTAAGACTCGATATAGGGCGTATCGACTTCGAGCAGGCGGTTCGCCAAACCTCTTGAAACGAACCAATCATAGAACCAATAGTGGAAGAGTTCATCGCGTGAAGTGTACGCCACCGCATACGTTTCGGTCTGTAGAGCCGTAATCGGAACTGGAGCTAGCGCTGGAGTGGTGCCTCCTGGCGTCAGTAGCTGCTGTTGCTGCTGCAGAGACGCTTCCGACTCCGCCGCTTTGGCATCTACGTCCTCGCAGATGTCAAAAACCAGGCTATAACATTGTACTCGCATGTTATATAGCTCCTCTCGCGGGTCCAGTGCTGGCAATCCGTCTGAAAAGTAACCAAGAGCAAGGTTGCCACGATCTGCCTCCTTCGCCGCCTTTAATACGACCTCGATAGCTCCCGGATGGAAGTCTAACGACAACAACTCCTTAACGGCACCCTGCAAATCATCGAAAGGAATGCTTCCCGCTGTCTTCTCGAGCAATCGCACGCTTTCTCGGAGGTATTGCAACTTCATATCGGGATCCGTCGCCGCAACTGACTTTGCCTTATGCAGATATTCGATGGCCTTGAACAGGATGACGTCATCGGTCGAGCAAAAAGACCCACACCTCTGTCTTAGAATATCTACCACCGAATCAACTGATCCTCCAGCTGTAATACTCTGATTCACAATAGCTGCTACAAGATCTTTCGCTAGTTCAGTGCCTTCCGTCGTAGTGAAAAGGTCCTGAAAGGTGAGCTTTGATATTCGGATCTGCGTCTCGTCCAAAAGATTCGCCATGATTTCGTTCAACTTCTTCGGTTCTGCAGTCACCAGAGCGACGAAAGAAATACCTTCCCGCATGTTCACGATCAGCCGAAGGAGGGCGTACATTCCGCGGTGTTCCGCTTGCAACGCCAACTCTTCGCTTCTTCCACTACCGAATCCACCAAGAACCGTATCAGGGCCTGTTAGACCATCTATGTAATTTCGATTTTGATCCAAAAAGTCATACAGCTCAAATAGGAGCATATGGTAGTTATTCAGGCTGTCTGCCGAGATATTGCTTGAGAAGGAACGAACTTGCTTCCCGTTGGTAGCAGATGCAGTCATCTTGAGTATCGGCGTACGCCAGATCGGCCGAACGATGCGGGCAATGTACATTCCCAAGCCGTCGAATCTTCCGCTAAGTTGAATGCTATCAATAGAGAGCTCTACCGCGCCGTAGTTATCATCTCGCACATGTGCCTTTCCGCCATATTCAATGTATGCCCGTCGTGCCAATTCTCGAGCGTCCAATGGCCAGCCAGACGAAGCCGCAATACTTAATGCCGTACAGCAGGTTTCCCCACGCCCATAGAATTCAATGAATTGCCGCAGATTATTACTTTGTATCAATGTTTGCGCCATGTAGCGCCTCGTATAAATATGCACACCAGTATTTGTCAGCACAGCAACTTCTGCCGGAGGAAGGATATACTGCCCACAAATTTCGTTACCGAATCCTTCTGGCTTATTCGACACCTGGAACTCCGGCGTTATTATCTCGATAGCTTGCACGAATCCTTCAATATCAGCCCAAACTGCGTTCTCAAGAAACTGTGGTGCCGAAGGTGAAGTCATTGACTGTCTAAGAATTCTGCATGTATCCGGTGAGGACGCAAACAATGAGTCCGATATTTCGCCCTCCTTGACCGCGAAGAAATATCCAGGGGCAAATATTTTGGACAGGCGGGTCTTTTTAAGTAATGTGGACGTCGATGGAGTCTGAGTGATCGCGTCTCGAGGTGGGAACCGTACCTGAATAACCTGCATAGTGGTCGGTGGTGCTGACTCACTACTTGCAAATCCAAAACCGTACGTTCTAGCAGCTCGAAGGAATAATCGGCAGCCAGTAGAGGTGGTTGCCACAAGATGGATCTGTGTACTTTCTGCGGGATGGATAGGATGTATGGAGACGATAGTTGTGCTGCGGGGATCAAGGAGAGGCGAAGTTGCGTTGATCATTTGTAGATGAGAGGAGAGGGAAGCGTATGTGTAGGTGATAACCAATGCGAGATCTGTCGAATTTGGCATATGGTACGCTCGGAGAGTAGAACGTGACGACAGAGTGTAGACCAACGACCTCGTATCGTCAACCGCAATCTGGACAATGGTCTCTAAACGAGCATAGGTCAGTACCTCAATCATACAAATACAAATGCAAATAGTACGCACCTGAATGACCTGAGGGCAAGATTGACGAAAGCACAGACGACGTTGAAAACGGGATCATTTTGGTGATTGGCGACAAGGCTCCCATGGACGGCGCAAATCCTGATAATCCACCTTTGGAGTGGCAGACTTTTCCACACTTTCCTCGGAACCAACTCTCGGTGTTCGAGTATGTGATCTCCCACATATCCGGTGAGCCACGACTTGTGAAGAAAATTCTCCCTGTTTTGTCGCTTCCAGCGATTGAGTTCACATCGAAACCCTTGATTGAGACAGCCATGCCTGTGTCGTACAGTTGAAGATCATTATTTGCAAAAGACACAGCAAGGACGTGGAACTCAAGTGGTGTCGCGAGTAGCAGCAAATGATTGATTGAATCAATAAATGTTCCTTTTCGCGGCTTGACCAATTGTACTGATAAGATCGTATGCGACAGATCTTCGAAGGAAAGAAAATCTTGCCCACTTAAATAATTCCAGAAATATAACCGATTGTCAACCGTAATCCACGCCCGCTGCAGTTGTGGGAACAACCCCATTTTTGTGTAGCATTCGGTTTTATTGTATTGCTCAAAAATGATATCCGGAATATTTGAAATTCGCGTTCGTACGAACGGAGCGAATGCTCCGGGATCGGTCGGCCCAAACGGGTAGTCAGACAGCTGACTCTGCTGGATGATTCGGTCCAGATCGGGGTACCGACTATCTCTCTCAATGAATTCAATCACGTATCGCTTTGCTATTTCAACTGGAGACTGTGGAGCTACTATCGCAGCGTCTTGCTGTGCCATCGTAATGATCTGACCAGTCGGTGACGTAGCAACCACTGTCGTCTGCTGAGGTTGCTGCTGAGGTTGCTGTGGCTGCTGCGGTTGCTGAGGATGCTGGCCGCTCTGTCCACGAAGCGGTGTCTGATACAGTTGCTGCTGGGACAGGCTTCTCGGAAACGACGCGGATCCATTTGTCGTTGGTGTCTGAGGAAAGCCACCTGGTTGCCCGATGCCAGGCATTCCTGGACTCACACCGGCGGTCGACGAAACACTTGCACCCAGGCGCGATCCGGGAACAGGACCAGGAGTAGGGATTGGAACAATCGGATACATTGACGCGGAAATTGGCATCTTTCTGACTAAAATGTATCATGACCAGCGCGCTCTCGGTAGGCTCGACGTTCAATGGAATCGACATGAAAACACGATAGTTTTTGTACGAGAATGCCCTAACCCTTCGCGCAACGATGCTCATTTCGAAGTCGCGTAGTGTTGAATACAGAGTACAAATTTTTCATCTCTCACTTCATTCGTGTATAGAAGCTAACTATGTACAAAACTTGCTAATCGGTTACACTTGATCCTTACTTACTCATGTATATACCGGCGGTCTATCAGCCTCCCTTCAGTTGCTATAAAACCTACAATCCCTTCTTCTCTCGCTCCGCTTTCTTCAATGCTCTCTTTCTAATAGTAATATGCATCTGCAAATTCTGACTCGACACAATGCTCGACCAAATTCCAACTGTGTTTTCAACGAAGAACTGGAAAATTGCATGACTCCAGTACGGTGTGCTCGTAGCCGCGCGACCCTGCGCACCACGCTGCAGTCCGATGCTCGATAGCGTGCTTGCGACGAACATCTTCGGACTCGGAATCAATGCCGAAGTTTTCCGGATCTTGCTCATGGCTGAGGCGACGAGGTACGAAAGCACGAGTTCAACGTCGATGCCCTGGGGCTTCAATTCGGCGGCCAGAGAAGTGCTCCAGTGTTGCAGGAAAGCCTTGCTGCCGGAGTAGACGGACAAATATGGGGTCGGGAACAAGCCCCCAAATGATCCCATAGTCAAAATTAAGCCCTTCTTTTTTGCGATCAACTTCGGGACGACGATTTTGGTGACCTTGAGTGTCGCAAGATTGTTAATCGTAACAATGTTTGTCAACTCGGCATCATCCACCTCGGCAAACGGAACTGGGATAGAATGCGACTGCCCAACGTTGTTAATCAATACGGTGACATCCAAAGGCTCAATCAACGCGGCCAGCGCGGTATAGTCCGAGCTCTTGCCCTCAGCAAAGTCGAACGGAAGGATCTTGGTCTCCGCTCCATATTTCTCCTTGATTTCCGAGGCAAGATCGACAAGTTTGGACTCGGTTCGTGAAACTAGTATGACGTTGAATCCCTTCTTGGCGAGTTGGAGCGAGAATTCTTTGCCGATACCATCTGATGCACCAGTGATTAATGCCCACGCGCCGTTACCGGCGCCGTATTTCTTCAACTACAGATCGGTAAGTAGCTAGAATCTCCTAAGTATCGCAGATACAATAAAACGCACACTCTTTCCGGACAAAACGAATAATTGAAGAAAAAGATAGATGAACTTAAGCCCAGATGAAGCGTAGTTCACAAGCCCGACGGCTGCAAAGAACAGAGACAAATACGCTACGAGTTTGCTGGATTCCAATACCGCCAAGTACGTGTCTAGGAACGGACGAGACGAAATTACCATCATGAAATAGTAGATGTCTATTACCAGCCAACTGTGATGGCAATAGACGTGGAGGCGAAAATCTTGGAGCATGGGGCACGTCGAAGCCTACGATTGCCAAATTGGGTGAAATTCGCGTCTCGTCGGCACCACCCAACAAACTACGCTCAGAGTACAGCAGGCCTAATTCAAAATTGCCCAAACTCACACAGAATATTATAACTGCCAAGAAGACCTCAAGACAAATATTAACAATGTTAAAATATGCGAGTACTAGAACACGGCGACTTTTACAAATAGTCCACGGTGCACCATAGCAATGGTACACTTTACTTCATTAGATTATACAAAAGTGAGCTCCTTCAATCCTGCCTTCTAAGGCGACGCCGGTGCATATCGTGGCGTCTCTGGCTCATCTCCCCAAGCAGCAGGTGTTGCTGCTGCAATACCCGGCGTCTTCGCGTCGTACACTGCCGGTGTTGCCATGTCATCCCATCGACCAGGTGTAGGCGCCGAGATTTCGCCGGGTGTTGGGGCCGAAATGACTCCTGGAGTCGGAGCAGCATTGTATGCCTAGTTTAACATTAATACATACGTATGAAGTAAATTCGGATCTAGGTACTTACCCCAGGGGTGCGTCCGTACGTCGGATCCTCCCACGGCGTGCGGGCCGTCGGCTCGTCATTCCACACCGGCTCTTGCGCCCGAGGGGTCCTGCTTCCCGTATCCCAAGCTGACCGGCCAGGAGTCCGCGCGCCAGGATTCCAGCTGTACAAAAGGTCAGCAATAAGTACAAACATCAAAATGAATATAACTTACGCAGGTGTACGATTGCCACTACTACCGTAAGCTGGAGTCTTTCCGCCAGCATTCCATGCTGGTGTGCGGGACGACGACGCACTCCAAGCTGGAGTACGTCCCCCATCCTGCGCTGCCCAGGCTGGCGTTCTCCCTCCGTGTGAATCACCAGATGTTGCCCAAGCCGGCGTCCTTGCTGGAGTCTGTCCGCCGAGCCAGCTTGGAGTCGTACCTCCTTGATACTGCGGCATTGGAGAAACATTGCCATTCAGGAATTTTTTAGGCGTAACAAACTCTTCATAAGACAGAGTCTTGTTGCCACGGGAATCCACAAATCCTAGCTTCGTCTTCTCGATTGATATGATCTTGCTCTTGGAATGCAACTCAATCCGAGCGACAGCATCCGTTGCATCCTTAACAATACCCAACAGTCCCTTATACGGACCCTGTCTAACTTTGACCGTCTGGCCAATAGTTCGATCTCGACCGCCTTGCCGTGGAATTGTTGGCGGCAACATACCTTGTTGGTCACCACCGATCTGCATTCTTGGGTTCATTTTGGTGAGATCTGGCCCGTTAGAATTGCCTGTGATCCTGCCTCCCTTAGCTGCAATGGCTGTGACGTTTCGCGTACGAACAAGAGACACCCCGGCATTCTCATTCTGAGACCTATCATGCAAGAATGCATATGTACGGTAAATATGCAAAATTACACCCTGGCGACCCTCGCCATCCGTTTCCTTCACTGTGTCGCCTACTCGAATCTCGGAGCCGTTGCGGTCAGTGGCGAATGAAAACTTATTATCCACTTTCATGGTAATAGCCGACGGCAAAATCGTCTGGGCAGCACCGTTAATATCCAAGACTCTGAATGCGTCTCGCTCAACTTTTATAATACACGCCACGTTATTGGCACTAAGCTGCACAAGGTCGTGAATCTGGTACTTTCCAAGTGAATTCCTGCCGCCGATATCCGAAGCTTCTTTCAAGTCTTTCGAAAACACAGTGATCTCAGCCATGGACAAATCGCCGATAATGGTTACGACATCGTCCTTAATCCGAACGACCATACCAGTTTCATCTTTGTATTTTCCGCCAATTACTCGCACGTGATCACCCTGGTTGAATTTCTTCCTCAAACTCTTGGATGGGATTTCAACAAGCTGTCCCTTCAACCCTTCAGTTTCAGCGCGCAGAGAAACAATGTCTCTGTCAATAGAGACCACTCGGCCGTAAACACCAGTCTGTTCACCTTCGTGGACTTCGACGTGGTCACCAGGCTGGAACGTAGCATTGGATGAGGCTTGCTTGAGACTCAACGCCAAGGATTGCAAATCGATTCCTTCGTCGTCGGCAGTAGATGAGAATTTTGTGACTTCCTCAAGTGTCGGTTCGACGTTCTCAGTGATCAAATGAGCTATCCTGAAATCCTTGATCAAGTATCCATTGATATATTCTTCGCCCTGGAAAATGTAGTGATTATCCTTTGCTTGCCGCTGCTGCCAATTCTTGGGATCGCTCATTCGCGCCTCCATAGGTGAAAACAGTCTCGCTGCCGGTCTCGAAGACACTTTGGCAGAACGTTTCCGTTTGCTGTCAATACCTGCCTGTCCGAGAATTTCTTGTGTCCGGCCGTAATCTAGTCGCGGGACAAGTTTCAGCTGAGCTTCTAAGCCGTTTTCACTGAGATCTTCAACAACCGCGAGATCACCCTGGTACTTTCCTCGCTTGATCCGGACGTACGATCCCGGGACAAGTTCGACATCGGACCCCTTGTTGACACGCAAAAGATCCGTGTATTCTGGGATTGGAACCAGAATCATTTGCCTAGCATAAACGTTCACGATACCCTTCAACGCGTACTCAACGTCTGTCATCTTTCGCGCCTCGACGTAGACATATCCAGAGAAATTATCCCGTTGGAAGGCCGACAAGATTTCCAAAGGGTGATTCGAATATTGCAAACTCGCTTTCTTACGCCAAATTGTTCGAACGATTGCTTTCTCTTTTCCAGGCTTACATCGGATACCCCAAATGTTTGGATCCTTCACGGATGGAACGAGCAATCGCTGGGGAACCACGCTCATCTCACCGCGATATTTAGACGCAGCTGAGCGACCGTATTTCTCACGATACTCCGACGCGAGACGCTCAGCGTCAGCTTCTGCAATAGCAGCGCGCTGCCGATCAACTTCGCGGTGGAGTCTGTCGTCTACTCGTCCGAAATCGGCTTCCTGACCTTCGTCCTGAATGAAACCATCTATATGGTCTTAGCTTCCGTAGTTCAACACACGACAAGCAGATACACCCACCTTCTCGGCCAAGCTCGTCTTCATCCTCTTCTAATTCTTCCTCGTCTTCGTCGACCTCAGCCTCGACATCAAGGAATTGATTCCGTCGTTCGCGACGAGGTCTTTTCCGTCGTCTCTACAGGGAAGATTAGCAGCATTTCCACGGTTGAATTTCAACGGCTATCGTACGGTTCCATCCTCTTCGACTTCAGACTCCTCGTCTTCTTCATCCTCTTCATCGTCCTCATCCTCGTCATCCTCATCGTCCTCATCAGCTTCGTCGCCACCATCAAGTTCTTGACCACCACTTCGCGGTCTCTCAGCGCCACGAACTCCTGAATCCCCAGGATATTTGCCACTATCACCCTCATCATAGCGATCTATTTCACGAGGCTCTTCCTGCCGTCGTGGCAACTCTTGCTCCTCCTCGTCGTGCCGAACCCCGTCGTCCTCCGGATCAGAATCAAACATATTCTCAAGCGCCGACATATTCAATTCCCTCGTATATTCCGCGCGGCGGCACAACAACGGACTACTAGCGTAATTAAGTAGAAAACTTGGATGCAATGTGCAATGATCCAGAAAGACTTAGCAGCGTCTGCTATTCAAAAGCAGGCATGTTCATGAGTCTGCCTGCCCTAACCTGTGAGACAGGTGGCTACTGGCGTTCCCCTAAACCGCACTTCACTGAACCTTCCAAACAATCGTCGCCATGCAGTCTACGCATTATCGCGACTGACTTCGATATACACATACTTCGTGAACTGCTACAATATTATCTTTTGTAATTTCTATTCACACTGTGCGAAAATGGGAGGCGATCTCAATCTCAAGAAATCCTGGCATCCAGGATTGATGCGCAATCAAGAAGCCGTCTGGAAGCGGGAACAAGAAGCCCTTGAAGAGCGCAAGAAAATCGCAGAGCGGCAGCGCGAGATTCAAGAAGAACGCGAGAGGAACGAGTTACAAGCGCTTCAAGAGGCAGCTGGTGGGAAAAAGCGGGTGGATAGGGTCGAGTGGATGTATTCTGCACCTCAGGGTGGCAACATGGGAGTCACTTCTGAAGTCGAGGCTTTTTTGATGGGAAAGAATACGGTTGAAGAGTTGTTGAATCAGAGTGAAGGCATGGGCTCATTAAAAGAGGAAGCGGATTCATTTATGAAGGGGTCGAGTAATTCAAAAAGTTCGAAGGATATTGCAAGTAAAGTTCGCGAGGATCCGATGTTGGTCGTCAAGAAGGAACAGCAGGCATTGGTGGACGCGATCCGACATAATCCACAACGACTGAAAGAGCTCATGGCTGCAAGAGGCCGACAGGAGAAACGAGAGCCTAGTGGTCGGGTGGACAAGACATCTTATCGGAATAGTGGGTCTGGTTATCACTCTCGCCTGTCTTACTCGTCACGGGATGACAAGTACAGTTCTCGTCAGAGCCAGCACCACCGTCATAGTCAAGACAGGGTTCGGGAGCGTGAGAGAGATTATGACAGAGACAGAGTCAGGCCCCGTGATCGAGGGCACCGAGATCGAGAATACGCTGGTCGGGATCGAGATTACCACGATCAAGATAGAGATCGAGATCTGGACAGGAGCCGAGATAGACGACGCGAGTAATGTACATATGATAAGCAAATAATACAATAATGATTGTGATTCTTGAAAATGCACGGACAGCATTAGCTGCTCATAGTATTAGGATATTTATTCAGAATCAATGCATGCATATTACCCTCTAACATACAAATTCAGTTAGCTACAAATGCTATCTAAGGAATATACTTGTGAGCCCAGTATGTTCTGAAATGCTTCTTGCTGCCTGCTTCGTCAATCTCCTTCACCTCCTCAGGCGTGAGCTCGAACCCATCGAGGTCCAAATTACTCTTCTGTCGAGCGACTTTGGCGGACGTGGTGACTGGGAGAATACCCCGCTGGATGACCCACTTGAGTATGATCTGACCGGGGTCGCGACCGTACTTGGTGGCGAGCTTGTCGACGACGGGATCAACAGGACCTCCCTTGGCAGCAGGCGCGAGCGGGCCGAGGGGTGTGTATGCCTCGAGGATTATACCGTTCTTCTGGCAGTAGTCAACAATGCCCGGCGTCTGATTCTGGAGATACGGGTTGAACTCGATCTGATTGACAGCGACCTTCTCTTTCGCGTCCTTGAGTCGTTCCAAGTCGGCGATGGCGAAGTTGCTAACGCCGATATCCTTGATCTTTCCCGCGCTCTTGAGCTCTGATAAAATGTCCCAGGCAGTTTCAATAGAGATACCATGAGACTTTTCGTCGAAGAAAGGGGCATGGATTAGGTAGAGGTCGAGGTAATCGAGCTGCATGAGCTTGAGGGTCTGTTCGAATGCTGCGCGAGGGTTGGCGATCTTCGGGAATATCTTGCCGGTAACGAATATCTGGTCGCGCGGGATACCGGACTCCTTGATGGCCACGCCAATCTCGGCCTCGGTGCCGTAGACCTCAGCGCCATCGATATGGCGGTAGCCGACCTTGAGGGCCGAGACGAGCGCGTCGACGACAGTACGGTCGAGACTTGGGTCGCCAGACTTATACCACTTTGTGCCCGTACCGAAGCCGGGCACGGGCATTGTTGCGCCGGAGGGAAGTGTGAAGGCCATTGCAGTGGAATAGTAGCAGAACGAACGTAGGGAGGTGGAGGCCAATTGCTGCAGGGGGCGGAGAGCAGACATGAACTGTGAGGAAGCATGGCGTCGACTTTCGATTTATGGTCCGAAAGTTATGTACTCCCTGCAAGACCCTGCTTGATTGAACGCGGAGACGAAAACAGGTTACGCCTTCCATCATGTAATCAGAGCCTAAAATGTTACCGCCAATGCCCGCTATATCCGAATGCCCCTGCCAATCAGGGCGCCGCACTCATTTCCGAGGCGGCAGTCTCTACCATATTTATCAGTCATCGATCGCATTAACTTAGCGGGAAAATGATTGACACTTCGTAGTGTACAATTTCGATGTCCGGAATATAGTACTACAACAGTAATAATATACAAGCCAAGTCAATAGTGGCAAATACATCTCGATCTTAGAACGCTCCTTTGATAATCATACACACAACCGTTGAATGCTTAAGACCTTCATTCAATTTTGAGTTCTACCCCGCCTCTGCGTACAAGGATCCGCACATTATCCAAAAATCTGCGGATACCCTCCTCGTAGTCGTCGTCCAGAATGCCGGATTTTATTCGGGCAATATGCTGAAGCGTGTCCTTCATGCCCAACTCAACCTCCAATTCATGTGTTTTCCTCTAACTCAGGCTATCAGTATCTTCTCGCGATATCGATAAGATTCAAGAGGAGCAGAACATACATCTGGTGCCGTTACTTGGGTCAGATCTATCTGACTATTTTGATGAATGTAACTAACTCTATCCTTGACGCGCTCGTTGCTGAGTTTATCTTGCGGCGACGGTTCCACCGTTTCTGTGCCAATTAGTAAGCCGTACTGATCATGGTTTGAGACAGACGTACCTGGTCTTTCGATATTTAGCGAGATTCGGATATCATACTTCGAACCAGGACAATAAATCATCAAGTCACGGACACGAGTCTTCACTATCTTCTGAATAACTTTCTCCGTCTTCAAGTCAATAGATACCCGTAATCTTTCACCCTGAACTTTGTTAGCAACCCAGCTCACCTAAACGGAGATCAATTTAACCCTACCCGCCGATTCGGTGAATTGAAACTTCCTGGCGGCTGTGGCATACTGTAGAAAATGTCCTTCTGTTTCGTGTGAGAGTACGTGATCGGTGTCTTCCACTTCTCTGATTTTTGCATGCATGCATTTAGAAATACATTGTAGGCTTGATGCTGCACGCTGCCGACGTCGGACTCAAACTCGATTGTGCCTGCAAGCATCTCTGTATTCAGTAACGTCTCGGTGTCGACCGGCAATGACAAGCGTTGCCGTGTCTGTTTTGACAGGATGCTTCCAATTTTCGCCTCGATCTGCCAAACCATTAGCGAACCACAATGATATAACTATAGATACCTACTTACCTCCAGTTGATTCTGCACGTCTGGGGCCATGTCAGCCACGTTGGCGTATATCCAGCTCGACACTCTTCGCGTTAAATCCTCGTACGGCTCCACTTTCGTGAAAGTGCCATACCGTTCTCTCCTGGTCGCGGACCCATCGTCGTCGTGCACGCCGTCCTCCCTCGGAAACACACGCGCTGTTGATTCTGGTGATGGCGCTTTCGGCAGGGGGCCGTTTGCAAACTCCTTAATACCATTATTCACACCGTTACCGACAATGTTGTACACCGACCTCCAGTCAGGGGTCCATTTGCGAGCATATATAGGCGGCGAGTTGTATCGTCTCGGCTTATTCTTCGACTTCTTTGGCTGCGTGACTGCTTCCTGCTTAGGCTTTACCCGCGACGGTGCGGGACTATCTCTGTTCTTGATTTCGCGGTTAGTCACTTCCGGCGAGTTCATAGTGCTCAAAGCCGGACTCTCATCCTTGATCTCACTGCTGCGATTCCCGTTCGCAGTGGTTCCGGTCGACGACACGCTTCCCCTCCGCGATGGCACGTCTTCTGCTGCGGTGATACTCGTGATACTCATGCTCCTACTCCGTGCGCTCAAAAACGGCGGTGGTGGTTGCGCCGACGCGGTGGTAGGTGATGATGTCTGCACTTGCAGCGATCGCGTCACCAGCGTCGGCGACACCATCGGAGAAAGTGCGGCGCGCAACATCTGCTGTGTGGGTGTTCCAGTAGCAAGTGAGGACGTGGATGTGATGGTAGGAGATGCAATTTGCGGCGGCGTGTCTGGCGGGTCCAGCAAATCGGCGATTGATGACGTCCGGCGAGGGGGATGTGGAGGAGGAGGCGGCGGTGGCGGGGCAAGCGGTGTAGCGGAGGGCGAGGACAGCGAATTGGCGCTGTCTGCGTTGATTATGGAGCGCAAGTCCATTGTTTCTGGAGAATCGTCGGGGCCTTGGTGTCGGGCGTGTCTCGATGTGAGTCGCGATATTTGCCGGGAGTGAGGTTTTGCTAGGGAAGGGTGGAACTGGTTTGGAAACTGTAGATCATCGTGGTTCAGGTTTAAGGTTGCTGCACAGCGCGCAGCAAGCCCTAAGAAACCAGGCACCGGTTCAGCAATGATGAACGATGCCTGTAATTTCCTATTGCGAGTGATACATGACTAGGTCCTTACCGGTTTATTTTTGATTTCTGCCTCACAGAGATTAACAGTGCGTACGAGTATTTGTGAATTGCGTGGACTGCGGATTTACCCTAGTTGAGTGACGTCTACAAGTTGCATGTCAACTACTATAGAAAGCAAATCGTTGCAATTGAAATGTTAACAAGGTTCAACAACCATAGCTTGCTCCGGCAACCATGCAAACCTGCGCATATCTACTTCTTTAGCGCTACGTTCGTCAATCAATTTGATCGGAAATACTATCGTCTGATGGTACAATCCAACATACACATTTGAACAAGTGGCTGCATGGCCGCCGTGCTTCGAATATTCACTCCGATCTTTTCTTCCAGGCTACTCTACACAATGCCTCGTCGCTGTTGGTCATAATGCGTATCCTGACACTTCCACGAGGTGATTTACGTAATCACACATAACCATCCCAACCATCCATAAAATAACCAGACGGGGTACATTGCCAAAACAACCCTCCCCTCACGAACGCCCGCCCCTTTCAATGTCCGCATAGACGCAAACAACGACCACGCTACCAATGCAACATCAATTGGGAATCGAATGATCATGCTTTTGACAGCAAGTGACAAAATAGCACCGGGGACGAGCGGGAAAAGCGCGTAGCCGAGAATACAGATGGCGTGAAAGAACGAGATCGAACCACCGAGAAGTTTGATGTTGAGTGTCACGAACGCTTCTGCGATCCATACGAATGCGAAAACGCCAGAGAATACGAGAGAAGTTTGTTGCGCTGGAGCGGAAATTGAGAGAGCAAGGGAAAGGAAGAGACAGAAAACAAGTGGGCCCCTATATTTAACAGGATGTCAATGCTAGACTGTCATTAAGAATTGCAGCAAACTCACCATAGATCCCATTCGCGAATAATTTGACCGCTTTCAACATCGACATTAGCATCGACCTTTGGATAAAGAACCTGTTTTACTCTCCGGCCGACTGCTCGGACGTCGCGCATCAGGGTCTCGAGGACAGGCTCATTAAGGGTATCGCCGCCTGAGAATCGCCGATCTTGGATTTGGTCGCCTGCCAGTGTATTTGTGTTCATGTACAACGACTGTGGAGTAATATGTCCCGGCGGATTCGGTCCAGAAGAAGACGACGCCAAAGGAGGGGTTGGTCCTGACGCAGTCGGCGTATATGGAGGCGGGCCAGACGGTGCTGGTGATGGCTGCCGCGGCTGCTGTGGCTTGGACGTACTCGATGACGGCAGCAGACTCGCTGAGTCAACGTCTGGTTCAATAGTGCGATTGTCGTAAGACATTGTACGTTCAGTTCAATCGCTGAGCAATTGTGCCTGCCCTTTCGATGCTGTTAAGGCTAGCTGCCGTTGCTGCTATGGGATTAGTTGGGTTGCAATGTGCCGTGCGGCCACCAAGGGAGGTTTGCAGCCCGGGCACTAAACGTCGCGTGATGCGATTAGTGTGCACCAACTGTTTCTGCGCGTGCCCGAATTGCCACAATCGTAAAATCACATGCGCATACTGATTGGAGCACAAATTGGCATAGAAACTGAATGAGATAGAAAGTGTACGCTATATCTCAGTACCCTTTATCTAGTACAAGCTTGGTGGTACTATTCACATTTCAGCCTGCAATTGTTTAGGTAAGGACTACTGGACACGACGTCAAAGAATTGCTAATGATTGAGTGACTGACAGATCCACGTTTGGTCGAAGTCATCGTGCAAACCTTATCAGGCAAATGTTCGACTTTCGCGACTACCTTCCACAAGCAACAGGATTACTTCCTAAGTGGCTCTTATTTGTAAGAAGAATGACAGTTGTTGGAATTACTCCTTGTAGTGCTAAATGCAGATAGATCTCGGTTGTTTCCGCCTTCAATTCTGCTCAATCATATTTCGGCGGTCTTACGTTAACCCGGCGCGTATATGAGGCGAACCCAGCGCAAGGTTGGTTCGCGTAGCGTGCTAGATGGAACACGATATGCTGATGGTGAGCGACAGTGACCGGCTTGTCGGCGCGAACGTTTGGAACATGGACATTTCTTGCTTCCGTTATTCGATTGTATGGCGCATATCACATCAATGACCCAGCGTATGTATGGATTTGGTCGGGCAGATTAGCTTCTACCAGCCGAGATCTGTGTGACGGCGACTAACGTCAGTTCCAGCGTGTACGATATCACCTACGCGACTTATATTGTCGCGCTCATGCACTTCTCATCCGAATGGATTATCTACAAGACTGCCAAGCTCGGAAAGGGCCTCGCCGGCCCACTGATCGTGTCTAGTATGTTTCGCATTATCCACAGAGAAAGTGCATTGTTAACGACTCAACAGCGTCAACCTTAGTTTGGATGGGCCTCCAGAAGGGCTACTACCTTAGCCAGCAGTAGAGTTCATGTGCGCTCGATGAATAGATGAGGGTTTTACCCCTGCTGGCTTTTGCCTGTTAGTAATAGTGCCAAGCTAGATTAGTATTAATAAGAGGCAGCCATTATAAAACTGCCAATCCCGGATATAAAGCAACGATGAGTCGATGACAAAGAACGTTCCCGGACTCTATGGCCCCTGAGACCTTACACAAGTCAACAGATGAGCGACATTGTCTGTGAAGCGATTGCTTATTTTGCAGTCGGTGACGTATAACGAATCAGCCCCTTGGGCGCTTGCCGACTTTTTGTCGTCGAAGATAATCACCGAAGCAGCACTACTGACTTCTAGAAGACTGCTCAATGCTCATATGTTCCGCACTATTAGATTAAAAGTTTGATACTGCATACATACACATGAGTGTCGACGCAAGAACTCAGCAACACAGCTCGGCAAGAAGCCCGGAAGTGCGGCAACACTGTCGTCATTTCGTTAGTGGCCGTGACGTCACCGCGCTTGGGTGACGTGCGGCGCGTGGTGCGATTCTTTTGGCACGGCAGGGTAACCATAGTTGGCACGCGCCACTACGTGAGTCGCACCCGATGCTTGTTTCATCGAGTCGCTGCGTGCCAGGCGGATAAGTACATCATCACTTGCCTTGCTGCAACTCTTGTCGCTCCCTCTCCTCCGTCTGCTTTTCTCGTCCAGGTCGGCTTATAGCTCTATATAATTCTCCTTATTGAACCTTGCACCTAATTTCAACATTTAGCGACGCTTAGTAGCTGGTAGATCCTGGGTGTCGTATATCTGGCCCAACAACCCCGCATTCTCGTTCACGCCAAAGTTTTTTCGCAGCACCTCAAGTACAGCACCACACAATGGCACCTCTTCCTGAACACGTCCTCATCCGACCACTGGGCTCTGCTGATCTCGACCAAGTCGTCAAGCTAGAAGCACGAACATTTCCATCCAACGAGCGCGCTGGCCGCGACAGAGTGCGTTATAGACTGTACGCGGCCCCTGAACTGAGTTCCGGAATGTTTGTTCGTGTCCCCTCAAAGAAAGGACGCTGCAGCAAAAAAGAGTGCTCGCGCGCACAACGGAGCCGCAGTTCTGATTCGACCTCGAGTACGTCGTCGGACTCATCGTCTGGTAGCTCGAGTTCCCAGCTATCTGCATTGTCGTTTAGGCGGCTGAACGGATCGCTGGCTGAAGATATTGAAGATGACGACGAAATCAACGTCACCGCATGCCCACGATCACGAGAGAAGCTTATTGCGTTTGTTATTGGCACAAAGTGTTCGGGTGAATACATCACCGACGAAGCACTCGCGATTCCTGAAGTTGACAAGCAAGGGAACCGCAAGACCTCGGATGGCAACGACAGGCGCGGACACGTCGAGACGGGCAACACTATCGCTATGGAGTCGATCTGTGTTGATCCTGGTATGCGATATCTTATCGTCATCAACTTAGTCACTGCCGCTGACAATGTTATAGATTACCAAGGTATGAAACTCGGGACCACGATCCTCCGCGATTTTGTCCAACGCATGTCGACACAAGCTGTTGCAGAGCGCGTCACGCTTCTTGCCAGAGATGACATGATTCCGTTTTACGAGAACCTTGGCTTTTATAATGCCGGGACCAGCACCGTCAAATTCGGAGGCGGCGGGTGGAATAATCTTTGGATGAGCCTCGAGGATGGCGAAGTGGACGATTAAATCACTAGTGACAATATAACGCTGTACAGCTTCTTGCATAGAATTAGGGATATTTTTATTGGCTTGCTGGAATTAATGCTCGCTGGCGTTATGGTTTCTTCGGCTTTTGCTTCTTGTCTTATTATGTCATGCATACATGTATAGCTCTTGATCGCATGTTGTGTTGATTTGTACATAGGAATTATCGAACGACGAGCTGTTCGTTTGGTATGCATATAAGAGGTTTGTCAAAATGCTTACTGGTTTGTACTGAGATGAAGTGACAAATGTAATGAGGATGCAAAAAATCATCAATCTAAATGCACCACGTGCCCTCCAACCCAGAAAAGAAATCTGTCTATTAATAGGACCTTGCAAAATAGAGTCACTAAATCTATTCTCCGCTCAAAATGTCAGAGTTGCTACTTCGACAGGCGAAGGCTTTAATACATGTCCAGACTAATTCGCTTTCTGTTCCAATTTCCATGGCATTACACGATCTAAGTCTGGTCTTGGTTATGCTCAGGAACTTTGCGTGGTTGGAAAGAATCTGTCAACTCTGCAAACCATGACAAAGAGGCTACCTTAGCGGAAATTAAATTAGAAATTATAGTTAACTTATGGATTAGTTTACAATAACAGGACCCATGTCCAATTGACAGTAAATTATACATGACAATTTTTGAGAATAATTCCAGAATTAAATGCAGAACGGGAACAATGCCTCTAGCTTCTTCCTTCTTGGGCATCGCAGAAAGTCAGGAACAGTAGACTGATGCAGCAATAACAGTAGAGGATGACAGTAGAAGATGACAGTAGAAGATGACTAAGAGAAAAAAAAGTCCAATGACCAAAAATTAGAAGGGACGTCGAGATTGATTCACTCATTTGCCGCAACAACTTGAGACTGTCGTTCCAAGAGTCCAAGTGCTGTTCGCAAGAACGCACCACGAAATTGCAGCTCGAACGTTCGGCGGTCTAGCTTCCATCACTCCATTACTAAGTATAGAATACAATCGAGTAGCTGCCACCTCGACCTGCGTGTCCGGCGACAATGAGCGCTTGACAATATCTATCAGTTTCGTCGTGTGTTCCATTAGAATGCGCTGACGAAAGAACAGTTGATCTTGTCTCGCGTGGCCAGTTTGCGATATCTGCGGTTCTCTTTGGTCGTCTCAGTCCCGGCTTGCTCAAATATTGTTGCTGCGTCACGTTACGCGACACCGCGCAATCTGCAGCTTCAGATCGGTGACTCTCCAGATTGTCTTTGGTAGACATAATTTAAAATCAGAAACAGGAACGAAGATTCAGAAAATCCAGGGCTGTAGGCGGATAGGCGCATTTTTACAGTGTGAGTGGTATGAATGTTCACGAGTCCTTGACAGTTGAAAAATGCGGCGACATCAGATTATGCTGATAGCCAGTCAGATATAGGGATGTTTCGATCTGGACCGTTGTGTTTTGCACTACTACATGATTGCCGCAAGTAATTCGTAAGTAGCGAGAGAAGCGATTGAGCAGTTAACCGTGAAGACATTCTCTTCAATAAAATAATAAATACACGCAAAAAAAAATGGACAACACCGGAATCGAACCGGGGACCTCCCGCATGCTAAGCGGATGTGATAACCAACTACACCAGATGCCCTTCCTGCTAAATAAAGGCAGGAAATTTCTTAATAGCCATTTGTTGCTAATTTTATGCATTTAAGCCATAACTATAAACTTCAAGACAAATGTGCAGATTGTTAACACAGGTGTGTGATTCATCTTCGTACCCTAACCCGATGATCGTATTCAATTCATCTTCGCAGGGGCGTAGATCAGATAACCGAAAGTTCTCAATTATGCACCCCGACCGTCCTTCAGCTGGATCGCAATAACGCGTGAATGCATTGCTTTCTACACGTTGTAACCATACACGTCTACACCTCGCCTCTGCTGCCATAATGGCATATCTGCGCGTACTACATTCATACACGTTAGTACTCTCCATCTGAAATATCCGCTGTAAACTTCAGTCCAATAACATACCTTTATCGACTACTTCTAAATCGATATCCGCAATGCATATTCGTGGTACTGAGTCTGTATCGGGGCACTGAGCAAGTATTGTTCCCCATGGATCAATAATCTAGATGCAATGTTATTACTCCGGTATTGCTAATGACCCAAACTAAGATCACGTACCATCGCGTGTCCCCAACTTCGTCGCATGCCTTCTGGATCGTGTGTCCCTACTTGTGCGGCCATTATCACATATCTGTGGAAAACAGATCAACCTCGATCCGTTTACTGATTTTATTCTTATGCTATCTTACGTTTGTGTATCAACAGCGCGAGACCGACCAAGTAATTCCCAGTGAGCTTGACCTGTTCGAACGGTGAACGCGGATGGATATGTTATGATGTCTGCACCGAGCGTACGTAATCGCAGCGAGTGTTCCGGGAATCTAATCTGTAGAATAAGTTTAGCATGATACATCTAGTGGTCGTGAGAAATATAGTAGCAGACGTACGTCGTAACAAATTGCGTAACCAACTATGATTAATTAAGCGTTAGAAATACACAGTATAATTGGATAACCAGAACAATTGCTTACTCTTTCCGAGTGGGCTATCAAATGGCGGAAGAACATCTTGACCTGGTTGGACTGACCTGGTTCACATTTAGCGGGCCAAAAATATACTCGACGGTTCGATCATGCTTGCCTTGATTCCATTAATATCGGTCCATTCCTATATGTTTGTAAGCGACTAAGTCAAGAAAATCGATTGTATCATGTGGAGTCGACTTACTTCAGGTTCACGTCAAAAAGATGCAGTTTCTGGTACCGCTGCGTAATCTCTCCTCTAGAATTAATCCATAAGAGCACGTCTGCTCCATCGTCGTCAATTCTTTCCTTTTTATTCGCTCAGCAGTAGATTCTCGTACTTTTGCAACGATCTTCATTTTCGACCGACTCGTGAACGCCAACACTGACTTCCAACGACGTCTCCAGACTTTTTAATTCTTCTTGAATACCAATTACAAACTCTGATTGTTCAATTGGTCTCGCTAATGCGACTGTTTCGGCTGGTGACCGTGCGATATAGTCAGATGCCTCGGGAAGGAACAACACCTGTTCACCCGTCACATCAAACAATCCCATTAAAGTCCAAGCGACGTACATACCTTCGCACCTGCTGCAACAGATTTGCGAATCAAACTCTTCACGCTGGCGAGATTCTCGGCCATGGACCCAGTCGAGCAGAGTTGGCCGGCCGCAGCAAGCGTCATTCTTTTTCGCCCTATATAATGAGGAATTCTATATTGGGAGATGATTCGTCGAGTTAGATTGAGTCTGGTACTGCGAAACATCCAAATTGTAGAGTTGATGCTTGTAGCAATGGTGACTACGATAGTTCTACCTTAATGGTAATTACTACTTCGTTTGTCAACAAGGGCCATCTCCATTGCACAAGGACAACTCTAAACTCTAAACTTTTACTTGCAATAATACTTCATACTCCTCAGAATGAGCGCTATGAAGAATAACAGCCGTAGTTTAACAGGTATATTGCATCAACCATCACAGAGTGTTCTCACGCAAAGTAGACTCCATGGGTTGGAATCATGTAAATTCCTAAAATACCGGTTGTAGATTTGCGCATTCACATTCCGAATACTAGATAATGGTCGTGGATAGCGGAACCCCACTTGCTCCTACTTCGAGATCAATTATTAGATCTGTACTTCCACCTTATATCATCACCTTTTCCCTTATATGTTATGATATTGATAAAATTCTGGTAAAACACAATAACACACATACTTAATCTTTCAAAATCAAAATATACTCTAGCACATTAATAATCAATAATCAAATCATTATGTTCACTTAGCCGCCCTTTGTGACGCCGCGATGCGGTCGCCCAACGATAACGCAAGCCCCTGGCCTTTACTTCTAATTCTAATATGTCCCACGATATTGCCTGATGCTTCCTTCTCAATACTCAAGTTCGCCAATGCGTCTTCGCCGAAAACGCTCTTGGCGTACATGTTAGCGCTAAGGAACTGGCATTCGCCCTTCAAGCTGGCTTCGGGAGTAAGGACTGACATGTTGGTATATTTGACCAAGTTATCGAGATATTCTTTGAGACTGAGGTCTTTGTTGCTGTTGGCACTTGTGCTAGTGTTGATATTGACCTTGTTCTCCCATTCGAACTCGGTCCACATCGATCGGAACTGAGTCTCTGTGACATTGCCGGGGTGGATGTAGTCCATAATGTCGACGTGAACATCGTTCAAGATGACAATGTTTGTCTCAGTCGACGACGAACCATCGTACACAATATTTCCGAAAATAACGCCAGTATCGGTCGACGAGACCTTAATGGTCGCTTGAACCGAGTGGAATGCATGCGGCCCCAGATTCTGCGTGGTAGGCTTCTCAACAACTTTCAAGTCACCGAGAGTAGCAAACTCGACTGCCAGATTCTGTAAGGTGTCGGTAGTCTGGTTGACGAGCAAGACATCGAGGACGATATCGAACTGGTGGACCTTAACGTAGGCCTCGGCGTACACTGTGTCAGAGAAACCGGTCAGTTGAACCACTTTATTCAATTTAGAACTAATGTCCTCAGAAACCATCTCCGTGCCAGTTGCCTTTGAAAGATCAAGCTCAAACTCATCCTGGCCCTCGACAGCAGATTTCTTGGCTAGCTGTCGAATTCCTAGCACATCATCGACTTGGATAGCGTTCTTTTCTCTCTCAATGCGGTCCTTGGCCGCACGTTTCGATTCTTCAGCGACAACCATAGCATGGAAGGCGGCATGCGTGTCCTCCAAGAATACGTCCTCGACAAGATCAACCTTGCCCATATCAGAGAGTGACTTGATGCAGGCCATAACTCTGTCGACAGAGTCCTCGTCGATTGGCGTCTTCACAAACTTTGACTGGCCAACCCGCAAGACCGAAATCATGATTAGCATAGCCTCTGCACGCAATAGGTTCTTCTGATTAGCATCATCTGACATCTTCGAGTATCTCAGCACAAGTTTGGTCAGGGTCGAAGCAAGAGTTGAAGCAAGGTAGTAGTCGCCATCTAAGATCAGTTGTCTCAACGGTGGCTTCGACGCAGCCTTCACCGCCTCCAACTTCGCATTAACTGCTGATTCTGACGTCAAAGCTGACTCAGTAGCATATGTACCGTCAGGCAAAACTTTCCGTGATGCCTTCGATGTTGGCTTGCTGCCATTGACTTTGGCTTCTGCTGGCTCGCCGTTACTATCTTCTTGAGACACGTCCAGAAGTCGCTGTTCTGAAGCCAGAATGGGAATCTCTCCTATGCTAGACCGAATCCGCTTCCAGGATTCTCTAATATCTGACTCGGATATGCAGTATTCTCCAACAATCCAAAGAGCTCCTCTGTACACCTTGCCACTTCGAACATCACCGAGTGTCGACATAAGGCGGCCAACAATTGGCGCCCGTAGTTCAGGGAATTTTTCGAGAACTTCCTTGACAAACGCAATAACGTCGACCGCAGAGGAATTATTGAACTCAGAAATAAAGTCCATGAGCAATTCCACGACCGAAGCAGCTACCTCGGCAAACTTGATCGCACATTGATGAATAGCGTGAATAAGCAGCTGACGATACTCATTGTTCTTCTCGTAGTCCTGGTCGATAGTCTTCGACAGTTCCTTCTTCAGTAACAAAATAACTTCTTGGACATTCTTGCTTGAAATCATCTCGAGGGCAATGTCGAGAGCTTTGCGGCGGACATCGATATCAGGACTTGATAAAACACGGAGAATCTCCATGGTGAGATCGTCGAGCACCCCCTCATTGCGCTTTCGGAGCTGATCTACACGGTCGAGAACGATAAGTTTAACATTATTGTCGGACTCTTTAACACTCAATTCAATAAACTTTCCCGCAGCGGCCTTGATGGCGACAGGATTGCTGGTGAGAGCAGTTAATGCAGTTGCGGCCTCGTAAACGACGGTGTTGGACGATGCCTCAAGCAAGTCGAATACAAGACGGAGATAGCGACCCTTTTGTGTCGTATTGTTCAGCGCGTCCTTTCGAATAAACTCAATGAACGCAAGCTGCAATAGCTCATCCATTGTGGAAATGCTGTCATAGTTTTTAAGGAGGTATTCAATGGCTCCAGTAGGATAAATACTAGAAAGGACGACAAATGCGTTCCGTCGACAAGTCGTGTCTGATTCGTTCTCGAGGAAGCCCATGATAAGATCAGCCGCATCAGGTACGAGGTGCTCGTCTAGTGAATAGATAGAGTAGATCGCGAAAACGGCGTTCTTCCGGACATAAGCATGTCGATGTTCGAGACATGATCGAACCGACGGAATCAGGGGATCGAGAAGCTCAGACTCCTTAAGTTTTCCGAGGAACCTCAGGGTGGCTCCACGGATATATTCATTTGGGTGCTGTAAGTCGTTTCGGATGGCGTTACTGTGTAACAAAATGTGAGACTCTGACAACTGCATCTTTTCCTGCCCTCATAGCAAGCAATCGCAATGTGTACTTACCAGACCAGAATCATTTCTTGCTTCAACTTTCCATCAGGGTTAAGCTTTGGACAGATTTCCCAGTAAAAGTGTAATAATTTTTTAAGAGATTTCGACTTTGACGGCATGACAAATCGGATAACGTGCATGAGCAATTGAGGCATTGGATCGCCATTGAGCATGATGACGAGAATGCGTTTCATCGCCTCGACCTTGATAGGGTCATTACCGCGCTCTAGCTGGAATCGTAGGTCCTGGAGCGTCGGTTGGTCTGCTGAAGAAGGCTCGTGAACGAGCGTGTATGATGACACCTCTGCCATATCGAATACCACTATAACTGCAGTAGTTCGTGGGGAATTCAATTGGATTGATTAAGTACGAGGAGGAATGAAGCCGCGACGCGACCAATTTGAAAGTGTAGTGTTGCTTCGTACAGCCGGTCCAGAGATTGCGGCTCTACGTATATTTCAGCACAGTGGTGGCCTTGACTTGAGTGCGATCGAGCGAGCCATCATACTGTAATTTATATCTAGAAACCATATTTAAAATTGCTCCTCATGAAAATTTCATCATTTTCATCTATACTCTACTGACTCTAATTTGCCAATCTACCCCCTTGCGTGAAAAGGTAACAAACACATGGCATTCTGCGGACTCTCACCCTAACCCGAGCCAGGTATACTGTAGGGTGATGCCTAAAAACGAACGATTCTATCCGACAGTAATCAGACACCACTTTATGTTTACTATTTATATCATACGCTACATACGTGTAATAGAGACGACTAGGCTTGAGTGAGCTCTTTAGCCTCTCCTACGACGTCGCGAAGTTGACGCACTTACTAGTCTTAAAACGTCACGTATGTCATCGATATCAGCCTGTAAAGCCTAAACTAACCACGCTATATAGACAAGATGATGTGCATAGAATGTGCCCATCCAGTGACTTCTCTCTACACTGAATATTCCTCGAATAATATTCGGCTGACAGCTTGCCCTAATTGCAATAAGTTCGCGGATAAATACATCGAGCACGACAGCGTAATTATATTCATTGATCTCGTTCTCATTAAGCCACAAGTATATCGACATCTCGCATTTAATAGGCTCTCGATATCGCCACATCTTCATTCAAATGTGCGACGCATTTTTGTCTTAATTACGCTATTCGATGTGTACTTGACATGGGCGCGGGTGGAAAAGGAGGCGCTTCGCGGCGGTAGTGGTGCGACAGAAGTAGATAAGCGGATATTACAGTTTCCAGTACTTGGACAATATTTGTTCTTTTTAGTATACTGCTTGACAGAGACAATTGTTACGCATCTGGTCTTGCGGTTATTCTCGAGGTTTGTGGTTAACCAAGACTCCACACAGGCTCAACATTACGAACCCAACACAGTTACTATTGCGTTATTAATCTCTTCAGCTACAAAGTTATTCCCAATGCTGATGATAATATGGAGTTATGATATACCGGCAGCAGCGAAAGCGGTGGGATGGGCTGTGAATGTCAGTACCATGGAGGCGCTCAACATTGTTCTCATGTGCGGAAGGACCAATGCTTGCGTATTAACGTGTATAGCAGTAATCGCAAGAAGAGCTGTTGTGAGGTTGCTTGTGTGGTTGTGGGTCGGTCATGAAGGCGTAGGAGTTATCCGTGATGAATGGCATGCTGTACATGCTATATTAGGGAAATTATGGACGGAAGCATTGTACTATAGATAACTGTTTTGTACTATATATGATACCTATTTAAGCGTATATAACACGAGTATACAGTATTAAATGGATTAAGCTGACTGGAGAGTACTCTCCGGCTTCTCAGTTTCACGCCGCGGGAGTCTGGCCGTATCTTGCGGCGTCAATAGAGTTTTGTGTAGCGTTCAGTCCGAGAAAATATAGTAGAATTGATACGGTATATCCAAAGCATAAATTGGTGCTGCTTTACGGGCGTTTGCCCCACCGTTTCTCTCCACATTTGGGCGCCGCTTCTCCACTTTATATCATTTCTCATCGCCTACACGCTTTCCCGGATTACTATAGTATCCCGGTCTTGATATGGACCATAGCCCATTGTCCTCCGTGTCCGGATTGACTCAGTACGGCAGCTCGCAAACGACGATAAGCCACCTCGCGGACGAGCAGCAATACTCAGATTCCGGCCACTCACAGTCGCAGTCGCGCAAAAGGCGACGCTCGAGAAAAGGCCTCGAGAAGGTATTTGAATGCGATGCTCAAGGATGCGGGAAAAGATTCACGCGATCTGAGCATTTGGCTCGTCATCAATTGAACCGTATGCTATCTTGGCGATTGTGAGAATAAGATAACGCCTTCTAATCTATAAATTCAGACGAACCCAAGGAAATTTTCACCTGTACCTGGCCGGACTGCACTAAATCATTTGTACGCGAGGACTTGCGCATTCGTCATTTAGAGCGACATCGTCGGCGGAGCGAAGCGACGACTAACTGTGACATTGTTTTGAAAGAGGAGGACACAATGAATGGCAATGACATACTTAACGAAGGAATTGGGAATATAATGAATCGCCGGAATTCTACTGCTTCCTCCAGTTCTTCTCATATATCAGGCAGTTTGCCGAGCATTACGCAGTCAGTTCAGCCTGCAATGGCGGTCCCGGATTCGATGTACATGACAATGCCTCAGCAACCTACACAGGCGCCCTCAACGATGTCACACTACAACATGCAGCCACAGCAAGTACCGCAACAAGGTGGATATATGCCCCCACCAAGTCATACCTCTCCTCTTGGTATCAGCCCCCGGACACAGCAGAATCCAATACCTCTAGCTAGCGTTACGTCGCCTGCTAATGGGAACAACACCAACACTGCAGATCTCATCAATTGGCTATTCTCAGATGGAATGCTTTCTGGTGCACGGGACTTGTTTCTTCCTTCTAACCTTTATTCTGGTTTCGAGTCCCCGATGGATCTACCGAATCTGCTTACGCCTCCCACGCCGCCTCCATCACGAATGATGTCCGAGGCAAAGCGCCTTGACATACTGGGTCTGATACCAACTCTTGAATCACAGGCAGATTTTGAGTTGGATTGTATACATCGGTACATCGTGCTCTATTGGGATAAATTTCACTTCCAGTTCCCTATTCTTCACAAACCATCGTTCGAAGCTGACAGCACGCCTGGGCCGCTTTTGTACAGCATCATTCTCATTGGAGCATACTTTGGTGGCGCGAACGATTTAGCGCTAAAAATTGCTGAACAACTGCGATGGGTGATATTTGGAAGTCCAGGATTTCATCCGCCCGCCAAGATATGGATTATCCAAAGTTTACTGATATTAGAAGTTTACGAGAAAACAATGTCTACCCGAAAGTTTCACGAACGTGCACATATACATCACGGCACCACATTGCAATTGATACGGCGAGGATCGACTTTGGTCCCTTCATCCTCGGCGAATTCGACAGCTCCAGTGGATGGAAGTTCTGAGATCTGGAAGCGATGGATTGAAGCTGAGATGGCTAAACGCGCCGCATTTATGGCGTTTATTTTGGATGTATGCCACGCGGCTTTGTTTGCGCATTCTCTCGTTATGTCGACACATGAGATTCGATTGTCATTGCCATGCGACGAGGACGCATGGGATGCCATTCCGGGTAATCGAAATCATGCTCTACGGACACCTACCATGCCATTTCTCAAGGCATTGAAGAAGTTGTTGAATCAGCAGTCAGTTGCAACTGGACGATTTGGATCGGTCGTTCTTCTATGCGGGCTGATGTCACTGTCCTATCAAATGGAGCAGCTGGATCTTCAAATATCGTCGTTAGGCTGGGGTGCATTCCGGGATACGTGGCGGACGACGTTGGCGCCTGCACTAGACTTTTGGAAAGCAGATTATGATCGAAGGTTTCCACGAATCAATGTCATGTCCGCCTCACCTGGGGACAGCACGCACTTGCAGCGTGTCGTTCCGCCGATGTGGCACATGGCTCACCTGGCAATGCGCGTCTCCATCTACGACCTTCAGATCTTTTGTGGCGTACACCGTGTCTTGGGGCGGCCTACACGTCATCAAGACTACTTAGCTTCAAAGCGGCGGATGTCAGATTGGGCGATTTCGGAGCGAGCGCCGGAAGCGACTTTGCATGCCGTGCAGAGTATTTACGAGGCGTTTGTGATTGGCGATCTTGGATCGTATTATCGGGCAGAGGGATATTCCGCTGGTGAAGATACTTTTGTGCATCGTGCGGTAATTTTGAGTCATTGTGCGCAGGTTGTTTGGGCGTATGGTTTCTGTCTTGAAGGACCGGAAAGCAGCGCTTTGAACGAACGAGATAGCCTGGTCGGATCAACGGGCCGGTCTGCAGAGGATGACTTCGAAGACGATGAGGAATGGGTTAAAATTGCGCCAGCTGAAGACGGTCGGGTGTTCATTGAACGGTTATATCGGGCCAAAACCGGTCGGGAGTTGGAGGCTATGGAAAACAAGAATCATACTGTCGGTTTGCTCCGAATGGTGATCGACGCGTTGAAATCGTCGAAGTGGCAGCTGATGAAGGAATCATCTGATGTACTGAGAGGGTGTATTCAACGAAGTTTGGGACGGGAGGAGAATAGTGTACGAGGCGGACGAGTGTATAATGATGAGTGATTATAGCTTTTTGGATTGGAAAAATGTTGGGAGTTTGGGATTGTAATTTTGCATCTGATGTGGTATTTTGTTGATAATTCACGTTCAATCGGCGCAGCTCTGGAATTAGTATCGCCAACTTGAGGCACACCAATGGGCACATTTGGAACTTCAGATTCCCAGCACGCTTGGATGGATATGGCAAATTATGCTGCTATGTAATCTTGGAAGAGATCGCCTACACCGCTGCACTGTCATAGTGATCCTTTCGCTCTTCCTCCATCTCTCCTCCCCTTCCCCCTTTCCTTTTATTCCTGAACTTGGATTTCTACACGCATGAGAGCGAGGCCGTTCAAACTGTGGGGGGCGCACAGTTCACATAAGCCTAAGAGGAAAACCAACACCCAAGGATACCCTAACCCGTGCAGGATGGTCGCAAGCAACATGTCCGCAAGTAATACCTTCACAACAGGTAGGGGGTTGTCATGTCGAGGACGCCAACTCACACAAAACCCTTGTACTTGATCCTTCACGCGATGCCCCAAGTTAGCCCTCTCTACATCATGCGACTGCAAACTAACTCACTTGGGCATATAAACACCAGTTAGTCCACCTCAGGCGTTGGGTAGCCTTCCTCGTTACCTTTTCAAGTGTCACCTAGCGCAAACAACAAAAGTGATTGATGTAGGATTTAAAAGATTTAACCCATTCCGCAGCTGGTAGCCAAACGTACCAGCAGTGGACATTCTGGAGCCGCCATGCCACCACCGCCCGAATCGGCCGAAGCGATCATCCTCCGACGCAAAGTCGTTCTTTCCTTCTGGGTAAGTGATTCCGGTACACCGGCACTTAGGGACTTAATATTCAACATAGATGCTCATGAAGATAGGCTGTGTTTTTGTTCCTTGGGTTACCACTCTGGTTCCAGACTACCACTATCCATCGCACACCGTTGCCGTTATCTGTGTTCCAGACTCTCGACGATGAGCTGCAAGGTGGATATGGAATACGTAGCGATGATTGTCCTGGAATACTACGCGTTCCTGTTGGTGTTAAAGAAAGCTGTTTATTCGACACAACCACGGGTGAGATCAGTGAGCAAGTTAAGCTGTTAGCGGGGACAGAAGAGAATCAGTCAGTGTTTAGTTTACAGTTGTCAGACCGTCGAGAATGCCGGACGGACTGTGCAATCCCAAAGTATTCGTTGGATTGCATCATATCAGATCGGACCCCGCTGCCGAAGGTGAAAGTATCGGAGTCGGATGAAATAAGAGTATACATTCCGTCACATGTTGGAAGCAAGGCCATGATCGCAAAGGGCCTCTATGACGCGTTTGTGGGGGACATCTTGTTTTTCAACAAGCACCACCTGGGATCTATCGACCGCGCAGCATTACCAGATGTCGAATCGACGATGTATAGAGGCGCTCCGTATGCCGATGCGGTCCATCTCTCGTTCACACTCCTTATCTCGCTGGATACGTTGTCAAGCTACGGAGAAATCGAAGTTCTTAGTCCCGAATTTCAGAGTGAATGGCGTGGTCATGTCGAAAAGCTGTTGAATATCTTGCAGTCAGGCGAATTAAGCCGGTACCTCTCATCGATAACTTTTGACACTGACGTCGGATTTCAGTACATGACGGACAGCAAACAGGAATGGGCACGTCTCGAAGAGGACGTTTCACCGGAGAAACTGTCTTCCCTCCTTGATACCTGGGACTTACAACCCATCACCCTGCTCAATACGAATTCAAAGTCGTCCGCATCAAAGGTGTTGCAATTCGTGTACTTCCTGCCGCCTCACAGTGCAAATACTAAATCAAGTCTCAGTTTCACTGTCGCGAATTGGGGTGGTGTCGTAATGGCCGGTGATCGCCCCGATCTACATTCCACAATGCGGACGTTCGAGAAACAAATCGACAAATTATTGTCTCCGGTTTCGTTTAGTCTTGCCGACGGTTCGTGGAAATCCCGTAAACTGCTTCCCCACCGCCACGAGTTCGCGCGAATTGCGACGATTATGAATTTGCGGGGCGCAGTCGAGACATTGTCCGCGCTGTCGCGACTCGTGAGCTCGCTCCCTGAGATGGCAGTCCCCTTGACGGTTCGCGACCTCGTCGACGCCGCGGTCAAAGAATGGCGCTCTGCCGTGACATACTTACATGCTGATATTGACGGCGTGGCTGAAAACCGAGCGTTACGGCACGCGGCCGCCGCAGCGCGGTTTGCCAGACTGGCTGTCTTCGACAAGAATATGATGCTGAATATGTTTGTGCCCTTTGAGCATAAAATTGCTGTTTATTTGCCGCTGTTGGGACCGGTGCTTGTGCCGTTGGTTGCCGGATTGCGAAGGGTGATTATCGAGTCGCGGAAGAAGAAAGTTTCGCGGAAGAAGAAGGAACAATAAGAATGCATGATTTGGAACTGTATTATAGGGATACTAAAAATGTAACGTATATTAATGGTACAATGAACTCAAAGTTGTATTGCGGCAAAAAGGTTGCAGTACGAAATGAGGTGACAAAGTCAAGTAGCCAAACCAATGCCATACCAACTTTTAGGTTGACAGAAATCCCATTAGAGCATGAATTCGCCATAATTTAAGTCATTCAGCCAGTATCAGCGCTATTAAAAACAGAAAACTTCACATCAGCAGTCTAACAGCAGCTCCTATTCCACATTATCTACCACGACACAGCGAGCAGCGAGCTCGACATGACAGATAGCCTCAAGAGATTGGCGCGTTAAGTCACAAGTACTCCCACTCGCCCACGAGCGAATTTCCGTTCCAGAGGTACACGTCAACTGTCTCGACGCTCGCCGTGTACCCGCTGGAAACGGAGCACGAGACGCGAGCTTTGGTGCGGCCCTCGTCTTCGTAGGTGTCGTACAAGGCAATCTTGTCCTCGGGGATAAACACGAGGCGGCCGGTTACCACGTCTCCATTGTCATCATTGTCAAGGGGAGACGAAGAGGGTACGATGCAGAGGTTCGTTGGTGCGAATTTAGGTCTGAAAGTGGTGTACCCGTGCAACTTGTAGGTCGGGAGGGAGAACGCGGATACCGTGTCCCCCAGTAAATCGACCGGTAATCTCGTCTCCGCTGGCACGAACACGGTAACCGTCTTCCGCGGGCGTAATACTGCGGACGATCCAAGAGCTGAGATCGGGGTGTCGGGCGTTTGCACAAACGAGCCATTTGGGCTGATGCACGGTGAAGGCGTGCCGCTCGACATTGGGGATGAGGTTGTCGAGACGAGGTGTGCCATGGTGAGTGATCCTGGAATGAGAAGAAGGATCGAGCAGACGAAAAGCGGGAACAAGGTGGTGTTGTGTGAGATGGTGTCGGCATTGTGAAATGAGCTGGGTGTTTACATGCGTATGATCAACCGAACACCAACGGGGATAAAACAAAATAACGAGAGTAGAGAGCCGCCAAGGGAGGGCACACGAAATTTATGTGAATCAGAAACCGTTGGTATAGCAGGCTAGAAACACTAGAACTTCGTTCGTCTGTGAACAAGAACCGAAATTATAGTTAGCAGCAAGGAATCAAGTACACAACACGCTCTTATCGGAACCGTTCCACAAAATAGTGCCATATATGTAAGATCGTGGTCAGTCATTTGTAATTCTGTGGACTAGAAGCAGTTTTCTGTGAAAAGTTCTGCTAGTCCTTCGGCTGTTATAGCAGCAAGTGGTATTGATGACGACTTTGCCCCACTTTAGATATGCCGCCACACCCTGAACAACCGAGGAGTCGCACCTTTAGCTGGCATTAATATGGACGGCGGCAAAAACCTGAGACCATAGAGGCATGTTTTTACTACGTCCACTATCTTGACCAGTGGGAGAGCAGCGCTCGCCAAGGATGAAAAACGCGGCTTTGGGTGGTCGCTGTGATTGGCTGCCGACGCGAACTCACATGACTCGGACCCTAGACGCGTAAACTTCCGGGCATATCGTTTATAGACCTTGGCTGAGTAGTCCAATAACGAAAATACGAGATTTTGTCCTTATCAGACTTAGTTCCGGCTTCGTCATTTTTTGTGATTGACGCACCATATAATTACGAGTATCATCCTTCACCCCTTTCTTATCCCAGACAGCCACCAACAACGCCGAAATGACGACTGGACCCTCATATTCGGATTTGCTTTTGGACCATATAACGCTCTATGTCAGCGACATCTCCAAATCCTGTGCGTTTTACGACACAATTCTCGGCGTCCTGAACTACAAAGTTGTCGCATCATTCAATATGTTCCTCACGCTGTTCTCATTTTGCCTTGCATGAGCGGGGCTGATTTACCAAACTTTCAGTGGACGATACTTACGTCTGCTACGGCCCATCCTCCGGCGCGAGCTTGCCGTGCCGGCGCGGCACATTTAGCTCTCAATTGCCCATCGTCCGATGCCGTCGCCCAGGTGTACAATGCTGGCGTCCAAAATGGGGGCAAAGACAACTGCCTGCCTGGACTACGAGAGTCTTACTCGCCCAACTATTATTGCGCTTTTGTGTGTGATCCGGACGGGAATAATGTTGAGGCTTTGTGTAGACTATGAGCTTTCTGTGAAGTTTGACGTGAACTGCTGATTGCCCAAAATTGCGATTGTCAAGTAGTTGATTAACAAATGGAAAGCAGAACACAAACACTAAAGCATCCAATATTAAACTATGTCCCATGCAACAAGATCCCAATATACACCTTGTAATGCATTTTTTAAACCCCATGAACGTAATTATGCACAAATGTCCAGCCCAACAGGAATAAGATGAAAAACAAACTAGTCCCTCTTGCGACGCGAAAATGGAATGAACGACCAACAAACACACATTCCAGTAAACAGTCCTATCGCAACGGGATGCACAACAAATGTGCCCTTTGTTTGAGCTAACAAACCCGTAATAAACGGCCACAACGCCCCGCCGCACGAGCCGAAAGCCGTCACGATTGTGAGCGAGAAATTTTGAGAGCGGCGGGGGAGAAGCTGGCTTATTGCTGTAATCGCAGACGGGTACATGGGGCCGACGAATAACCCGACGATACTAACTGCCACCGCACCGCCGACCATGTTCGGTACGAGCCAGGTTATTAACTCGAAAGAGGCAGCCACGCCCAGGAGGACGTAAATGACCAAGCGCGGCGAGAGGAGTTTTGTGAGAAACTGGTTGAGAACGAAGCGGCCGATCGTGATGCCGGCCCAGAATCCGGAGGCGACGTAGCCCACGGCTGTGGGGTCTCCGTGACGGCTGTCGATCATGAAGGACACAATCCAACCACCGATGGAGACTTCTGCGCCCTGGTAGAAGAGAATGAGAGCTGCAGCGAGCCATGTGACTGGGTCACGGAGAGCCTGACGGTACACCGACCTTTCCTTCTCAAACGAGACGGGGTTCTCGAGGCCCACTGTCATGGGCGGCATGTTGGAAGCAATAGAGGTGACGGGGACGATGGCGTCTCTTGTCATACTCGCGTTGCCCAGTTTCTGATACTTCTTCAACATATGCAGCGTTCCGAGGTCGCGGTCGCAACCTTTGAATGCCCATGCAGAGAGCAGAATGCCAACTGCATTGAAAAAGAGCATGATAAAGTAAAAATACGACCATTTAATACCTCTGGACACCATTGCGGTCGCAATCAACGGCGAGATCGTGGCGCCAAAGCCATAGCTGCCATGCACGAGGCCAAAACAGGCTTCGGTGTGCTCAAGATACGTCAAGAACACGTTGACGTTGGCCACAACACAAGCCATGCCGAGTCCGCCGCAGAAAAATCCCAGAATGACTACCGGGAACGGCGGTGCAGAAACAATCAAGGCGTACATGACAACTAGAATAGCCGGACCGACGGTCAACATGCCCGCGCGACCGATCCGGACGTAGACGTAGTGGCTGATGACAGCAGTGACAATGAACCCGAAGGTGTTTGCCATCCAGATTGTCGAGACTTCGGCATAATTGACCTTGTAGTACTCCTCCATGTACGGCAATAGGGCACCAGGCGCGCCATCGTTCAGGCCCAGAGCGAGAACGGTCCAGCAACACGCCACTAGCCGCCACTTGTTCATTGGAACTCTGGATCAGTCAGTGAGCGCCATATGTGACTCAATTACTGGAACTTACTCAGCAAACGTATAAACCCTCTGCACGTCTGGCTCACTATCAGAACGGCTACTCGACTCGGGCGAACTGCGACCAGATCCAATGCTGGCTTCCTCCGCCTCGGCTGCGACGTCGCTCGCGCGGTCGGAGTTCACAACGAGGTCGGAAAGCTCGATTGCGTCGGTGGAGCGCAACTCTCTCGGATCTCGCTCTACGCCCGGTCTAGAGTAGTGGATGAGGACAGTCTTGGAAGACCGTGTCATGGCGTCCGACGGACGACGGACGGATGCGTAGGAAGCATTGTGCGCGGATGAGGTGACACTGACGGGTTCCATGTCGATGGCCGCGCTGGCAATGAAAGATGACGACGCTGCCATTGTTGCTTGATACTTTGATCAGACTGCAGCAGAGCGTCTAGTCAGCTCCCCAGATGGGAACTCGTCAGCCAATAGTAAGACTAGAACAGAATAATATATGTATGTAGGGAGCAGCAGGACATGGAACGACTTGTACTTGAGTTGGGATTATATACAGGAAATCCGCAGTGGTGTTGATATGCGGGGGTTGGACGCTGGACAAGTTGACGTCGGAACCAATCGACAGTTAACCATCGGAATAATAATGGCGAAGTACCGCCGGCCGCGGCCACGCGGTGTCTTGCTGCTGAATCGGGGTGCCAAGATATGCTAAGAATGAGTACAGGACCCTTGTGAGTGTCAGCATGTACGCTTCGGCGGAAAAAGTGCTCTTGCGCTGACAAATTCAGACACCAATCTACGCCGCGGTGCGGACATATTGCCAAACTCAGCAATAACCCGTCAGGGCAATGTATCACGATTTTATTAGTACTGTGGGTAATAATAGCAATTATACAGTATGCATGACTGTGAGCATAAGCGCCGATACGGTGGACACGACTGCAGTGGCTGTGGGCAGGTGAACCTCACGATGGTGTGGCGCCAGCGGCGGTTAGCTAGTCCTGCTTAGGCTTATTTACCGCGCATTCGTTTGCGTTAAATCGAAGCGTCGGATGTGTAGACTAATCTGTTTAGGCTGCCCGCGTAACAAATCAGCTGCTCTGCTGCGACTCAAAATTTCACTCGGCCACTGTCTTGCGCTGCACGTTGCTTTTGTCCCATCGGACAAATCAAACTGTATAGTCATCTGCGCCAGCGCGTATTTCGCACGTCACTGGCACTCGGAGGATCTGCTCCGAGCAGCAGACCCTCGTGTAGGCAAAATGAATTCATTCTGTGAACTATAACAAGGCACACGAGTGTGGGGCAGTTTGCCGCTAGTTCGAAAATATGACCTGCAGAAATGCTAAGAATAGAGCTCCAGTTCTTACTGAATGATGGAAAATCTGGGAACACTTGATTATATTGACGAGGTGGCAATGAGTACCTATGCTCTGTTGCCCACATTGGATCCAACGCACTGTCGTGAATATCTAAGATCTCTTTGCCGACTAAATTGGTAATAAAATATGCATTGTTACCCTAACTGTCATCGTGAAGACCGCGCGATGGGTGTGGATGTGGTTCTGGGGCAAGAATAGCTTTCTCGCCACGTTGCCCGACAGTTGGCCAGTGCGGAAATTGCCGCGGCAGCCTCCAGCGACTCACGCTTGATGTTGCTTGGCTTGCGGGTCGAGATTCCAAACTCTTTAGCGCTACGCTTCGTTGTTAACTAAAGCACACAAGCAAGGAACAGGACGAGCAAGACTTTGCAAGCAAGCTTTCGCACTATGATCCGGAACCAGCACCAGCAGATCTACGTCTCCAAAGCTACACTTACTACAAAGGCGATAGACAGGATACCGGTTTAGGGCAGAGAGTTACAATTAATATTGCACAGTCGCAATAGAGCAAAGGTCGGTCGGCCATTCACACTACATTCTGAACTCTGTGAGAAACAATCACAGGGCAAACATGGTCGCCTGATTGTATAGTTTGAGTGGTCGTTCTTTCACCTCCGTCGGGGTATTGCTAAATCGCAGCTTTTTGGTCCCTGCCTCCCTGGACCAAATGATCCTGTTCAATTTGCATGAACGTAACGGGCAGGTTGAATGGCTCGCCTGGAACATAAAAGGGATTAATTCAATAGTGTGATATTGCTGCAAACAGAAAAATTGTTGTAATCTCTACATGATCATACAACTAGCAAACACCTGTGGCTACTTGTCGAATATCTGATCGACTATCTCCTTTCCTCGTACGGCCATGATGGATAGTAGTGTGTCGCTCAGCTATTAGAAAGTCAGCAGTGTCTATGTATTCCATCAAGAGGAATCATGTACGTACACCATGCGTCGCCTCATTGCAGCCTTGCACCCACAGCCTCGCCTCGATATTCTCGTCTAGTTTGACTCTGTATCCTCTATCCACAGTCACCTCGCTCGCCGGCACGTACCGACTCAATCCACTCAACAGGTCAGTGAAGATAGCGGACTTGTCATAGCCCGTCGCCGCGATCACGAAATCGTACTCGGCGGTCTCAATGTGTCCTGAATTATACTGATCACGGAGCTTTAGAATGACTTTCTCCGCCCCTTGCTTGTCAATAACACAGACATCCTCCACAATTTGTAAATTTTTTATTCCGAGACGCGTAGTCCGACCAGGCAACTTCTGCTCATAAGCTATAGCGTAAAGCGTTTCAAGCAAATCGCTTCTCACAACGCTATAATTCGTCGATTTGTACTCATCAAACATTGCCCTCCTTCGATCGTCGGAAAGTGAGTATATCCCGTCAACCGCTTCTGGATTGAAAATCTCGTTCACAAAAGGCGAGTCGTCTGACGGCCGTAGTGCCCCTGCCGGGAAAATCATGTCGACGTGCGAGTCTAGCGGCAGATTGGCGTGCAGATATTGTGCTATTTCTGCAGCGGATTGCCCGGCTCCGACTACCGCGACAGCATATTCTGCTGCAGACGACTGCGAAGCGAGAGCAAGTAGTTCTGATGATTTGTACATGAATTCTGCGGAATGAAATATCCTACGCGTCAATTCCGCGGGGAAGCACGACGGGAACTGTGGTCGCGCGCCTGGACAGAGCACCACGTTTCGCGCAAGTCGGATTGCCTTTTGGGCCGGATCATACGTGCATACGCTCGTCACTGCTAAATGCGGGATCTTCTCTGCCGTGAAATATTCTTGCTCCGGAACAGAGAGTCCGACCACTGTTTCGCCGTACACAACGCATTCTGCGTCCTGCTGGACTAGATCCGCGCACCAACGCATGTAGTCTTCGTATTCCTCTCGCAAAGGGTAGAAAGTCCCTAGATTTACGAAATCCAGCAGGCGGCCCTTTGTGTGCAAATAATTCATAAACGTGAATTTGGAGGTCGGATCGCGCATTGTGGCGAAGTCTTTGATAAACGAGATTTGCATGCGAGCGTGCGGGAGGAGCATGCCGCCATGCCAACTGAATTCGGACTTTTTCTCGAGGAAGAGGATCCGCTGTGAGCGGCGGGATTCGGGAGAAAGTGTGTCGAGGATGGCGATGGCGATGGAGAGGGACGCCGGCCCGAAGCCGACCACGATGAGGTCGTACGGCGCCGCGTCTGACAGTTCTGGCTCGGGAGATGTCAGGTCCGTTGGGGACGATGCTGAAGAACATGAGTCTGAGACCGAGGAGGTTGACGTCGACGTAGAGACATCAGTGGTCGACGGGGCCGATTCGCCGTGGAGATCAGAAGCTGCAATGGCATTTAACCCGATCTCTTGTTTCATATTTGTATAAGGTCTCCAAGACATCGAGATTTAAGACGAACGAAAAAACTCCAGGACCATAGACGCACAACGTGGCCGACGATTTTTTGACTGTCATTTGTGCAACTGTGAATTATTGGTGCGTTGGGAGTTGCGATGACGTCAAAGTCACGTTCTCACGTCAGAACCCCGCTGCCCCATCTTATCTGATCCGCCATCAAGTAGATTGCGGGTGTAAGGGAAGCTTAATGCCCGTGCGCTGCGTTTTTAGGTAAGCGCGCCTCTGTCGCAATGCGCGACCTCTACAATCGCACAGTTGGTGATTTGGATTTTAACTACTGTATGTTAATCGCGCAAGAGCGTCCATGTCGAACCTAGCGTTAATGCGTGGCGTGATTCCTGGTATGCGGATTTCTGTGCCTTGTATTCGTAATAGACAGCGTCCACGCAACGCGCAAGGCAGTCCACATGTCCACACAAATAGGATCAGTGCAGGCAAACCACTACTCGGTTTATCCAAAAGTGCTGCCTGGGTAATGTTTCTACCAGGCGGGGAAGATCAGATGCGTAAAATCCAAGATAGGGTAATTTTGTGTTACCCGGAAACTCCCCTGAAACTTTCACTCATTTTTGACAGTAGTCATGCAACTCGGAAGACCGAGAAGGAGCGAGCAGTCCAACTGTCAAGAACTGAGATCTGGAATTTATATCAGACCTCAGGTTCCGAAATGACTTTTGAAATTTCAGGCTGCGTGCCAACGCGTGCGTCACCATCGATGCCAGGCGTATCAATTCATGATGTCGGAACACGCACTGGTGCCCTCGCGTTTTCGAGACCACTAAGCCCTGATCGAACGCCGGCCATGCTGGCCAGGGGACATGCGCAGGGAATCACGCTCCTTCGTCCAGTAGTGTACCGGACTTCCAGGCTACAGGTTCTCTGCGAAATCTATGTCGGTTCACCGACGAAACTGGTGAAAGTCGTCAGTGGGTCGTCGTCTACATTGTTTGTTGTGTCGGTACACGCCGATTACTCCGTCCGAACGCACGTTGTCAGGTTTGAGGACTCCGGCGTAGTTATTGAGCAAATTGCGATATTGGCTGGGACGTCCGGGCACGCGGCGCCGGTGTTGTGCCTTGACGCTGCGATATCGGGCAATTCTGTGCTGACTGCGACGGCCAGCGACGATAATACTTTCATTATTTCATCGACTGGTGCTGCGACTGGACAAAATAATGCTGGACCAAGAGCGTACAGATTATCGAATACGGCGTCGGATATTGTGTTTTTGCCTGAAACGTCGAAAAGTCGGGCTGAAGTTAGTGTACTTGAAGGAACGTCACGCATCCGTGTTATTGATTGTTTAACCGGACGCTGGTTACTGAGTATTTATCCCGGCTTTACTTGTGCAATCAGCAGTTTTGCGGCGTCGAGTTGGAATGGAGCAGCGGTTGTAGCAGTCACCGATTTAGGATGGCGAGCTTACAAAGGTGTAACGAATACACAGGATGGGACAGAAAGTGGATTAAGAGGCGGCTCAGGGTATACGTATCCTAGTGATCATGGTTTGTTGCGCGGCAAAGAGAGCGACAGTACTGTCGGGAAAGTTGTTACTACTGCTGGTAAGGTTATTGCCAAGATAAGTGTTGGCGAGGAAGGCGGTGTTGGCGTGTTCGACATCGGCAGTAATAGTGGTATGTGTCTATTGATGCTGAGAAGCAGCGGACGCTAATGATAGTGTAGAATTTGGAACTCATGTTCCGGTTAAGTTTACGACGACAGACATTAGTGTCGCTGCGGTCAGCGAAGATGGCCAGTCAGTTGCGGTAGCGTGCGGTACGGAGTTGTTTCTTGTCGCCTTAGGTGGAGAGCATGAGGTTGGCATGGACACATTTGAAGAGGATAGTGTTGTATATAACGAAAAGTTACCTATAGATTATTGAATAGTCTTGCTCTAGTTACATGATATATTTTATATTTGGATAGTAAGACAAGTGTTTCTTCTCCAGAGCTAGAGCACTAAAATAGTATTATTGCATTGTAGAAAACCCATTTACCTCTGGACTGCTACTGTTGCACAGGAAACAGTTTGTGTAGACGTGGTGTGGGCCAAGACGCGCTGATGACGTCACACGAACATGGGCTCGTTGTGGGGAAATGGTAGCGCGTCTAAGAAACAATATATTTGCAAGTAACAACGAACTCGCGCTCTTAGCTTGCAGGCTCGCTCGCTTCAGGGGATGACTTGCATCTCATCACTGGTGTCCGGATACTGGTATTGATCATCTGTGGAACAAATTACACTAACTAGAGCAACATAAATGGCTGATCCGATTGTTCTGACGGCGTTTCCGCGTATATTGCACACGGTTCAGGACGCTGATCTGATCTACGCAACGTCTTTGGAATCGTTCACGGTTGGCAATGCATTCAGGCAACGGGACGAGCTCATCCACGCGTGGGGTCGCTTGCTTCATGGATACACGTTAGAACCAGTTGTTACCTTTCTTGTTGTTGATAAATCTGCGACGAAGGCCGTTGCTTACGATAGCTCGACGAGAACTCTGGAGACACACGACGTTCCAAGTCATATTGATACTAAATTAGGGACTGGTATTGGTTTCGTTGCCGGGGATCTGCCTTCACTGCGGATTTCAGTGAATCTGAACGCGGACTTGCTGTCGCTGAAATTGAGTCGCACAGATTTCCCTCCGGAATTTGGTAAGATTCTTATGTCTCAACTATCTGCGATTGTCAAGCATGGCACGGGCGAGGATAGTCTGAGAGAAGTCGATAGGCTCAGTGTGCTCAACTGTCCCAGCACAAAGGTCGACGGGCCTGTGCTGCTTCACCGTCTGCCGGACTGGACTGAGTCTTCGATTGCTCTCGAATTTCTCAACAAAGATGAATCGGTATCCACTATGACATACGATAATCTCAATCGACTTAGCTCAATCCTTGCTCGGACAATCTACGCCAAATCCGCAACAGAATCTAAGATCATTCCGGTTGTAATACCGCAGTCTCCAGCAATGTACGTCGGAGTTCTTGGCGTCTTACGTGCTGGAAAGGCCTTTTGTCCTCTTGATCCCGATAACACCCCGCGGGATCGTATTCGGTTTGTATTGGCAGATACGAATGCGGACATTGTTCTCGTCTCGAGCGAGTCGGCTGGATTGGTGGTAGGAATGGGTGTGAAGCCAGTTGTCGTCGAGTTAGAAGAGCTGAAAGGTGAGGAGTACGATGGGTTTGAGGATTGCAATGTGATCGGTGATGACGTTGCGTATTGCATGTAGGTTACTGAAGTTGGCCGATGAATGTACAGGTCTGATTTCTGATAGGTACACATCCGGGTCTACCGGCCACCCGAAGGGTGTTCTTGTCACTCACACAAATGCCACGCAAGCAATTCTTGCTCATACATTTGTACCGCAGTTTAAGAGATTTCTTAACTTCGCATCCTTAACGTTTGATGTCTCCGTCCTAGAGATCTTCTTCCCTTGGTATCGCCGAGTTACTCTTGTATCGGCGCATCGTCTCCTTCTCCTGTCTGATCTCACTTATGTTATCAATCGAATCCAGGCTGACTCAGTGGAACTTACACCGACAGTTGCATCTCTTCTAAAGCGCGATGAAGTTCCAACGTTGCGTGTGGTTATGACGATTGGAGAGAAACTCACATGTAGTGTTATTCAGCAGTTTGGCACTCCCAGACTACTGTATAACACATATGGTCCCACAGAAGCAACCATTCAGTGTACAGCCGCTGTCGATGGAACTTCTGACAACTTCGTTGAAGCCGACATCGGTGTTCCTTTGAAGACGGCAGGAACCATTATCGCCGATCCTGGATGTCAAGATCAAATTCGACCCTTACCCATTGGCTGGGCAGGTGAACTCGTGGTGATCGGTTTCCAGGTCGCGAATGGTTATCTCAACCGGCCCGACCTGACAGAATCAGCGTTTCTTAACGATGATTGCTATGGACGTTGCTATCGTACTGGCGATCTTGCGCGCATTCTTCCGAACGGTAGAATTATCTTCATTGGTCGCGTGTTTGAAGGGCAGGTAAAAATCCGCGGTCGTCGTATTGAATTGGGCGAAATTGAGCATGCCTGCGGAAGAGGCGCCGTTGCGTGTATTATTCAGTCTAAAATTGTTGTCGCTACGGATGGCGATGTGGATCATACTCGTCGTTCCGCAGAGAGGATTCTCCCGGGCTATATGCTTCCGCACGACATTTTGCATATTGCTAAGATCCCGTTATTAGCGTCAGGCAAAACTGATCGCCAACGAATTCGTAATTACGTGGAGAGAAAGCTGGCCGGTCGCACTGTTTTATATGACATGTCAGAAGCGTATACGTCAGTGTTGGAAAGTACACTTGCTGAAGCTGTCAAGGAGATTGTGGGTACGCTTCCGCAGCCGGAGGTTTCTCTCCGTTCCATTGGAGTGGATTCTGTTGGTGCCATGCGGGTAGTTAGCCAAGTCAAACGAATCCTTGGGCCAAGTATCTCGATGAGTGTTGCTGATGTTTTGATCAAGGACACTATTCGTCAACTATCAGGCCCAGCTTCGGGAGAGGTGTCTGAAATGCGGGAGGTCGAACCAATCCGTAACCTACGCAGTCAGTATGCTTCAGAATCAGGATTGGTTTTATCAGATGACACTATCGGTGTTTATCCTACGACGCCTCTACAGCAATCAATGCTTTTTGAATCTATGCGAGATCCACGACTCTACAGCAACTGTGTTCGTTTCATCGTCAGGAACGTAGCGTCGTCAGACAGAATCGTTGACGGCATCCGGGATGTGATTGACAACAATGAAATATTGCGCACTGGATTCTTGGCCACGGGTGATGATTTGGCATTTGTGCAACTGGTCTATGCAGATTCGCGACATCTCGAAATTTTCGAAAAGTCCATTGACGAGTACATGTTCCAAGACATGCGTTTTCCACCTCTCGGAATTAGAATTACCCAGGCGGAGGATAGCGCTTGGGTTGTCCATGTTGCAATTCACCATGCACTATATGACGGATGGGCATTCGAAATGTTTTTACAACAATTGGACAATGCTATTTTCGCAGAACCGGCAGCCGAGAATCACGTTCAGTTTCGCGAAGTTATGCCATATATTTTAGATGCTGAGGACAATAATGTTGAATTCTGGACGGACTACCTAAAGAATTCTGTACCTCAATGCCTACCCAATCTGAGGTCATCGCGGGAGCCATTGGTGGACTTCGTCGATAAAATTTCAGTAGATCTTAAAATGCAGAGTGCAATTATTGGCAGTGCTGCCAAAAAGTTCAAATTTACAGCTCAGAGTGTTTTCCAACTCGCGTGGGCAGAGGTTTTGTCTGAACTTGCCGTAGCAGATAATCAAGGGAGTGTGGATGTTGTATTTGGAACTCTCATATCTCGCCGCATCGGTTTGACTGAACTTAGTCTTGACTCCGCTTTCGGCCCTATGGTCACTACTCTACCATTTCGTGTGTCACATCCTTCGAGTGGCAAAACAATTGCGGCAGTACTTCAGCAACTCACTGGCAACTCCATCTTAGTCATGCAGCACTCAGACTCTAGATTTAGTGAGATTGTGAAATTACTATCGCGCAATAGTACCGGAAGTTCATTTTCTGCAAGTTTGGGCAGTTTGTTTGTATGGCAACAGTCAGTATCTCAACAATGTCAGAACATTGCCATGGCTGGAAGTTTGGATCGTGTCGAAGTAAGGAGCTTGTTAAACCTAACCTGATATATGCTAAACCCTAACCTTTCCAGTCCGAAGTTTTGTTGGAAGTCGACCCTTGCGATGAACAGTTCAGAATCGCACTCACATATCATACTTCGAAATTAGCGAAACCACATGCCGAGATATTATTGCGACAAGTTGAAAGTTTGGCGAAGTTCATCGTTAAGTCCCCAAAAGCAGATATCTCAACGCTCAAGTCTGTTGTATACGATGTGGGGCCCCTGGCCATTGCCAATCCTCATCCAAGAGACTTGAATGAGCGGCAGATCTCTGCCATGGATCTGTTTGACTGCAACAGTTCAGACATTGCAGTTCAGTTATTGCAGGAAAATGACAGCATTAGCCAAATTCGTTATCAAGATCTGCATCAGATCAGTCAGGGGTATGCAGCAATCTTACGCGGGCACGGGATTGGCCCCGGAGATATTGTTGGAGTTGTTTTGCCAAAGTCGATAGAGCTCTACGCTATTTTACCTGCTCTCTGGACTCTTGGAGCGGTATACGTTCCAGTTGACATATCCACTCCTGTTGCTCGAGTTAACGACATAATGGAACAAGCGCAGGCGACGTTGTGTTGTGTCACGAAGCCCATTCCGGGGTTGGCACTCGAGTTTGAGATACCAGATTACTCCACAATGCCAAAATGCGTCGATTGTCAGAGGGTTGAGGTCTCGCCTTCTGACATTGCGTATGTCATTTTTACGTCCGGATCCACTGGCAGGCCTAAGGGTATTAGGGTTTCCCACAACAGCCTTGTCAACAATATCCTGCAGCTATCGGAGTTGTATCCTGCACCTCGACCAGGATCAAAAATGCTTCAGTTCAGCTCTATAGGTTTCGATGTATCAATATTTGAAATCGTGTACTCGCTACATCACCGCATGACGCTTGTCTCTGCTAGGAAGGAAGTTATGCTTCCACGCCTCTCAGATATTATCAATGATTATTCGGTTACTCACCTGAGCATGACTTCGCACGTTGTATCTCTTCTAAATCCTGAACTTGTTGAGAAAGTTGATTGCACTGTATTAGCTGGAGAAGCAATAACGTCAGCAAGCTTGAAATTCTGGGAGCGCTTGCCCGCAATTGTTATCGACGCCTATGGTCCGTCAGAAATGACAAATGTTTGTACTGCATTTATTGACAAAAAGTTTGGAGATGATCTGGAGAATATTGGTTTACCGTTTCCGAATACTTCTTGTTTCATTCTTGAGCAGGGAAGTACTAGGATCTTACCAATTGGAGCTGTTGGAGAATTGACCTTTGGTGGACACCAGGTCGCTGCCGGATATCTGAAAGCTCCAGAACTCACAGCTGAGAAGTTTGTTAATCTCGGAGATTATGGTACAGTTTATCGAACCGGAGATCGCGCTCGCATGATTGCCGACGGGAGCATAATATTTCTTGGCAGAATAGATCAGCAAGTTAAAATTCGAGGACAGAGAGTAGAGCTGAACGAAATAAATGTTGCTGCTAGTAGAGTTGTGGGAGTTCAACAATGCGTCACTATCGTGGTAGAGGAAAGGCTCGTGTCATTTATTCTTGCAGTAGCAGAAAATGACAGTTCTCTTAAAGGAATTGTGCGTGAAGCGTTAGAGGCTGTCTTACCGACTTACATGGTCCCATCTGATATAATTTTTATCCCCAATATGCCACTGAATTCGACCGGTAAAGTGGACACCGGAGCTCTGATTGCGCTTCTACCTGAAGAGGCTGAGAAGATTGTTGACGATTTAGTTATCCAGGTGGGCACCTACCAGGAGCGTGTTTTGACAGATATTTTCGCAGAGTCAATTCGAAATGTCTCCAGCGACCAAATTAGATTGGGCACCCCGCTTTTCCGATACGGGTTGGACTCCGTTTCCGCGATTCGATTTATTGGTCGTTTGCGCAAAAATGGATATAGTCTCTCTATTTCTGATATCGTGAATAATGCAACGATTCGTAGTGTTGTGCGGAGTCACAATTCTAAGCGTTTTGTCAGGGATACAAGTTCTGGAACCAGGAAGATCAAAGATTTTGCATCTGAAGTTCGACACTGGGTTACATCTGCGGGCGTCGACTTGTCGAAAGTGGAATCCATTTTGCCATGCACAGCTATGCAGGAAGCGTTACTGGGATCTAAGGAACCTTACACAAATAGTTTCCTTCTTAAACTTGCTGACAACGTGGACTTGGTTCGCTTGAAATATGCTTGGGAGTCCGTCGCTGCAAGTCGAGAAATACTACGGACGGCTTTTGTGGATGTTGGTCGGAATTCAATGAGACGATCGTATGCCCAGATTATTTTCAAGCCCAACCAATTGCAATGGAGATATATGGAGTATAAAGGGAATATTGAAATTGCGGATTTCTTGAAGTCAGTGAAGATCATAATGCGGCCAGCAAGTTGCCCTTATCTTATGTCAATTTTTTTGTCCGGTGCTTCCAGCTATCTGTGTGTGTCGATGCACCATGCATTGTAAGTATTTGCAAGTGTCTCGCCTAGAGAGGTTATACAGATATCTAAATTCATATCAGATTTGACGGTTACGCGCTGGATTTGCTTCTCCTCGACGTTATACAAAGCTATAATGGTCAGTCAATTCCACGACGGACATCGCTTTGCAGCGCTATTGAAAATATTGAAAGTGTTGATACTTCACGTGGAGCGTCCATTTTCGGAGACATGTTGAGGGGATATGAAGGTATATCGTTTCCAAAATTGTTGACTTCGACTGTCAACGAAGTTCCTATCCTGGTCTGTGACGCAAAATTGTGTTCACGGAATCCACTTTCGGCATTTGAGGCTGCTGTGAACGAATCTGGTAGTGCCGTGTGCGCGATAGTTCAAGCGGCGTGGGCAAAGCTTTTGTCCTTGATTACTGGCACCGATGACGTGGTGTTCGGATCCATATCGAGCGGGCGTGGAACATTTCCAGGTAGTGACGATGTCGTGGGTCCAATATTCTTTAGCTATCCTGTACGTTCCAAAATTTCAGCGGTATCCACAAATGCTGAGATAATACGGGAGATGGAACAGCTTGACAAGGAGTCCGCCAAGTACCCGTTCACTCCTATTCGTGACATCTTGAAGAAAGTGGCATTTGAGCATCCAGGAGTACAGAGATTGTTTGATACCATAGTTATATTGCAATACTCCCAGACAGATAGAGGCGGATTTGAAAACGAGATTTGGGAATGTGTTGATGAGAACAATGACATCGGTGGTGTAAGTAACTCCACATTGTTCTAACATGTTGGTGTCTATTTTGATACAATTTCTAGCTATCCGTCATTTTAGATATTAGACGCAAGCAAAAGCATGACGTGTTGGAATATTGCCTGCAGTATCAGAGGTAGGATGGACGAATTGCACTGTCGTCTGTGTCATGTCTAATTTTGGCATCTTAGGTCGTTACTCGATGAATCACAAGCCAATTTAATTCTAGACACGTTTGATTTGATTCTTGATGATACTAGTCGTCGGCTGCAAGCGAAAGTCTTTGATTTCTGTTCTCTCACCGATTCAAAGCTCTCTTTATCCCCGGATCCAATTAGACTACAATCTCCAGGATTCAAGTATCTACACAGTGCCTTTGAAATCAATTCAATAGTTCTACCCAATCATACCGCTTTGGAATTTTTGCATGACGACAGTCGAGTTGAGACCTGGTCGTACCGCGAGTTAAACACCGAGGCAGATCAACTGGCTCGATATCTCTGTCAAGTGTGTGACGTACAACTTGAGGATTCGGTACCAATATGCGTGACAAAATCTCCGGAATTTTATAAGTCAATTCTTGGTACCCTGAAGGTTGGGGCTGCATTCTGTCCTATTGATCCGTCTATGCCGCCAAGCCGAATTGCCTATATGCTCCGGGAGCTTCAGGCAAAGATAGTACTTGTCAATGATTCCTCAGAAGAGTGCCTAAAGCAACTTGTCTCCAGTGAATGTCTTGACTTACAGATTGTGAATATTTCGACGATATTTGATGATGTTGATTCCGAAGAGTACTATCGGAGTCGACTAGATGACAGCATTACTGCGTACAGGATATTTACGTCCGGTAAGGAGACGGTGTCATACTAACGACGTAGACGAAACTGACTATGATAAGGAACAACCGGGAAGCCAAAAGCGGTCGAAGTCGAGGTCAGAAACGCTGTTCAAACGATTTTGGCATCCAAGGACTTTGTTCCCTATCATGCCCGGACGCGACTTCTTCAATATGCGTCTCCCAGCTTTGATATGTCTATCTACGATTGCTTCTTTGCTTGGTCTTTTGGTCTTACGCTATGCGCAGCTGGTCAGCGGACTCTGATGACAGATTTAGAATTGGTTATCAACCAGTTTGAGGCAACTCTCTTGGACCTCACGCCGAGTGTTGCTTCCACTATCCGACATGTCAATGTTCCATCAGTAGAATGCTTGTATTGCATTGGAGAAATCTTGCCGCAGAATATCGTCGACGAATGGGATGGAGGATGCGTGAATTCATACGGCCCAACCGGTAAATACAGCCTGTATCCGTCTTTGGATATTGTTGACAGTTGATTATAGAAGCTTCTATGTGTTGCACGATTACGCCCACGTCCAAGGTAACTCGAAGCACAATTATAGGGCGCCCCTTTCCGACTGTCTCGTTCTATATTATTAACCCGGCGACCAGAGATATATTGCCGGTCCTGTCTTGCGGTGAACTCTGTATCGGCGGTTACCAAATCGCCCGCGGTTACTATCGAAGAAAAGCTCTCACCGCTGACAAATTTATTCTATTGCCACGTCTCGATACTCTTGTATTTCGAACAGGAGATTTAGCTAGGATGCTAGAAGATGGATCCGTTGAATTTCTTGGAAGGAAGGATGATCAAGTTAAGCTTCGAGGCGTTCGCATTGAATTGCAAGAAATCGACTCTGTTATTCGTATGCAGGCTGAGAACAATGATCTGTTCAATGATGTGTTCAACGGTGTTTGTACGTCGATATTACGGCCACCAACTGACGAATCCCGACCACAACTAGTGTCGTTTATAGCGTTGAAGACTGCAGACTGCCCGGATTGTCGTGTGCTGAGAAACACGGAATCGGTCAACAGACTTCTGGGGATTGCTCGTGATGCCTGTGAGTCGTTTCTACCCGACTACATGGTCCCTACTGCTATCATTCCAATATCTAGAGTGCCACTTTCGACCGCAGGCAAGGTATCTAAGGCTCAACTTCAAATTGCTTACAATGATTTCTCTGTTGCTTCCAAGAGCACAGATGGCAAGGCGGTAGATAATTTCTCAGGAATACAAGCTCGAATTCGTGAAGTTTTCGCGGAAGTTAGTGGAGTTCCACGTTGTGATATTCGGTTGGATACAACATTGTACGAGCTAGGGATGGATAGTATATCGGCAACGCAGATTGCGTCTCAGCTGAATAGGTCTGGATTGCACTGTACGGCAATAGACGTTGTAAAAGTAAGCTTGAGAAGGCAACGATTGGCGGATTCATTACTCTGACCAAGGGGTGCTAATATGTTTATGCATTAGGGCCTTACCGTCGAAGGGCTTGCTATGGTTGTTAAATTTGAATCGAGGACAAAGGCTGAGGATATAGCAGGAATATTTGATAGCCAATATCGCCCTAGACTAGTAGAAGAATTGGGTCACGCAGTTACCGGTATTGCACATGTATATCCATGCACTCATACCCAGGAAGGAATTCTCTCACAATTTCAGGCTAGCGCTGGGCAGTTATACTTTAATCATATAGTTTTTGAGATTCCAGAGACTGTTCGATACGATCAATTGGTTGAAGCGTGGTCGTCGGTTGTTCAGAGGTATGACATTTTGCGAACTGGGTTTTGGGAGTTGGATCGCGAAATAGGGGCTTCTTATGCTCAGCTCATTTATTCCGTTCCGGAGTTCAATTGGATCAGATCCTCTTCTGACAACTTGGCGGAATATGTTGACGAGAGGGTTAGGAGATACAGTCAGTATTCCCTCAGTCATCTTCATTTACCGCAGTTGTTCTTGGAGTATATTGATTCGCGAGTCGGAGAGGCTCGGTATTTGCTTGTGGCTGCTAATCACGCTATTTTCGATGCTATGTCACTCGATGTTATATTAAGCGATGTATCTGGCCTTCTCACTGGTGTGGGGCTAAAGGAGCGAGACTCATCATATAAGGACGTCTTGAACGACATACTGCACCTCCAATCATTGGCGACTAGTGACAGTGGCGGTCAATTTTGGAAAATGAGTCTCGGTACGGCAAGCGTTACACGAATGCCAAATTTGAATCCTTTCCGGATAGACGTGCATGATAGAAAAACAGTCGAGAGACAGCTCTCATTGACATACGAGCAGCTTCAGAAACTCTGTGCGAAATTGAATGTATCGGTCCAGTCTGCTGGAGCGGCGACGTGGGCTAAAGTATGCTGTCAATGGCTGCGTAACTGTGCTAGGACTGATGTCTAAGTAGCTATTGTCGACCTACGTTGGAGAGCCAGAAATCGTCTTCGGACTGGTTCTGTCGGGTCAAACCGGCATTGAATCAGCGTCATTTTCGTTGTTCCCGTGTCTGACTACACTTCCATTTCGAGTTCGTGTTTCAGGACTGAATTCGGAACTCTTACGCGATGTGGATCAACAAGCAAGTGCCATTCTCGAATACCAGCATACTCCTTATAAATTTATCCGAGATACTATTGGTATGCACGAGTCCTTGTATGACAGCGTCTTTCTTTACCAGAGAGTTACCGGTAATTCTAGTGAGTCGTTGCCTTGGAGGAGACAGTTCGATCATGCTAGTACGGAGGTATGTGTAATGGTAATTTGTTTATTAATTGGCTCGTAGATGTAACAGGTTATAGTACGCATGCTCATTGGAATTGGCACCACTCAGTAATGGGGCTATCATATCTCGTGTTCACATCAACCAATCGGTAGTCCCGACTGAACAAGCGAGCATAATCCTCCAACAGTTTGATGCCATTTTGTGTGAGCTCCTGACCGTGCCAGATCGAAGCTGTTTGCGCCTAGAACTTCCAATTGACTTGCTGTCTATTATGCCACCTAGACTGGATCAAATTCCTTCAGACGTTAAGCTTCTGCACGAGTTTGTTGAACGACAAGCACGACTAACACCCGAAGCCATTGCTCTAGAGTTTGCAACGGTAATTGAAGAAGACCGCGTGGAGATAAGCAGATGGTCTTATGTTGAGCTTAACAGGCAAGCAAACAAAGTGGCTAACTATATCCTATCCACATGCGTGGCTCGGCCAAACGACAAAATAGCCACTTGCTTTGAGAAGAGCCCAGAAGCATCATTTGCACTTATTGGAGTTTTGAAGGCCGGTTGCTCGTTCTTAGCTATTGACGTGGCAGCCCCAATGGATCGGAAGCGGTTTATTGTGGATGATTCTGACGCCAAGTGTATCCTGACACATGACATACTGCTCGAAAAGCTTGAGACTAAAGAGCTGAAGCTTCCTATTGTTTCTGTCACTTCGCGGGCTCTCTCAAGGTCTCCTGACACACCTCCGTCTGTTCATCTTCAACCGGAAAATTTGTGTTACTGTCTATACACGTCCGGATCTACAGGTAGCCCAAAGGGGTGCATGCTCACTCACGAGAATGCGGTTCAGGGAATGCTTGCATTTCAGCGACAGTTCAATGGAACTTGGACTAAAGACTCCAGATTTTTGCAAGTGAGTCCTTTCTCACACTTTATATCGGCATTTGGAACTAATGACAATGCGTAGTTTGCATCTTTCCATTTTGATGGTAAACCTTAATGGAAGATTTGGTTTTTAGTATGCTTGCATGACTAATGTTGTTACAGTGAGCGTTTTGGAACAATTTTGGAGTTGGTCAGTAGGCATTACTGTTTCGTCCGCACCACGAGACTTAATTTTGAGAGGTAATTGTGACTGTGGTACTGATTGTGCGTAACTAATCCAGTTTTCACTAGACTTAAGCCTAACAATACGCGCGCTTGGTATTACGCACGTAGACTTGACTCCATCCTTGGCAGCATTATTAAGACCAGACGATGTACCGTCCCTTTGTAGTGGACTGTTTGTTACCGGTGGGGATTTGCTTAGTCAAGAGGTGTTGAACACTTGGGGCGACATGAACGTCATATACAATGCGTACGTGGATTCCCGTGGATCTTCTGGTTCGCGTAATGGTGGTGAATATTGACCGGCGTAGGTACGGACCAACTGAAGTCACGATAGGCTGCACGATGCGTAAGCAAGCACCGAAAAATATCCGCCCTTCAAATATTGGGGAACAGTTTGACAATGTCGGCACTGTCGTCGTTTTTCCTTCCACAGACGTGGCTGTACCTAGGGGGGCGATTGGTGAACTTTGTGCTACTGGGAAGCTTGTTGGCAATGGATACATTAATCGTCCCGATCTTACAGCACAAAATTTTGTCCACAATGAAAAGCTTGGAACAAAGTACAATGCTTTACTATCATCTTCTTTATATTAGACTGACATGGCTTTAGGATGTATCGGACAGGCGATATGGTAAGACTGCTTTTTGATATGTCCTTCGATTTTGTTGGCCGCAAGGACACCCAAGCCAAACTGAGAGGCCAGCGTCTAGAAATTGGAGAGATAAATTCTGTCATAAAGCAATCGACCGAGCATATTCGCGAAGTTGTTACGTTGATACTCAAACGCTCCGCACACCATAGGGATCAGTTGGTGAGCTTTGTTGCGATGTCCACGGATTCCTCCGATGAAGGGCTGATTCCTGTTTCTCCTATTACGAATTCGACTGTACTTTCTGTTTTTGAATTTTGCAAGTCCAAGTTACCGGCCTACATGGTCCCTACTTTTATATTGCCTCTGCGGAAGATACCGTTGTCTGTCAATAACAAAATCGACAAAGAGGCTTTAGTGAAATTATATACTGAGGCAACACCAGAGAGTCTTAAATACTGCTCGGAACGCAGCTTAGGCCATGATTCATGGAATACGATCGAATTGGAATTACGAGACCAGATTAGCACATTACTGGACCCTGGAGCTCCGTCTATCTGGCGCAGCACTACGTTCTTTGAGCTTGGGTTTGACTCCATATCTCTAGTCGGTCTTCTAAAACGTTTGCGGAAGATCTATAGCAAACTGACATTATCTACGCTGATGCGATGTATGTCATCCCTGTAAATTGCTATATTTGTATTTCGCACAATTCTAATTCGATATAGTCCCATCAATTGAATCCCTAGGCAAACATATTTTACAAGATGATGGCTCAGTAAATCATGAAGTTCAACCGCAACATTCTCAGTTCTTGAATTATCACGACCAAGCGTATTGTGAGCTGGATCTACAAGCTGATGACATTGAGTGCATAATCCCATGTACGCCTCTGCAAGAAGGCATAATTGCCCGTGCTCTGAGTTCAGAGCAAGATATGCTATATTTTGGCAAATTTTTCTTTGAGCTTTATGAAGGGGTCGATACGTCAAGACTGGGACAATGCTGGAATGCTGTGGTTCATCAAAACCAAGCTCTCAGAGCGTCATTCTTTCAATCAGAGCTAGGCGTGGCTCAAGTGATTTTGAAAGACTGGACGCCACCTTGGCTAGATAATACGAATGCAGTAGGGGATTATCGTCAGCTGGCGAGCAAGTTGGTAAGAGAGCATTGGAAAAATGTCAAGTTGTCACGTCCGCCATTGATTTTCAGCGTCATGTCCACTGGCCAATCTAAGATCCTATTTATGGGAATATTTCATGCGCTCTATGATGCGATATCTATGCGAATTATTCTAGATGACGGTACGGTGACTCAGCTACCCCTTTGCTTGTAGTCATGATGATTAACAGAGTCCGCAGTCACCAAGCTGTACTTTTATATCGGAGTTCCGAGTCGCCCATCATTTGTGGAGGCCATCTATCGGATCCAGGCTTCGGTTGACTTGACAGGTGCTAAGACGTTCTGGACTGAGAAATTTTCTTGCATTGACCTTAAACCACTGCCGAAGCTACAGAGTACGGCGGCAACTAGCGCACTGATTCATCGTATCTGTTCTTTGCAATACACCGAAATCCAAGAAGGCGCTAGGCTTTTACGCTGTACTCCGCAGGTGCTCCTGCAGACAGCCTTTGCTATTACTCTCTCACAATTACAGGGTACTACGTTGTCGTATGGGATTGTTGTAAGCGACTATATTTAGTTCTCGGAATGTTTTAGCACTAAGGCGTTTTGTAGGTCTCCGGTAGATCGTTTCTTGACTTGGACAATGTTGTTGGGTCACTGTTTAATACGCTTCCATTGGCCATAGATCTCGCTGCCTATCGCTCATATAGAGATATTGTGTGCTGCTTGCAACAGGATTCGGCTCACATTATGCACTATATGCACACTCCATTGAGAATGATACGCAAATGTCTCAATATTTCTGCGGAAACTGAACTTTTCAATGCTCTTTTTGTCTTCCAAAATAAATCTGTGTCAGAAGTCGAGGATAGTCTGTGGAGGTTAATTCCTTCAAGCGACTATATAAGCGACGTATGCAAATTGTGTATGGATTTGCGGTATAGGTGACTTACCATCTATAGTGCTATATATCGTTGGAAGTGGAATTCTCTCACGAGATAGTAAATCTGACCTTGGGCTATCTTCGAACATTTATTGACGACAACACGGCCCAGCTATTCTTACGGTGTGTCGAACTTACGGTCAATGACATTATACGTGAGCCGGACAGCGTTGTAGGTATTAGCTGCGCGTTGAAGCAAGTACATTCCGGAACGCATGCACGGACTTCCCTAGAACTCGCTCAAGTTGACATTGTTAATCCGGTTGTACTAGAAAAGCTTCGCCGGGCGGTTGCTGACATTGCAAGGATAGAGAAAACAGATGTGCAAGATGAAGTTTCAATCTTCCACTATGGTCTAGATAGTATTGATTCTATTAGGCTTTCGGCGTCGTTGCGTCGAGATGCCATCAACCTGCCGCTTAGTACTATTTTGAGGCATCCATCCATTATGTCCATGGCACGAGCACTGATGAATCCTCCTGATCTAAGACTCGCCGCTGAAGACTCTACTGATGACATTTCGGTAATAAGTGCTCTGCAATTATCGGCGCCACTTATAGCTGAAGAATGTGAAGACGTGTACAACTGCACGCCAGTACAGGACGGTATATTGACGGAGTTCTTGTCCTCTGAAAATGCCCTTTACGTCAATCATGTGCGTATATTACCATCTAATGATGCTGTTGATTAGTAACAATGAGTAGGATGTATTGCTTGTACATGAGAATGTTGATTTTGATAGACTGAAGCATGCCTTATTGACAACATTGAACGCCAACGCGATATTCCGATCGAAGTTTGTTGCGTTAGATACATTCCTAGTCAATTCTATCTCTCATTTTGGAATGGCTGTACTGAAAAAAGGCACGACCAAATCCTTCGCCTACCAAACAGTCCATGATGCAACATGGACTGCCGAGGTACGATCGATCATGGACCGCATCTCCAGGATTATTGATCCCTTTCTGAGTCCACCTGTGCATCTCCAGATTATTGAGTCTGAAACTAAGCGAGCAATTATCCTGTCACTGTCACATGCGCTGTATGACGGGCACTCTATAGGGTTATTTTTTAAGGACGTTTACGGGGCGTACGAAAGGCCACGGCCAATCCTGCGACCCAATTTTAGACCGTTGCTCCGCAGGATAATAGCAGAGTCGCAGGGAGAGTGCCACATTGGTTACTGGCGGGCTCAACTAGCCGGTTGCTGTATAGCAGATTTCCCTGATCTCGATCCTATAACGAATGCGATAGATCGCTCAAGGTTAGTACGCCGAGCGGAAATATCGAGCAAAATTAGCCTGCAGGAGTTATCAGCGTTTGCGAAGCGACTTGGTGTTACTTTTCAGACTATTGGACAGACGTGCTGGGCAGTTTTGCTCTCCTATTACCTCGGATTGTCGGAAGTGGTCTTTGGAACGGTTCTATCCGGTCGAACTACCGAGGAAGACGAACAGGTGCAATTTCCAAGCATGGTTACGGTACCTACGCGAGCCAGCATTTGCGGTGACTTTTCGAGTATGCTTCATCGTATGCAAGACTATGTGAATGACTCCCGTGATCATCAGTATGCACGTTTGTCTTCCATTTTTCAGGCAGTTTCGGCGGGACGAAAACTGTTCCATACGCTATTTATATATCAGAGACGCGAAGAGTCGAAATACAACCTATGGAAGTCGATTGATGGATGGTCAGCAGTAGAGGTATGCCTCTCGATATCGAGGTTTATTGTGTTCTCCGCTAATACCTTCGTAGTATTCCGTGGCTACGGAGTTTGAGCTGATGGCCGATTCTATGACATGGAGAGTAGCCGCAAAGGCTTCCAAAGTTGGACAAAAGAGTGCGAATGCACTAGTCCAACAACTGGATGCTATACTATTGCAGATGGTACGGTCCCCAGAATCATGCTCTTATTGTGGATCTCTGAATATTGTTGGAGGGCTGTCACTGAGCAGTCTTGTCGAAGTATCGTATGATGAATTACGGCAGATGATCAATGATAAGATGATCGATGGAAGCAATGTTATTGAAAGCTATGCAACTCAAGAGAATTTGCAGGTACGGTCTCTTGCATTCTTCAGCATGTTTAGGCTGTTCATGGCATAACATGATTGCATTTAGGTATGCGTAGCCGCAGATAAAACTAGAATTGCCTTGAGAGGCTGGGTTGGGGAGCTTTGTGTTGTTGAACACGAAAGTAACGTATGTCTTCATGAGCACAATCTTTGCCGAGATGCGTCTAACTTGACTAGGAGTTAAAATTAGTACCGTGTGGGGTTCGAGCTCGTATACTAGCCACGGGTGAATTGAAATACGAAGGGCTAGTGAGAGATTTTGTGAAGTTTGACGGCGAGACGCTTGACCTCGAAAAGGTCTCCCGTGCAGTTTGTGGATCGTCAGCCGATATTGCGGAAAGTCGGTCAGTTATCGCGAAGACTGCTGGCCACGATATAATCGTGACTTTTATTGTTAGCAATAGCGATCAAGCTGGAATTGTATCGACAGCCTTTAGAAATGCACGAAAGTCTCTGCATGAAAAAGTGCTACCATCATTTATCATACCTTTGCGATCGACCCCGCTCACAGACAAGGATCTTTATAATGACAATATGTTAATTAACGTTTTCCTGAATATGGACGCAAAAGCTTTGGAGCCATTCACTCAGACAGGCTCGTGCTCTGCACACTGGAATCCCCTTGAGCGGTCTCTAAAGAAAGTGCTTTCACTCGTATCAGGGATAGATGAGGCGCATATTCAGAAGACAGACAGCATTTTCCACTTAGGTTTGGACTCGATCTCATGCATTCAGCTCTCCAAATTACTGCGAAGTGACAATATCTTTTTAAGCGTCAGTGAAATTGTTGCGTGTAAGTCTTTAGAGTCGATGGCCCAACTTGCCGAACAGCATCAGACCATATCAGTTGGAACGACCGATACTGGGGCTGTAGAAGTCGGCCTTCTGCAGCATCTGGGCATAGAGCGGTTGTCTTCGAAGTATGGGTTTACAGGTGATATGGTTCAGGAAGTCCTACCCGCTACCCCAGGGCAGGTCTATATGCTTTCTGCATGGCAGACGTCTCAAAACGTTCTCTTCATGCCGACTTTTTGCTATCACTCAGACATTGATCTCGATGAGTCTGCCATTGAATCCGCTTGGAACCGATTGGTCGACAATCTTCCAATCCTGCGCACGACATTTATTGCGACGGATAGTGTCGATTTCCCGATATTGCAGATAATTTTGAAGCCAAAATCCGTCTCAAGCACCATATCCTTCAGCTCTAGGGTCGATTCGCAATCAAATGCAGCCTTTGAAACGCTGCCCATGCATTTACATGCTTCTGGTCGCAAGATCTATGTGACAATACACCACGCGTTGTACGACGCTGGGAGCCTAAGAATGATTGTAGCTGGGTTGTCAGATTTGTACCGTAACAGTACGAAGTCAGAAATATTCTGGTCTAATGCAACCAGAGACGAATTCATCTCGCGGGCTATTGGTAATGTTGAGTGTAAACGCGAATTCTGGAGTTCTCAACTTCGCGAGGCTTCCACTGTTGAACATACTCAGTACAATTCTCCCAGTTGTAGAGAATTCCGACGAGATTGTCTTGCTTCAGCCCCAAAGATTTCATCATACTGTCGAAAGATGGGATTTGGTGTTAGTTCCTTGCTCTTTGCCGCTTATGCGATTGTATACCACAGAGAAATTCGCGGATCTTCGTCTCATGCAGTCACTTTCGGTGTCTACAATTCGGGTCGTATGGAGAATATCCCCGGGTTATCTGATCTCCCGTATCCAACCCTCAACATTCACCCGGTGGCGGTTTGGATCAAGCCGTCATTGCGTGTCCTGGCTCAGGATATCCATAACACCATGTTACAGATAAACAAGGAATCGAGATCGCAGGTCTCTCTATTTGATATTAGGCGGTGGACAGGAGTATCTATTAACAGCACAGTGAATTTCCTACCGGGAGTGGGCAATGAAGCACTGCAAAATATAGGAATATTTAATCAGGTTAGTGATGATTCCCTCGATGTGAACGGACCTTGTTACAATAGCCATCGATTGAATCGTATGATTGAGAATAATTTGGCAAAAGACGCAGTGAATGTGAGTCAGCTGCAACCATAATAAGTTGAATATTCTGAAGCTGAATACTGACAGAGAATAGGTTAACCTTGACGTCGAATTCTCGTTAGTGGATGATAAGTTGAACATCGGCGTGTTTTATCGCAAAGAAGCCTTGGAGGGATGCGACGGAAAGGATTTCATTGTGAGGATGGCTTCAATTCTAGAGAATGAGTTGGCATAGATTGCATGGGTGATCATGAGAAGATATTATGTCCCTGTCCGTGACTAAATATGTTTGTAATGCCGTCAGTTTATTTAGTGTTGTTGCTTGTGTAGTATACAAAGTATTTGTCGAGAACCAACTAGAGGATTGCAAGCTGCTTACCAAAAAGGACAAACCAACTATGCGAACACAATTGGTTTTGTCAGAATGACGTCGATCCGACTGAGTCTGAAAGCGCTTCTTCCTGACATGCAGTGACGATTTGCACCATTTCTTCCATGTTATCGTGGCCAACATACACTAGTCGTTTAGCTGTCAGATTATGCTACACTGATCGGCCCAATAGCTCGAGTTTTGGACCCGTTCTCTGACTTTATGCGGGCAAGGCAATGCGCCGCACGGGGCCTGAGTCAGCGTCGCACAAAGTTGGCCCGGTGGATCGCAAAACTTGCGGCACGATGACGTCTTTAGCTTATCCATTGTTCCCGCCTCCGCCTTCACCACCTCCGGAGCAACTTTTTTCCATTCTGTCCTGCTTGCAAGTCCGAACACGACACCACCAACATGGCTTACTCATCGCCTCGTAGCTGCAACTACGGCTGCTCACTAGGCATGTCGACAGCTGAAATTACTATAAAAATGGCCCTTATCGCCTTGTTGAGAAGTCCAGTCGTCTCCTCCAGCACCCACATCGCGTACCTTGCACTCACACCCCTCACACTTAAAGATAATGTTGGACATCATTCGTACAAGTTTCGGCGGCGAGATCATCCACCTTCTCTCAGGCGGTCGTCTGCTGAAGTATCCTGACCAGCAATCTGGGTTCATTGTTCCGTCTACCTTTGGTGTCCGTGCTGCAGACACTGTTGTTCCCGTATCGAATGACGCCGAAGCCGCGCTAAAGCTAGCCGAAGAGAAACTCGACTTTGAGAGTGACTATTCGTCGTCATCAGCAGCATCAACATTGTCCGCTAGTTACGTTGTCGACTGGTACGGTCCGGATGATCCCGAGAATCCTCACAACTGGTCCGATATGAAGAAGCTCCTTATCCTAGCTGAAATCTGTTTTCTCACTTTTTCGGTTTATATCGGATCGGCTATGTACACCCCTGGCATTGAGCAGATTATGGAAGAAATTCACGTCGGCAGTGTCGTCGCACTCCTTCCTCTTGCGGTTTACGTGGCGGCATATGGTATCGGGTATGTCGAGTAGTCTAGATGGGTGCTCTACGTCCGCTAACAGAAAATAGCCCAATGATATTTGCTCCACTGTCAGAAGCACCTTTGATCGGCCGAAACTGGGTCTACATCCCATCTTTGCTTTTGTTTGCAGTCCTTCAGATCCCGACGGCACTAGTCAAGAACATTGGCGGATTCGTTGCAGTACGGGCTATCACCGGATTTGTATCGTCGCCCCCTCTAGCTAATGGTGGTGCGTCAATTGGTGATGTTCTTAGTATGAATAATCTATCATACGGTTTGGCGATGTGGTCTGTCTCTGCAGTCTTGGGTCCGGTTATGGGTCCTTTCTTAGGGAGCGTTTTTGCACAGATCAAAGGGTGGCGTTGGACGTTCTGGAGCTTGTCGTGGATTTCCGGCCTGGCGTTTGTGGTTCTTCTTTTCTTCCTTCCCGAGACCTCGGAAGCCACGATCCTGCAGCGCCGGGCTCGTCGACTTCGAAAATTAACAGGCGACATCAGATACACGACCAAGACTGAGCAGGAGTATGCCAACCTTACAGTGCGCGAGGTGGCATACGAGTCTTTCATTCGTCCGTTTATTATCACGTTCACGGAACCGGGTGTTTTCTTTCTCAATAGCTATACGGCGCTAATCTACGCGGTGATGTACTCCTGGTTCGAGGCTTTCCCGCTTGTCTTCGTGGGTATTCATCACTTCAATCTTATCCAGACCGGATTATCCTATTTTGGAATCATAATCGGTGCCACGGTCGCTGCGATTGCATTTTGCTCCGCCATGTACTTCTACGTGGCACCGCGCCTACAGAGGGGGGCGCCTCCGGAGACGATTTTTCGAATAGCGCTTTTCGCTGCCCCAATTCTGCCAGTGTCACTGTTGATGTTTGGCTGGTCATCAACCGCGTCCGTGCATTGGATCGTTCCCATCATCGCGAGCGGTCTCTTCCTGCTGGGCGGCTACACGGTCTTCCAAGTCGTATTCAACTATCTTGGCATGTCGTATCCGCGCTTCCTGGCCTCTGTGTTCGCCGGCAACGATTTATTCCGATCGGGCTTTGCCTCCGCGTTCCCGTTGTTTGCAAGGGCCATGTTTGTTAACCTCGGCGGGGAACGTTTCCCGGTTGCCTGGGGCTCGACCTTGTTGGCTGGAATTGCCTTGTTGATGGTACTGATTCCCATTATCTTGTTGATCTTGGGACATCGATTGAGATCCGGGTCAAAGTACGCGAATTGATTAGCATTATTGCAAGGCGAAGACTGGGGATACGATGGTTCGCATTTATGTTGGAGAAATGGTTATAGAGGCATATAGATGGTACTGGCATTGGTATCGGCGTTACTAGCTTCGTGTCATTGTGCATTATTTGTAGCTGACTATGCATCTTAATTTTTAATTATAACTTATATTACGAAGGATTTGAAGCTGTAACCCATAGTTGTTGGGTATGATGTGTTTTGACAGACAATATCCGTCTTAGTAGCCTCCCTCTTACCTTGAACTTTAGATCTATGGGATATACAATATCTTGCTAGAAAATCAGTTGGCCTGTCCATCTCGTAAACCACACAAATAGTAGAGTTAACTAATAGCCAGCAGAAAGCCAAAATCCTACTAATACACGACCATTAACTTTTAAGTAGCCCGAATAAACAATTATAACACAACAACCAAGCAGACCACCAACGCTGACCATATATAAATAGCGGTATCTCAAAGGACATAGCAAATGCACAACTCGATAAATACGAAAAGGAATGCGCGGTTAACGATGAATAAATCTGTTAGATCGACAAAACAATGAAGTACAGTTCTATGGTACAAGTTGCACAACGTGAGAAAGCAAATGAATTCTATATTCTTCGGCTGATCGATTTCGTTTAACACCTAGAGTCTCATTTTAGTAACTTTCGCAAAGGTTACGATTAAGGGGAACGACGCACATCTTGTATTCGCAGTGACCCGACGAGATCCGGGACTCGTCTTCTTCTGGTTGAAATTGGTAATCAATTGTTATATCGAGATCTCTAGGGTTCGCAGTGTTAGGCTTGTTCGTAAGACGTCCAGTAATAACCTCTCCGTGCTTATGAGAAACAGTTAGCAATGTACTTCAATGAACTCTTCACAGATAAGTCAGAACTTACGTTAATTGTCAACGTTTCTCTAGTATAAAACACCGTTTGTTTCCAATGCGTGTATTTTGCATGCGGGCCAGTCGAGAATCGAATCGGTTTATGACACCTTGAGAATTCAATATCAAACCACGCGATAAATGCATGGACAAAATCATTGCGACGAGCCTTGATAGCAAAATCTTTTGAGAACTCGAGATCCGTCTTCTGAACCGTGTAAAGGTTGAGGTCAAGAATTGGGCAAGCATCCGTAACGACCGCTTTCATGTCGACGGTGTCGACAAGTGGCTCTGTGAGGGCGACTTCTTGAAATGGCGAGTAATCAAACCCGTACACGTCTGACCAAACTGCCTAGCTAGATTAACAACCTTCCAATAATGGCAATGCGATGCAAGACTATACATACACCCAATTTTCTCTTCTTTATAATCACCGTCCTCGATCCCAGCAAGATGAAGAGTAGCTCTATCGGGGAAAATGAGGCCATCAGGAACCAGATATCTGTCTCTGGCGTAGAGAACTGTATCCAGCATGCTCTCGTACAGCAAGAAATATCCCATCCACTCGGAGATGATGATATCGACTTTGTCGAATGGCAACACGACTTCTTCCATCTTGCCCTTCAGCAGCGTGATTTTATCCGACAGACCATTCAATTCAACAATCTTCTTGGCCATATCAATGATAGTCGACATATCAACCTGGGATGCACTCAGTATACTAAAAAGACTTTACCACCCGCTAATATATCATCGACCTACGCCAATAACGTGTTTTGCGCCAGCCCTCGCAGCGAACATTGACAAGATTCCGGTACCACATCCAACGTCTAAGACGACTTTTCCTTTAAACATGTGGCTGTTTTGATAGATCGCATTTCGATATGACAGCGTGCGGGTCTCATCCTTTAACATCTCCTCATGAATGCCAAAATGGTCGTATGACGAGAAATAATGGCGCTCGCTAAAGCTCAGGCTACCATCAGAGTTGGAGGAAGTAGACTGCGACGTCGACATCTTGATTCAGCCAACACAATATAGATAATTAAAAGAGCGCTATGGCGATCAAAAGAAATTGAACTTGTAAATGAGATCAATACAGCTCGGGGAACCTCAAAAAAAATATCCTTCGGGGCAAAACTCTAACTTAGGTTACCCGGCGTTAGAGTTCCAGTACCAACTAGTCTTCCCACAGAAAAGGTTCATCTTCACCCGCCAACTGCGGCAATAAACGCCGCTTTATAGAATATTGTTATTCGAAGGCATAGTCTTGCTAGCGTTAAATGGTCCAGTTGGCCCTTGCCCAGCGCAAAAGCGCTCGCTCACCTTATCCATGACTATCTATTTTGTTTCTGTGTGGCATCCAGGACTGGCTTGCACTAAATTCTACTGGGTGGAAGGAATAAGTACAAATTATTGCTACACTGCTAAACGTTATCTTACAGAATATACCCCGTTCAACGCTAAATAAAAATGACTGTGACCTTGACCCTTCATAGAAAGAAACATTAGTAATATACACTGATATTATTTACCCGTTCCAGGATTCGCGAGAATCACGGGTCAACTTTTCCATTGCTATTCTTGTACCTCGTCCATAACGACTGACAATTGCTAAATTTCATGCAACCAAAGCCTACGCCAATTTCTTCCTTTTTTTGCTTGAAAGCGAAGACACATCACCAAATTCTGTGTATTTCCGTTTCCTTACCGGCGTCTGCTCAGGAGCCTCCGGCTGCTGTTGAACCGTAACTGATTCTTCGATTCTATCTTGTCTCATCGCCGCCAAGGCCGCAGTCGCCTCGACTTCTGCCTGCTTCTTTGCCTTGATTGCTTCATATTCACTTTTTTTCAAACGAACGCGCGGGAAAATATGCACAAATACTTCGTTCTCGGGATGCACATACTTCACATGGTCTTCATCATATCGTAACGTCTTCAGATGACGATTTATGTTGCCCTTCGTAGCAAACCGGTGCCCACAGCGACACGAGAAATTATATTCGTAGCCGTGGCCCTCAGGAATATTTGCATCATTAATAATCATGGGTGGAGGCGGATCGGAAAGTATCGACTGGCCATTGACATTCAAAGACGAGTGGCCAGCGATTACTGGTACCGGAGTTCTTGTGACAAAATACGGCTGGTCTTCACGTGTGGGTGGGATTTTAGGGACAGGATTTTCAAACAGCGCCCGTCGACGCTTACTTGGTGACATAGCAATCGGACTTGCGGTCGGTAGTCCCGAAATTAGCGGAGAAATGTGAGCGGTCGCAGCCGGAATCGGAGCGTGATGCATAGGAGGCGGTATTGGCGGTAGAAGCTGAGGCTGAGGAGGCGCGGTGGGTTGTGGGACAAATTGAGGCGGAGCGAGCAGCGCCGAGGATGTCATCGGTGAGGGACTGTTAGGAATTCGTCCAACAGGCTTAATAGTAGGATTGGGAGGCTCTGGAACCGCGGTGGTCGACTGAGGACGAGTAGAGGCGTCGGCGACATCATGCTGTTGGACCCTGAGAGATTCGGCCATTTGCGAGTGTCTGGCGTCGACCAACTGTGGAGACGAAACTGGAAGCGTCGGCGCTGAGACTGGAGTGGCAGTGGCTTGACTAGAAAGTTCCTCCTTAACTGATGACCTCCCTTTCTTCGGTTGCAATTGAGCGGTAGACGGGGACTCTGACGCAGGCTCTGTCGGACCCTTGTGCTTCTTGTGAGGCTTGACATATTTTGCTCGCAGACGCTTGGTCGTTGGTGTACTGGTCGTCGCTTTGGCCATCGGCGGAGTTTTGTCCACTTTCCATGCTAGGTCCTCTTCTCTTTTCACAGTAACAGAGGCTGCAGAATCAACCGACTTCTTCTTAGTGAGTGTTCGGGTCCTCTTTGGAATCTTAGCCTCCGGGCTGCCATCCGCCTTCTCGGCCTTCGGCTCGACAGCCGATTCAGGTAATTCATTCTCCTGTCTACTTTTCTTCACCACTCGTCCTTCATTCTCCTGTTTTCTTTTCTTCACCGCTCTTCCTGTCCCCTGAATCGGAGGAGGTCTAGTTTTCGCTTTTGGTGGCGGTGATCTTTTCCGCCTGCTCTTGAGTACCGGTTGTGATTTTTCCGGAGCAGGCTCCTCGGGCGGCGCGAGGGTGGTGGGGTCTTCAGTTTGTTGCGGTGAAGTCGATCCCGCCTCCGGCTCAGCCGGTGCACGGGTCTGCTTGCTGGCCGAACCTCCCATCCTAACAAGCCAAAGCAAGGAGCTAAAATGTAGATCGATCTCGTGAAAGTGTCTACTGGCAGTGGGTGGCAACTAACGAGATCGAAGACATGAACGGCAAGCCAGAACAGATGGTTTGCATGAGGCGGGGCGAAGGTTTATTATGAACCTGTTCCCAAAGCCAAACATAACAATGACACGCTCATAGTGGAAGAGCGGGACTCTCATGGCCGCGATCGCACCTCCATCAGCCCTTACCCACAAAAGTTTTTGGCTTGAAGTTTTGGTGGCTTGATAGATTAGGGTTTAAATTTCTAGACCAAGATAACGGTCAGGCGAGCCGTTTTTTTGTCGTTTCTTCATGCTGTGAGCGGCTCAGTTACTGACCCGTGATTCCTGACCCGTTGACTATGTTGTACCGAAACTGTCATAAACTTTGCAATATGCCGGCTTACCCGATCTCGAAACTGAGAGTTTTTTTTATGCTTCTATTGAAACCCATAACTAAGAATATGTCGACTCATGTTCGAGGTCCGTTATCGTAGATTGCAAGCGAGACATTAGTCATTATCCACTCGAGTGATGCAAAGCCTACGGAGTTATCGATTGATTTTGTACAGAATTACGTAGTCCGTGGCATATATGACACATAAGTTGTGCAACTTCTGCAGCTTATGCATCAGTGGCTGGTTTGGCGACGCGTATTAAGAGTCATTTAGCGTCAGCCTTTTTTACCACCGCTGAGTGATCGCACTCTCGAACTCTGTCATGAGGCTCGGTGCATACCGCTGACACTCATTGCTTGCAAGCCAGCTCTAACCTCGGCGTGGCAGCAGTCAACCGTGAACAAGATCCTGCATAATGCCAGGCATCCGTGCGTAGTTGCGCAATACAATTGCACGGCTGAAATTGATGTCCACTCAAGGCCCCTTTATTAAGCGAGGAGTTACGCGGAGGTTCGCTAGCTTAACTTATTCATGTTGCAATTGGTGGGATTGCTAGTAGGACTTGTTTCGTCCGTCATCGATTAGCATTCTTGCCAGGCTGCGTCATTGTATCTTGCGTATCTACGCACGGACAATCATTGGCAATGGTTATTGGTCATCTTCTGCTCGCTAGTACCAAGGACGGGTGAGGAATGGCCGCCATGACACGCAAAGATAGATATTTCTGGCCCGTGGCATATCAATACAACACGCGTATGCTGCGTCCAAGTGCAAACCTAATGCTGCCTGATAAGCAATTTCATAGACGTACATGACTAAAGCCTGGTATTAGTCGTCATATTGGCGTATTTATCTAGAATTACGTGTTGCACACCTCAATTTCATAGTCATCCGACCAAAATCGACACGTCGTTATGCCGATCGCAAAGTCATATGACTGCTTTTCTTGCAGACGCGTACAACTACCTCCAATCATCGTCAGAGCCGCGTAATCTCGCGCCCGGAATCACCAACGAACTGATCCGGACTCTTCCAAACCTTGGATTGGCAGTTTGGCACCTAAGCAACTGTAATGCTCGACGATAACCGGATACGGCAGATGATGTCGCTAAGTTACCGACAGAAACTCGATTTCTTCTGCGCCCTACGATCGAGATGGGTACACCATTTCGAAAGCCTCCCCTTGGGAGAATATGAAGATGCAATCCCTTTGCCTAGCTTATCTAACACCAAAGCGAATGCGTGATTCGCATACGCGTGGATGGAGATTATTTTTCGAAGTCACGGGATCTCGCGTCATCCGCAAATCAGAGCATGCCGCGTGTCAGGGGGACGCGAGGTGCTGTTGGACATCCCAATTGAGCTTAGCAAATAGCAATAACGAATCAGTTGAAATGATTGAACGGGCAAATAGATTACGACGTATCAATTTTTCGTACTTCGTCCGCCTGATGAAAAGATGCACCAGATAGGTGCATTTCAAAGCGCCTACGATAGCGGGAGACAAAAACCCTACCCACCTAATCAGCTGACGTGTTGCTCCCAGCCATTGCTGACGACCAACCTCATCTAACGAGTAGATTAATATAAATCGGGAAATCTCTAGCGGTAAATTCTTCTTAATCAGGAGTAGCTTCTGTCGAAACAATGTTCTCAGCAATCCGGCACCTTAGGGACCCCCGGATCTCTTCAATCTTCTTGGCACTACATTTGAATTGTTTACCATACGTAAATGCAGCTAGATAGGAGATTCTAACCCCTAGAACTGGTTGAGAGGCCATTTGAGGGCTGATGTCCATTTACTAATGTCTGAATAGATATCATTCATCAACAGCAAGATCTTCATTGTATCCGCCTTCATCGAATATCACCTGATCCCTAGCAAATCCCGCGCCGTATTAAATTATTCTCGGCGTATATGTTAAGCATTGTCCAATACGAGTAAGAAAGAGCAGTCTGCATTGAAAGAACCTGCCGCCGTGAAGGAATTAATGGCTCAACACTGGCCTTGAGCATAAAGCTAGCTGTCGGATATCGGACCGAACCGACGATGGGTCCGCGGCTGCAGCGTGATTGCGTCATATTCTGGTGGAAGAAAATCAGGGGTGCTTCCCGGCGCCGCATCGGAACTCGCGACGATTTGTGAGATTGCGAGCAAGAGGCGTATCACTAAAATTAATTCTCAAAAGTATCCGCAATGCTCGGAGTCGGCGAGTGTGCCGCCTCAACTCAATCTCACAATCAAGGATATCCGTAGCATTCATACTCTCAAGTGCATTCCAAATGAAGCTGTTGAAATGACCAAGTGGTTCTCCAACCGCCATTCTCCGCTACAAATACTTAAGCGAAACAGAAACAGCTTCTTGGACCAAGGGATAGCGCTTGCGCAGCCAAATAATACTAGATGGCAATCGAATCATCAATATGTTTAATGCTCCTAACAGAGGTGGTTGATACATCTTTAAGTGACCAAAGGCAAGTATCACCCAATCCAGATCAGTTGTTTAGCACAAAAAGTCCTTGCAGTGATGCCCTCATCAGGAGCAGCTGAAAGGAATTGGCCAACTTTTGGCTACATTCATTCGAAATCCCATAAGAGACTTAGACACTCTAGAGTTGACAAAAACTCGTCTTTCTATGGCTATAAATTACGACTATACAGTTTCAGATTTATGTTGCCGTCAATAATTTTAAGTAGTGCTTCGTCCTGTTCTCGGCGCTTTCATAAAAGCAATTTAAATTACATTTTGCGCAAACTTTAATAGCGCAGGTCATTTCTTCCCCATCCTTACTGAGATGACGTATACTGGTGGCGGGTAGCGGCTGAGCAGTGCCGCAGCCGGCCGGCACAGCCTCAAGGGGTAGGCAACGCGGGTGCCCTGACAGGCAAGTGCACTGCAGAAAGCGGCACGTGTGATGGGTTTGACTAGACTTGCCGTGCTAGTGTCGGGGGCTGTACGCTGGCGTGGCGGTGCGTCAGGGGCTTTCAGCTTCACCGATTTCCCCTTGCTATAAATGCAGTCACTTATCCTTCTTTTACCGGGCCTTCTTCCTTATCTACGCTCTTCATTTCCACTACTACTTAGTTGTACGGCGCTACACATCACAATGTCTAACAACGACTACTACGGAACCCCAACCAACCAGCCGTACCAAGACTCTGGCTCCTACCAGGCTCAGCAGCCTCCGTACGACCAACAATACCAAGCACCGTACGATCAGCAACAGCAGGGCGCAGGCGGAGACCGCGGTCTCGGCACTAATCTCATCGGGGCCGCTGCGGGTGCTTTCATCGGTCACAAGGTGGGCAAGCATTCTGGCCATGGCACTCTCGGCGGCTTCGGCGGCGCGGCCGCAGGCGCGACGCTCACACACATGTTGACCTCTCAAAAAAAGAAGCATCGTCCTGGCCACGGCTCGAGTCGCGATGCTCCTGATGACGGATTCACAAATCCTCAGTTCGATGGTCCGCCCGCGGAGCCTTACATTCAATATGATGCCCCTAGTGGTCCTAGTGGTTTTGATGGACCAGGCGGTCCGGGATTCGGTGGCCCAGGTGGTCCGGGATTCGGTGGCCCAGGCGGTCCGGGATTCGGTGGCCCAGGCGGTCCGGGTGGATTCAGTGGCCCAGGCGGTCCGGGTGGATTCAGTGGCCCAGGCGGTCCAGCAGATTTCGGCGATCCAGGACGTCCAGCATATTACGGTGGCCCTGGCGCTCCGGGAGGTTTTGTCGGTCCAAGCGATCTTCAACCCCAAGGTGGATTCGGAGATCCTAATGGAAGATGGTAATCGTGGATCTAATTTGGGTTGTGCATGCCCTGGGAGTTCGGTATTACTGGCTATGATTTAGAAATTGGCATATGAGAGAGACGCTGTCACTTGGCAGTTCGGAATTGTGCGTCGCAGCTGGAGATCGGACCGCTAAAGTTTATCTTCTTTCATTCCTGGCCTATCCCGAACTGAGTCGCTTTGCAGTGATTATTGCAAATCAATTATACAGTTGCACAGATGATAGAAATGTGCTACGATTGTCGGCGGTGTGTCCGGCTACTCTTAAATTGACAAATTTGCTTCAATAGTCACATAACTTTGCCAATATGTCGCATTCTCACCTTTTAAGGATACCCAATCGAGTAATCCAATACTAAACGCAATAAAAAACTCACTCAATCCGAAAACAGAACAGGAGTGACGAGGCGTTCCGACAACAAAAACTAAATTGGCTGCCTTGAAACGGATTCGAACCGATGATCTCAGCATTACTAGTGCTGCGCCTTACCAACTTGGCCATCAAGGCTACGTCATTCATCTTGACGTACTGGTCAACACATATTTCAACTACCTAAAATCCTAACCCTGGCCAATTTTTAATTTTCTTTTTTGTCTTTTTTTGTTCCGCTCTGTCCCGTTTTCCTCGCCAGCAGTAAATAGCTTTTAAAATACGTTGGCTTTGCAACCAAAAAAAAAAAAAAAAAAAAGAGAATAGTTAATTGGTCGCACTGACTGGTAACGGTCAGGGTTTAGGGTTAGACATGATCACGAGGGAGTCGCAAAGAAGGTTGGTTATTTTGTAGTAGTCCAACCCTACCCCTTAGCTCTGCAATGCCGCTCCACGGTAATTATTGAAGATCGCTAGCTGAGTGGACTGTTCTTGAATCCACGCGTGGGATGAGACAGAACGCGGTGAATCGACGCGCTAGGCCTTTTACGGTATAGCCAACGCCCAATTGAGTAGGTACGACGTTAGCGCCTAAAACCTTAAATTCTACAGGGTTAGGGTCAATTTCTGTATAATCTGTACGTAAATTGGCGCGCGTTCCCATGCCGCGGAGCGCCGCACAAACAGCGGCTATTCTGTTCGCAAGCGCCGTCCTGCACTTCGGCTGTTGTTGTGACAGATTTGCTTTTAACCACTAGCTAGACAGGGTGTATATACATCTACACCAGTAATTTTTGTCGTCATTTAAGTAAAATTATCTTATTTAGATCGTAACCGCTACTCCTTGGGCTTAGATAGTTGGATTGTGAACTATCAGCACCGTTTGCCTGCTCACACACCCATACGCCATATTGTCGAATCCTTCGTATGTCTATAATATCATTGCCATGACGCTAAGTGCCTTCCCGTCGTGAGAAAGCTCGACTGGTAGTCATCTGTCGTAGCATTCTCTGTCCTAATCGCTGAGCATCCTCGAGGCAAAAACACATTCTGCTCATTTTCGGTCTTTCCTTATGTCGTTTTTTCGCGTATTTCGATTGGTATTGACAATAGGCATATATTGGCAAGGAGATAATTTTCAATACAGTTGTTCGATTCAAATTAATAACCAGTGTCACCGTTTATAAATTCTATATATTCGGAATCTTATAGTCTGCAAGTCATGCCAAATACGATGCCAAACCTTCCCGACTACAATCTAACACGACACGCCGCCCCGTCCCCCCGCCCCGTCCCCCCACACAATAGTCTCCTAAAAGCAAATTCTAAGGATTGAATCACAAAAACCATCTATAGCTTGGATGCGCAGGTCCCTCGCTCAAAATCTCGGTCGAGACATCCTGCACGCGCAATTTCACGCCCTGGCGCTGGTCCCGGCGCTTATTGTCATAGACCATCCACAGGCCGAGCGAGATTGTCAAGACCAGTCCCACGCCGCCAAAAGCAGCGGTCGTGCCGAGCGCAGGCAAGTATTCGGGCGCATCTTTGTTGAGGAAAATGTTGGACGAGACGAGACCCATGACGTTCGCCATCGGCACACCGACGGCAGTGAGTGCTGCGCGACGGGATTCGGCCGGCGTGTTGTTGTTGTACCAAGTCGAGAGGAGGACCGACGGCGCGGCGGTTCCGGCTGTCATGAGAAAGCACGCGAAGTAGGCGACACCGGTGGAATGGAGGACGTCGATGGAGGCGTAGATTATGAAACCGACGACGGGGAACGCAAAGCCGGCGGCAATGAATGGGAAACGGTAACGGGTAAAGTCAGATGAGAACGCCAGGATGAGAAGGACGAGTGCGCCAGACACATTGGGCGCGACCGTGTACAGATTCGTTTTGACTGTGGAGTAGCCTAGTCGGGCGACAATCTGGGGAAGGAAGAGTGAGACGGACTGGAGCGGGACACCGAGACACATTTCGATCATGACCCAGACGACTGCGACTGGGTGCGAGAAGACCTTGAGAGCCTTCTTGACATCCAACTTTTCATTGACAACAGAAGACGAGTCACGCTGAATGCGGAGGAACCCGATTTCGCGCTGCTCGTCAGTCAAGAACTTGCACCGGGTGATGTCGCGAGGGAGGAAAAGGAATGCCAAGCTCGACATGATCACGGTAGCAGCGCCTTCGATGATGAAGAGATAGCGCCAGCCGGGGATGACACTGTGATGGATCTGGAACACACCGAAAGAGAGCAGGCCGGAGAATGCAGAGGCAATGTTGGACGCCGCGTAGAAAATGGCGAGACGACGAGCAAGCTCGCCTCGACGGTAGAAAGTGGTCAAGTAATAAATGACAAGAGGAAAGAAAGCTGCCTCAAATGTGCCAAGGAACCAACGCACTGCCATAAGGCCGCCCTGTTAGACGATTAGCGATCTTGTTGCAAGCGGTTCAAGCCAACGGACATACAAAGTTGTGACAGGCGGCGGCAAGGAGACACATAGCTCCGAACCCAAACATAAGAATAGGTAGAACAATCGACGCGCCATAGCGTTTGCCAAGCATAGCGACAGGGAAAGCAAACAAGACGTAGGGAACGTAGAACACGGAGAGGAGGATGTTGTACTGGTTGTTGATCAAGTGCAAATCCTTATCCATGCCGTCGGTTTTCGCATTGCCAAGGTTACTCTTGTCGAGTGAACTACGTCGGTTAGCATATTCATCGGTAAAACCGGCAGCAATGGTGAATCATACTTGAAGAGATACATCATAGCCAACAAGGGAAGCAGGCGAAAGTCGAGACGACGGCAAATTTGCTTCTCCACTACGGGATCGATGATGCCAGCAGTGTGGGTACGTTCATCCGGGACGGCGACCGAGCCCACACCGGTGTCGATAGTGACCGGCTCAGTCTGGTTCTTCTCGAGGGAAGTCGTGGAAACTGACTTCTCTGGATCCATTGGGTATGCAAACGTGAGATTCCGTGCGGAGGTGGTGGTCGTGCTGTGTAGGCTAGTTGGTAGAGCGAGTGATCAGCCCTTTGTGGAGGGCGACTGGGCATTCTTATAGTTGCGACGGAGCAGGAGCCATCGTTTTATCAGGGGCATGTCGTGCATCAAACTTCCGATAGCAACAAAGTTTGCAGAAGCTATGAAGTGTAGACGTGACATGTGGCGATTAGCGTACTTGAACGATGTTTTTCGCCTTACAATTAAAGCTTTGCAGTGGGCGCGCGGCGGCGTAGGCGTCGGCGGCGTTGCGCCCTGGCGCTGCCACTAGCCCCAGTTAGGAATGGTCCTTGTGCCTCATTCTCACGTTAAGCACTGACAGGCCTTTATATGACAAATGCCCAGTCGCGGATTTATCACATATCCCGTATATCCAATGAGTGCATTGGATAAATCGTACTGCAGATTCCATTACGGGTCTCTAGAGAACCGATGATCGAGACGACGCGGGGTGGTTGACTTCGAAAACGGCGACGGCTGGGCAAAACAGTAGATAAGAACAAAGCGTTGCTTGCCCTGCGACTCACCGACTCAGACTGCCCGACGCCGCAACCACAGCCCGTGTCGCTTCTACTTCGGCAGCAATTTTCAGCTCCGGAACGGCCGCCGCCGCCCACCCGCATTCTCGCTTGACGGCTTGACGGCTTGACGGCTCACCTGACGATCGATGTGATTCTGCGCCCAGTTGATAATCGACGGGATATCGATAACCGATTGCTCGGTTGCGATCCGGTGGGCCGATGCTGAGACCCCATCATGAGCTCGATCCCTGTTGTCATGCAAGGTACGGGGCTCAGGATCCGTACGTTCCTAGAACGATAGGAAATGGTCTGTTTACTGGACAATAAGGATGATAAAGATAATAATAATTCACCAGCATATATAGGCAATTGACTTTTCAAATGAATACTATTAAATGCAATTGAGATTTACTTGATTGTTAACGTACAACGAACCAACAGCAATGAGTTCATGCCGTCCAGCTTTCTAAATGGGACTTTTTTTTGCCCCCACTTCACCGATAAGAGACTAGGAGCGGCAGCGCGGGTCGTGCCGCATCGCCCGCCGCAGCGGCCACCCTTGGTCGGCCGATCTTGAAGCCACCGACGCAATTCTGTGGTCCAACTTTTGCTGCAAAACTTTTCCATCTACAAAAAATTTTCCACAAGGCGAAACGTTGCGGTGATTGACTCTTGCGGTTGATGATGCTACATGAGGAAATTGATGACTGCAAAATTTTTACGGAGGCTCCGTTGGAGAACGTTGTCACTAACTCCGCTCCGTGGATCGGGTCAGAAAGAGAGCCACACATTCTCGCCGATTTCGGTCTAGTTTCTCAACCGACGATGACTTGGGTACTAGCACATACAAGGATACCCTAACCCGTCAGGGTGGTCGCGAGCGAAATGTCCGCAAGCTCACCAGTATGAAAGGTAGTGCTTGCCCACAAGCGTCGGACTTCGCAATAGGATTAACAGGATGACCAAGCTGCAAGGTAACGCGAGGATCAGAATACCATCTTGCGGAAGGCGGAATGCGCGTATGATTTTGGTGCTTGACCGTATTGATCATATTTTACAACAGAGTTCCACTACAGAGTACAAAATAATCGCTCTATATTTAACTAAATTCGAAACTGCACTGTAAGCAAAGCCTATTTGTCTCTGGAGCGTGGCTGCAGCTTCAGCTTTATGACTTGCGGCCTTGCCATGACTCGCGCCTTACCGACGTTGTCAACGCTCGCGCTGGTATCGAAGTCCCAATAATCCTGCGACTGAATATCGCACCTTTCCATTTTGTGACGGAGTTCTCGGTCCGCGGCCTGAGCCTTTCTAGTACGGCGTGTCGCGTTCTGCTTAACGTGCATGGGAGACCGACTGCGTATTGCTGATTAGACTGCGAGGCACATGCAACTTATGACATACTGCGTGCATCGAGCGAATGTCTGTCCGTACAACAGTGCATTGTAGCACAGCGAAACCCTATCATAGATTGGTACGTGTGCGGCATTTCTCAGGAATTGGACGATTCAACAATATACGGGTCATGTTGACAACAGCCCCAGTTGGCACGTGTCACAACATTAACCAACCATCAGACAGGCCGTTGCGAAGTAACGAGAGGGCGCGGCGGTTTAAAGAGTATTGAATAGATTAATTGTACCATTTTTTACTGTGTTAAAGTGACATAAATTGCACTCGTTGTCAGCCCGACAGCCGATCCAGTACGGAGATTCGCAGCCCTGTACATGGACGTGCGCGTGCATACTGCCTGCCTGATCCGGCCGTAGAGGGGCTACGGGGTCTTATCTAGGCAGCAACTCTTCCATCAGGATTAGTCGCCCAACAGGGAGCCTTTTTCGCGGCATAGTCTGGCGAGGTCGGGAACTCGGGATAACTCGGAGGACGTCGGAACCCTGGCCTCTGGCCTTTCGGCATAACATCACAGTACAGACTTTTCAGCTGCCAGGTTTGAAGTAGTCTCATTGGAGATTCTTAGTTGATAGGCATCATCCCCTTTGATTGCGAAAAGTCGCTTGAGGTATTATTATTATTATTGCAAGCGATCGAGCTTTATGCCACGGCGCCCCTAACTCTGTCCTGCAATCGTTGCCTGTCGGTTCAGGTCAGACTCCAACTATCACAAGAGATTCTGGTTTCGACGAGAAGATTCTTGCATGTGTGACTCTATGGTACAGATTGCGGGCAGGAGAAGCTACGGGCAGCCAACATGGACCGCACACCCAGCCGAGCTGACATATGAGCCCTAACAAGTCATGGCAGACTCCCAGCAGACTGCCGCGACTGCCAGTATGGAAGTAGACGTGCGACCCGCATACAGCTAAGTAGGGGCCACGCTTAGCAACCGCGTTGCGAAGTCCTGCACAAAAGGGCGGCAAGTTGAGAGCTCCAATCACAGAATTTTGCAATCAAAAAATAGTGGCTCGTCATAGCGAGCTGAAATTATTATTATTATTATTATTATTATTATTATTATTATTATTATTAAGTTAGTTATTATTATTATTATTATTATTATTTTCTGAAAAATCAGTGTTGCAGGGTTTAGGGTCATCCGCGATCCGCCGTTTTGTCGAATAAATCTACTAATGCCAAATTAGGTTAGACAATTTACTTTCGTAGTTTAGCGCCAAAGATGCTTTATTGGGACTTGGCTTCGACATCCCATTCCGCCATCTTAAAATGCGGCGGATATTTATTCGAGGCGGATAATTTGACGGATAGAATCCTCCATATCCGCCATCCGTCAACAGCCCTATATTCTATCATTTATTACAAATCTAAATTTTCCTCTGTCGAGTACTCGACTTCCTTAGGTATGCCAACCATGCTTCCATTATTCTGGTGCTCTCTGTTCAATCTGCCACCTGGGGAGGCTAACCAGATATAGTTTAGCTCGGCGTAAATTAATTTTTATTAACTTAACTTACAACAAATCTTTCATGATATTTCAAGAATTAGGCTCCCTGTTACAAATGAGTTAAAGCTTCAGATCTGTCTTTGCAGTACCGAGTTATTCTTTGGTCACTGCAGAGTGTTACTCCCCTTACGTGTTGACTGCCATCGGAATAGATTGCCTGTGCGAGCACTCGTTCCTGAATTCGTCTATCGGCAGGGTCGACGGCCTTCGCGTAGTCGCCCAGGGCGCCCGCGACAGACTTCATGAGGGCTTCAGCCACGTCGCCGAGGTCGACGGACTCATCAACCATGGTCGCAAAGTTGTCTGTGTACCCGTCCGCGTCGAACGACACTACATACTTGAGGACTGACGAACTAATGCCGGGTTCATGCCATTTCGTGAACTCGGTGACTGCTTCTAGCGTGATACCTTGAAACCTTGGAGTCTCACATGAGCGACCCTAACCCTCATGACCAAAGAGTTTTTCGGAATCAATCATACCTGGTCTGTCTTCCGCGATCAGGTCGTCCTCATGGACTTCCACGAGCCGGATCTGACTGAGTCGATACTCTGTTTTGTGCAGACAATAATGGCGGTTGAATGTGTCTGATAACTCACTTTTCAACGGTATGTAAATGCTTCGCGTTGTGCTTACGAAGTCAGCGGCTAGAAGCGACCTCAGTAACCAAAAAAAAGTTCGAGCTCGACCGAGATCAACAATCTGGAAGTGGAGACTGACCTATAGCCGACACACCTGATCCCCAACAGAAAGCTCGGTATGAATGTGATATGCCGTCGACGATGTCGTTGTCAGGGCCGAGAAGTTTGTCAAGATCCTACGATGAGGAAAGGAAAATATGTATCGACAACTAAAATACTACCTTAATATTAAATAGTATATCGACAAAGAAGAAGGAAAAAGAGACAAGAGACAAGAGAACACCAATGAGCAAATCTACTCCCTGCCGGGTCCGGGTAACACCGACAGGACAAAAATGAAAGCGATAAGAGGCCCGGCCCTCACAGTTTGGGCGCACTGAAACGGACACGGGATGCCCTTTTTGCATGCGATAACGTGCGAGGTTGGACCGGGAAGAGGCCGATATCAGGCAAGAGCGTTGGAACATTCGGCGGGACCGGTAGCAAGTTGCTCGAAATTACCAACGGGCGTATCAGCAAGAACTGGATCATTGATGCTGGTCAAACCCAGAGGCAATACGACTGGAACTCCATTGGGAGTACAATATTACCGATGTGGATTCCCCTCAAACAGAGCAATTTCTACTAGATAACCTGGAATATAGCGACCCGGAGCTTCGGATGCTGCGAAAGCTCCAGCCTCCAAGCCAATCTTTGTGACCGATTCGAGAGCCTGAGGGCAGTTGTGGCCGACTCAAAGAACCCGAATTGGCTGTGCGACTGGTCGCGGAAGCACAAGGTTGAATATCCGGAGATGACTATGGCGGCAAGAGACTACTTAGCATTCCAGCCTCGGAAGTCTCTGTTGAGAGAATGTTCAATACTGGTAGAGATATTCTTGGGGTATATCGATTTGCGATGAAGGGTGAAACGATGAGAATGTTGATGTTGATGGATAGATAGCACGTAGAAACAATAAATTTTTCTCGCCGTCGGAATAGTCGCCCTGTTTCATCAACGTGTTCGTCATCTAACTTTCAGACCATAGTTTGACGTATTTGATAGTGCGCTTCTTTGTATACGCGATTGTTTGCTGAGAATGTTAGATTTTGACCGTGTTGTAAATTTACTTGGAAAAATTTGTATCTTAAACGTCGCCATTCTTCCATGTATTAGTTAGTCAGTTGAGGCATCGACCCAGCATTGCAATCTCGCTGTCACGTGCAAAGTCACGTACCGCCACATCGCAGGTCACGAAGATCCTTCACCGATGGCATCGACTGCGCCATTGTCACCTCGACGAACGTTATTCAATAGGACTACTAATTACTAATTGCGAGGTCAGATACGTCGTATTGCGCCGGATATTGAATGGACAGTCTTGCGGGCACGCGATCTGGACTCCAGTCTACGCAACGATCGTGCAAATAGCAGGTTCGATGTTGACTTGCTTTACTGCTGAGTGTGCGCATTATGATCCGGCCGGTCACAGTGTGTAAAGTAGTATGAGATATGGAATACGTCTTACCATATATGATATCGTATCAACTCATATGAGTTTGCTACCTAATTCTATAACAACAATGCGCACCTGCGTTGCGTACCTACAAAACGCAGAAACAATAGATCAAAAGTGAGATTCAACTCGCCTCTCTCTAAGATTCACTTCACAACTAGACCGTTTGACCTTTCCAGACGCTCTTGCAATTCTTGGTGTAATTGCACATTTATATCAGCAGAGCCAGAACGGATACTTTCACGGGCAAAAGTTAGTCTTATAAACCGTAGGAACCGACGCCTTGGAATTGAGAGTATTGGGGCTGTTGAATGCCTTAAATCTTGATAGCTTTTGTTGATAGCGTTATTAATAATAGCTTGTCAGATATGAGTGAAGAAAGATTGTAAGCGTAGACCTTTCATTTATCCAGCGTTAACTAATTACAATTTCTTATCAAGTTGTGACTCATGTTATTTTTATGTGATTTGCTCGGGTTAGGGCTCATATGTCAGTGTTCGGCTGGGTGTGCGGTCCATGTTAGCTGTCCGTAGCTTTTCCTACACGCAATCTGTACCATAGAGTCACACATGCAAGAATCTTCTCGTCGAAACCAGAATCTCTTGTGATAGTTGAAGTCTGACCTGAACCGACAGGCAACGATTGCAGGACAGAGTTAGGGGCGCCGTGGCATAAAGCTCGATCGCTTGCAATAATAATAATAATAATACCTCAAGCGACTTTTCGCAATCAAAGGGGATGATGCCTATCAACTAAGAATCTCCAATGAAACCTGGAAAGACTGTAATGCGATGTAGAATCTTACCTAAACTCTCACATGTGAGGACAAGATCTTGGTTTGGACTAGTCAAACCTTATTTGATCAATACGTATCAACTAAATAATACAAACTGTCTTTTGTTGTCAAATATTCACCGATTCGTTCGATTCCAAGTCTACATCAGACGTCGTAGGTGAAGGCTCAGGTTTGCCGTCAGAAAGGGCAAAACGGGCCGATATCCCGTGCCGAATTCGGCAATCGGCGGCTCCATTTCCTTCCCCGCGTCGCAAGTCCCATGGTTACTCCACATCTTCGACCTCCCTATATATCATGAGGATCGCCGTTACATTTAATCTGCGTCACCTCCATTTTTAATTGTTCAGAATTAAGCCAAAATGAGCACGACTGTCGTAGTTGAGACTGCACCAGTCTCAATTCGGGAACTGATAGACAGGCCTGATGTTGACTTGGAAGACTGGTTCCGGGATCTTATCCGTGACGGATACTGTGTCGTCAAGGGCGCTGTTTCTAAAGAGCATGCCGCCGAATACGTTGAGACTATGTACGAGTGGCTCGAATCATTGTGAGTACTCTCTCTCGAAAGGTGGGTCTGTACAGCGACGATTCTGAAAAGTTAACCGGCCGATACAGTGACCTGGGCTTCGACCGCAGCGACCCAAGCACGTTCCACAAGGACCACCTGCCCGTATCTGGCGACAAAGGCATCTGCACGGACTACGGCGTCTCGCACGAGGACTTTATATGGAGAGTTCGCTCTGAGCCTGGCGTTGTCGGCGCGTTTGAGCGCATCTGGGGAACAGAGGACTTGATCGTTTCCTTCGACGCGATCAACGTCAGCCTTCCGCATCGCACGGATTTGCCTCCCAATACGCCGTGGCCGCACCAGGACCAAGATCCCGAGAGGCCTGGATTTAGATGCCTTCAAGGGTGCGTTCGTGTTGAGCTTTCTGCCCGGAGTCTATTTTCTTCCTGACTGTAATGAGCTACTAATCAAAATGACACAGTCTAGTCAACCTTCTCCCGAACGGCCCAAGAGACGGTGGTCTTGTCGTCTGCAAAGGCGCGCACAAGCTCTCGGACGAGTTTCATCGACACTTTAATAGCAAGACCAGGATGGTTGAGGTCTGGAGCAAGGAGTACTACAGGTTCACCGACGAAGGCCTCAAGTGGCTGGATGAGCATGGGTGCGAGTGGATCAAGGTCAACGCCGAGCCTGGCGATTTACTCTTATGGGATTCGCGTACTCCGCACTACAACGTGCCGCCGGAAGGTGACAATCACCGGCTGGCGGTGTACATATGCTACATGCCAGTCGCGGACGCCACGCAGGACGACTTGACGCGGAAGAAGGCAGCGTTTGAGAGTGAGTTCAATTGCGGACATGGCTGCCGAGGGAAGAGACTGATTGTGGGCATTTAGACCGCTTGTCGACAAGCCACTGGCCCGACGTCCAGTTCGTCAGTGATAATCAGCCCCTGCGTGACGGCCAGCTCGATCCGCATCGCCGTGAGCGGCCATTGAACGAGCCAGTCCTGAGTGACCGCGCGTTCAAGCTCACTGGTATCCCTTATATCAAAAAGTAGACGGTCGATTTCTGTTTCAGGACTGGTATGGGCGTCTGGCCACGTTGTGAGGAAAATCGTAAATAGGAATGGGCTTCCCTTTGTGTAATAAAAATTGAATAATTCATAATGAACAGTCCAGTTGACCGGATATGAGTCATATGACGGACGAATGATTAAACTCATGAAGCCGAACTCAAGGCGACGGATGTCCGCCAAAATTTTCCATATCCGTATCCGCCATCAGCCAACTCGAATGTGGGAGATATGTATCCGCATCCGCAATTTTTTTTTTCCAATGTATCTATACCTTATAGTGCCAATAAATTGCTATCTTATAATAGTAAATTTATTATGCGTCCGAAAGCAAAAACCAGAATTAGACCAACCGGCCGTTTCTGCGTTTTCCAATTGACTCCGTTGGCATGTCTTTGGCTTTTAAACCAATGCAAGAAATCAGCCGATAATTTCATCGCTAAGTTCTAGACTCCTACAGGCAGAGTCGCGCCCAGACATATGCTTCTCGATTTCATACAATATTGTAGTCTTTGTTACCTTTGACTAAGATACTCACGTTGCAGTTACAGCCCTGGCCGAACTAGTGCGAGGTACGGCGAGCAAAGAAATTGACAAAAACTTCTTCCAGCATGGCAGCAAACACAATACACACATTCGACACTTTGCCGTATCGCCAACGGCCGATGTGTCAGTGGACAATTTGAGTCAGGCTTGTAGTACCTCAGATTCCGGTCCCCCTGGCTCAGGACGGACCCGTGCCTTTCTCTCTTGGCCAAAGGCTACAAGCTTCCGCAACTTGGCCGCAGGTCCCGCGCTTGCCAAGATGAGCAAGTCTGCCATGGAAAGCGGAAATGAAGACAATTAGGTTATATAGTCACCGGTCGGGCTTATTCATTGTATTCAAAGAACCAAACTTTTGCGTTTATTACAATAGATCGAAAAATAAAAATAAAAAAACCAAAATCTCAGAGATTAAACAAATCGAATATACCAGTCACAATCTAAACCCCACCGAATCCACAGCTGGCATCTTAAGTAAATTACATCAACGCAATAGCAGCGACGATAAGACCAAGGAGACCAGAAACCGGTCCGAGCTTCTCGGCAGCGGAGGATGAGGTAGCAGCCGCAGCGGCAGTGCTGGTGGACGCAGTCGCGGAGGCCGACGCGGTCGACGCCGCAGAGGCAGTGCCCCAGACAGACACAATCGAGTCAAGCACTCCCTGGCCGTTGCTGTTGACAGCAGTAAGGTTAGGAGCAGGAATGGGGATTGAAGCGTCGTTGAAGTAACCAGGCCCAGATTGGTTGTTGTAAATGTTGGAGAAGTCAACAGACTGGACAGTGACGTCAGTCTCGTTGGCAACCAGAGCGAACACATTCGCACCAGCGTCACCACGGCCAAGGTTAGGAAGGTCCCAGTTAGCCTCGACAGTGGAGATCTCCGAGTAGTGGTCGTAGAAATTGTCGTCAGTGGTGCCATACATTTCCGTAGGGACAGCACCTCCCATAAGCAAAGCCCAGACACGGTTCTGGATAGCGTAGCTCTCGTTCTCATCGAAGGTGATGAGAACCAAAGTGTTATTCCAGAAGTAGGTGTTGTTCATCAAAGGCTCGATGAAAGAACGAGTCCAGTTACCAGTATAGTCGACAGTGGTGTCGTGGCCGTCGTTCAACTCGTTGGGGGTGATGAACATCCATTGCGGGAGCTGCTCGTTCGCCAAGTCGTCATAGAAAGAAGTGAAGTTCTTGATGTTGTTGAGACGAGAAGCATTGTTAGCAATAGAGTCGTAGATGACAAGCGGGTTGTGCTTGCGGACGTAGTTGTTGGCATAGGTAGTCTGGTCCGAGAAGTTGAAGCCCTCGTAGCCGGCATATGGCAGGTCCTCCTGGTACTCGGCCCATGAGATTCCCTTGGTGTCCAAAAGGTCGACAATGGTGGAAACGTTCTCGGGGATGCGCAAGAAAGCATCACTGTCAATACCGAAGTAGTCTCCTCCGACAGAAGCGACGTAGTTCGGCTCAGAAGGATGAGTGGCGGCGAAGTAGTTGGTCAGCAGAATACCAGACTCGGCAAGGTGGGTGAGGTCCGACTGGCCAAAAGCAGCATCGTAGTCCTATAAGCTGTCAGCATAGTGAATTTGATACCAACCAGGTAACGAGGCATACAGTGTTCTCGAGCCAGATGATGACGAATCGGTCGAATGCCTTGCCACTGACCGAGGAGACATATTCCTCAGGAACAACAGTGGCAGCAGCAGCTTCGATCTGAGAGAGAGATGGCTTGATGGAAGAGAAGGTTGGTGCCGGGTCAGTCGTCGTGGTGGTAGGAGCCGCTGTGGTGGCCGCAGCGGAAGTGGCAGAAGAGGAGGAACCCCAAACGGACACTATCGAGTCGAGGACTCCCTTGCCGTTGCTGTTGATAGCAGTAAGGTTAGGAGCAGGAATGGGGATTGAAGCGTCGTTGAAGTAACCAGGCCCAGATTGGTTGTTGTAAATGTTGGAGAAGTCAACAGACTGGACAGTGACGTCAGTCTCGTTGGCAACCAGAGCGAACACATTAGCACCAGCGTCACCACGGCCAAGGTTAGGAAGATCCCAGTTAGCCTCGACAGTGGAGATCTCCGAGTAGTGGTCGTAGAAATTGTCGTCAGTGGTGCCATACATTTCCGTAGGGACAGCACCTCCCATAAGCAGAGCCCAGACACGGTTCTGGATAGCGTAGCTCTCGTTCTCATCGAAGGTGATGAGAACCAAAGTGTTATTCCAGAAGTAGGTGTTGTTCATCAAAGGCTCGATGAAAGAACGAGTCCAGTTACCAGTATAGTCGACAGTGGTGTCGTGGCCGTCGTTCAACTCGTTAGGGGTGATGAACATCCATTGCGGGAGCTGCTCGTTCGCCAAGTCGTCATAGAAAGAAGTGAAGTTCTTGATGTTGTCGAGACGAGAAGCATTGTTAGCAATAGAGTCGTAGATGACAAGCGGGTTGTGCTTGCGGACGTAGTTGTTGGCATAGGTAGTCTGGTCCGAGAAGTTGAAGCCCTCGTAGCCGGCATATGGCAGGTCCTCCTGGTACTCGGCCCATGAGATTCCCTTGGTGTCCAAAAGGTCGACAATGGTGGAAACGTTCTCGGGGACACGCAAGAAGGAATCGCCGTCAATACCGAAGTAATCTCCTCCAACAGAAGCGACGTAGTTCGGCTCAGAAGGATGAGTGACGGCGAAGTAGTTGGTCAGCAGAATACCAGACTCGGCAAGGTGGGCGAGGTCCGACTGGCCAAAAGCAGCATCGTAGTCCTACAGGTGGTCAGCATAGTGAATTTGATACCAACCAGGTAGCGAGGCATACAGTGTTCTCGAGCCAGATGATGACGAATCGGTCGAATGCCTTGCCACTGACCGAGGAGACATATTCCTCAGGAACAACAGTGGCAGCAGCAGCGTCGATCTGAGTGAGAGATGGCGTGATGGAAGAGAAAGACGGGACCGGTGGTTCTGAGGACGACTGAGCGCTGACGACAGCGGGCATCAAGGCGGCCACGGCCAAGCCATACTTCTTCAAGAACTGCATTGTCGAGTTGGTGTGCAGTCGACGACGGGGACAGACGCTTGACGTTCAGACAAGTACGGCAAGAGGTTGTCAGGAAGAGATTCCGGAGATATATATGATTCAACGCCGCCAGAATAGGTCAGGGCACATGCATGCGGAAGCCGTCCACGGCAGACGATGGTCCTTGCTCCCGACGGATGTGAATAATGGAAAGAGGAGCGTGGGACCGACGCTTGCGTTTGACTCGCAGAACTCGAATCCCTCCCGCTACTTGCACGATGTCGTTCATCAATTGAGTTACACGCTACTGCCCATTTCACCGCGCTCAATGCACTACTTTGACGCAGGACGAAATTCCCCAGACAGTCGCCCTGTGAACCCGAGCTGTCAAGATAGGTCTAATGCGGGATCCCTGACCGTCGACTGCCGAACAGGAACGTTATCACGTGCGATAAAACAAGAGATGCAGCTTGAAACTGGCCACCAGCGGAATCGGTTTGGCAAAAACTATTCCGCACACTGGTCATGGAACTAGCGCTAGCTTGTCACAAGACCGATAGTAGTTATGGCGATAGCGAAATGTTGTGACTGGCCACGGCAGTTACTGGCAAATAGTGGTCTGCGGGCGAATCGCGAACCAGATGGCCGCGGCGTGAGCGGAGCGGAGCGCTGGGCTAGGCTGGCGGCCAATCAGCCTTGAGCCAAGTCGGACCTTGCAGTACCTTGCAGTACCTTGCGTGCCGCTAAGAAATTGCTTGACGGCTTGCTGCAGATTGCTGGGCTGCTGGGCAGACGAGCTTATGCCTGTCTGGGCGGAGCATGAACGAACAGACGATGACGGTCGCCGCACGTGGTTTGTGTAACCCTCCACGTGCGGTGTTGCAGTCCGCCGATTCCTTGGGAACTATCGCCGAGCCTGCCTAGCTTGTTCTTCCAGTCTTGTCTTCCTCGGCCAATTCCTCCAGCCATGGTCGTTGTTGCGATCTCGTGTGCGTCAGACCTCCGTCGTCGTCATGGCATGGTGCGACAGCTGTCGCAAGCTATCATACTGAGCTTCCTCGCCTCCGGGATACAGTAGTCACCCGTTAATTTTTCATCTCCGGCGGAGTTTTAATAATTTATCATCTCCGAGCAGACAGAACCTACCAAGGCGAATATTGTGCACTTATGGTTAGTAGTGGGCTAGGTGAATTGAATTACTTGGCCACCAAGTTGTAGGCTTGGTGGCCCCTAAAATTCGCTCCCGGCATGTCTCCCCGTCCGCGGCACTCCTGCCTGTTTCCTGGCGCCCAGAGCGCTCGCTGAGGTCATTGCTCGTCGGGACCCAGACGCGATCGACAGCTGGCTAGAACACGTCAAACTCCAGCTCGTCAAACTGTTCAAATTCTGCGTCGTTTGCCCAGGTTTTTAATCTCTCATATCTTCTGCGTCCTGGCCATCCTCCTGTTTGCGGTCCAGATTCTGCTATAGCCATGTCGTCTGCCATCGGCGAATCTGTCGAGATGATGGCCGAAAAGTCGCAGGGCCAGAAGAATACGCCTGGGCGTCGACGAAACTGGATTTTGCTGGGTGGCGGAGTTTTGATTATTGCCGCGATTGCGTTGGGCCTAGGTATTGGACTCCGACATGACCAGAACTCAGCAGTTTCAGTGTCACCGTCACCGTCACCGTCACCATCACCATCACCGTCAGCCTCGCCATCGTCTTCTGCATCGTCGGCGCCGTCGCCGTCGTCGTCCTCATCGCCTAGCTCTGGCGTAAACATAACCTCCGCGTTTGCCTTGCCAGACTGGAAGCTCGACACATCTTCAGCTTACCGCATCAGCAAAAGTTGGAACTCGTCAGAGCCTCCGACCACTCGTGAATTTAATCTTACGATTAGCGAGGTCGCTGGCTGGCCTGATGGATACAACCGGACACTCACTGTGATTAACGGCCAGTTCCCTGGCCCGTTGATCGAGGTCAACATGGGCGACAGACTAATTGTCAACGTACAGAACAACGGTTCCAACATGACCACCATTCATTTCCACGGCATGTATCAAAACACGACCAGCTTCATGGACGGCACGTACATGATCAGCCAGTGCGGTATTCCTCCTGGCGGCTCGTTCACTTACAACTTCACGGTTCCGGACCAGTATGGCACGTACTGGTACCACTCGCACTACAGCACACAGTACATGGACGGTGTGATTGGGCCGTTTGTCATCCATTCGCAGGAAGAAGACGATCTCATTGGCGACATGTACGACTATGACCAGGTCGTTCTTGTATCAGATTGGTACCATGGCATCGGTGTAGGCTATATTTCAGAGTATTTAGCTCCCGATAACGAGAACACTGAGCCAGTTCCCGATAATGGCTTGGTTAACGGTGCGGCTTTCTTCGACTGCTCGCTGACTCCTGACGATACGTGCTATCAACAAGATGCCAATCGCACCGTCTTTGCCTTTGAGCGAGACAAGACGTATAGGTTGCGAGTTATTAATACTGGCGCGTTTGCCGAAATCGACTTTTCCGTCGATGAGCACCCCCTCACGTTGGTGGAAGGCGATGGCACTATTACTCAACCCACTACTCTCCACAAACTTAAGGTTGCGGTCGCTCAACGCTACTCAGTCTTACTCACAACCAATGTTACCTCTACAGACTCCTTCTGGGTCAGAGCCGAGTTGGACAAATTCTGCTTCGCGACCGAAAATCCTGTCCTCACCGACTACTCGATCAACGGCGTGCTTGTCTACACCGACGATCCTGCCACTGACGTTGCGGCGTACTCTAATAGCATGTCGGCTGAAACTCAGTCTTGGGGTGATGTCGCTGCGAACGTTCAGTGTCTTGATCTCAACAATACTTCAATCGAGCCTATGGTTCCCATGCCAGCCGCCGAGGCGACAGTTTTCTACCGAATCGACTCTAGCTTCCAGATTTGGGACTATGCGATCGACCTGGCCTACATCAACCAAACCACCTGGAAGCCCGCCTCCAGCTCTGTTCTTTACCAAGCCTACAACATGCTTTCGCCTAGTGTCTCCTCAACGGTTGAGGACAATAACAGCACCCTGCTTCTTAACACTACCGGCCCTCTCGCTCTGGGTCTCTTTGGCGGCAATCAAAACCAATACATTGTCAATGTGCCCGACTACGAAGTTGTCGATGTCTTGATTAATAATCTGGACGACGGGGCCCATCCTTTCCATCTACACGGATATAAGTTTTGGGTCATTGCCAGTGGCTTCGGCACGTTCCCTTACGACGACTACGGCAAATTTAATACGACCAATCCTATGCGACGGGATACTGTCACTGTCGTGGCGTATGGCTGGGTATTGATTCGATTTGTCGCCGACAACGCCGGCGTTTGGCCATTGCATTGTAAGGCACCCTGGCAGTTCTTTCAGACTTTTTTCATATTGCTAACGCTAGTATAGGCCATATTACGTGGCACTTGGAAGCTGGTTTGCTCATGCAGTTCCAGATCCAACCGAAAAAGATTGCCGCATTCGAGCCACCGGCTGCTTGGGCTCAGTTATGCGAGGCGTAACGGGAGCAAAAAATGTAATTTACCATTTGGATATGAATTGGACTTTGTGGATTTATTGTAAATTTATTTGTTTTCATTTAAAGAAATCACTTTTTTGGAGATCTGTATAGAATAATTTTCACCTGGATTGTTTAACAATTTGCATGTGTGCACATGATTGGAGATCAAGAATATAGACCAATGGGTAGTGCGGCTTATTATTATATTACACCAATCGTTCCCAGACCGCGACAGAAAATTTCATAATCTCCTGCACAACGGAGCTACGTAAGCCTTGTGGAGAGACAAGGGTTAGGACTTTCATATACGTCGGCTGGTGCCCTTTGCGCTTGCAACAAAAATGTAACCAAAAATATATGTTGTGACACACAATATCACACACTATCGCAAACAATTATCTCCGTACGCTGGCGATTGGACTTTGGCAATTGAATTTAGCGTGAACTGGGTCTTGTTAGCGTAAACACAAACATCAAAATAGGCTGTAAATTATGTGTAGTTACAGAGAAAAAAACACAGCAGGAAATGAAGAGAATAAGATAAACACGTCTCCCCTAAAGGAACAACATCAAAAATATCGTCAAAAGAATATCAAATATCAGAATAAATGTGCGGCAGATCAAGCATTGTTGTACCCGTTACTTCCTCCAACCTGTCAACTTTATTGAAATCGCGATGGCGAACACTGGCACAATACTGATGACCTCGCTTACGCCCGCCCACGCAGGCCCGATCCTGACCTTCACAAACGCGCCGGATACAATCAGCACAGCAAAGAGATTATAAAGACAAGCCCATGCCACGCCGATGATCACACGACGATTAATCTGTTTCGAGAGGTCCAAAAGCTTGATGACGCCTGCCACCTCGCCGCTGAGGATGCACGCGTCGGCGGCGGCTAACGTGATGCCATCCGTCGTCATGCTGACTCCGATATCCGCTTGTGCAAGCGCGATAGCATCATTGGCACCGTCGCCGCAAAAAAGGACCTTGGATCCAGAAGACTTGAGCGACTCTATATACTCGTTCTTGCCTTCGGGTGATGTTTCAGCTTGATAGTGCGAAATTCCTAGGTCACGACAAAGCTTTTCAACAGCAGGACGCGTGTCACCGGATAACACATGAACCGTAATACCACGAGCATGGAGATCGTCTAAGACCGGTCGGCAGCTGTCACGAACTGTGGATGAGATTCCCATTATGCATAGGACAGGACCATTCTCGGCTGCGACGCAAAAGAGGGTCAAGCCGGAATCACGGAGCTGAGCGACGCGAGTCTCGTTAGAGGATATACCAACAAATGCCGGCTTTCCACACAAAATCGTCACGGACTTTCCGTTCTCGATCTTATAGGTGGTCTTCATGCCCGATCCAATAATGTTCTCGGTTTCGCCAACATTGGCCATTGTGTCGCCAAATTTGTTCAAATATGCCCACACGGCGCGCGAGATAGGATGCCTGCTTTCACTAACGATAGCGCGGATAATGTCTCGGACCGGATATTCGGTCTCCTCGTTGAACCAGCAATACTGAACGCTCAATTGATCGCTAGTCAGAGTCCCAGTCTTGTCAAATACGACGTGTTTAACCTTGCTAGCAATAGTTGCTGGCCCCGCAGATTTGAGTAGAATACCATACGAGCGCTTTCCAGCAGCAACACCCATTGATAGGACAAGAGGAATGACAAGAACTAGAGCACATGGACACGAGACTGCGAGTGTTCCGACTGCGTAAGTGATGGCGGTCGATACGGCCACCCCGGCACTTTGGTGACGAACCTGCGTGCCCACTAAAGTCCAGACCATAAATACAATACAAGAAACACAAATCATAACTGGGACTAAATACTTTGCAACCAGTTCGACATTATCACTTGTTCGCGTGCGGAAGGAAGTAACAGAGTTGACGAGGCCCTTGATATTTGACACGGAGTTCTCCGGAATAAGACGAGTAGCACGAAACACCACGGAACCCGATACCAGATTGGCACCAGCAAGAACTTCCTGACCCCGTTTCTTGAGTCTGGGAAAAGATTCGCCATTGATATGGGACTCCTCAAACTCGCCTTGTCCGGAAACGATAATTCCGTCGGTAGCTGCCTCGTCACCGGCGTCTAAAACGATGCGATCGTCATATTGAAGAAGTGATGCAGGTATTGCTTCATTGCCAAACTGCTCAAGCTTCGTAGTCGTCGGCTGGAAGACATCGAACTTCACCTGGTCCGCCGCCAGTCGACGAATAAATGTGGTTATCATTTTACCGAAAAGAACGAGCGTCAACAACAGCGAAGATGACTCGTAGACCTCATCTTCGGACAAAAGGATCCCATGACGATGGAGACCAAATATGACGACTGAATACAAGTAGGCGACTGACGTAGACAAAGCGACCAGGCAATCGGAGTCGAGATCGTAACCATGAGCAATGGTATAATAGACTGACATGTAAATCTTCCGCGCACAAACAATCTGAATAATAGTAGCCAATACAAGACATACTACTGAGCGCGTCAGACCCATTGAAGCTTTGAATGAACCCCATGATAGCACCAATATAGGGATTGTAAGCATCAATGAGACTAGAAAGGAGCTATATTGTTGCATAATCTCAATATCGTGAGTCATACCAAACATGGTCCTAGTTACGTCATCAGGTCGAAGGGTGGGCAATATATCGCTAACTTCAAGTCCCAGGGATGTCATTCTGTCCCTTGCACCAACAGAATTCGGATCGTAGACAACTTTCCAACTATTGTCGGGCAGCTTCTCAACACCATCACCGGCGCATTCCTTCCCGGAGATAAAATAGAACGCGTCATCATCAGTACGTATGATGGACGCCTTGAACCCTGTCATTCGCTGCAAGTCGGCACAGATCTGCTTCGGACTCGTCAAAGTAGGATAATATTCAAGTTGACCTTTTTCAAACAAGAAATTCACCGATACGTTCGTGACTCCCATAATCCTTTCAAACGAACGAGCTGCTTTCTTCTCGCAGGAGGAACAGTTCATACCCTTAATGGACATTGACAATTTTTCAGGAACAAGGCCACTTTCTGGGTCATGGTCAGGAACGACGTAAGATCCAAAAAGACGATTCGAAACTTCCTTCTCATGGCCGGGGCCATGGTCGTGGCCATGTTCATGGCTACGTTGAGCTCTGGAGTGATTGTGCCGGTGACGTCGCCTCAACCTATTGTGCCTTGGCGAAGTAGCAGTAGTGAGAGCTGAGGGGGGATACAGAAACGGATAGCTTGGTCCGGCGGAGAGAGTATCCATGTTGTTCGTGCAACAAGCCCCAGGTACCTCTAGCTGCCTTTTGAGGGAGCATATACAACGCCACAGGAGCTCGCGTTTTTCTTCAAGGAAGGAAGAGTAGTGATTAGCGACGGATTCATGCGTAACGCAAACGTCTATGCGACATCAGAATGCGGATAAATCCTTCCTGATATTTTCCCTTACCGCCAGTCTCCTTATGACACTCCTTTTCACAAAGGGCTTTGGCCAAGAGCCTGACACACTGGTCTGTAATAATTAACAATGCCCCATCGGAATCCAACAAAATAGCATACCATCACAGCAGTCCTTGTCCTTCTTCTTGCCCGAGCTGGGTCTAATTCTCAATATCGTATGATTAAGTGGAGCATCTGTGCTGGGAGCGCAGCAAGTCACCAATGTCTCGGCATCGCTGGAACTGCGTATGGTCTGTCCATCGTCATCACACTCACAGCGCTTTGTAGGCACAATCGAGCTCTGGACTTGGGCCGTCTGGCTAATTGGATGGTCCTGACCATCGTGAGCATCGACGAGATCCTTCTGATTTGCCTCGCAACAGGACCGGCCGCCAAGGCAGTCTCCTTTGCCGCACGCGTCATCATCGTTGCAGAAATCGCCAGAGTTACAGCATCCATTTTCCTCGTGTCTGCCGCATTCGTCGTCAGAATCACAGCACATATCTCTCTCCTCGCTGCTGCATTCGTCGTCAGATCTACAGCATTCATCGCTCTCTTTGCTGCAGCAATCGCCCTCACCAGGGCAGGCGTTGTCGCAGGCGTTGCCGCGATAGATGGAAGGGCTGGATGCCTTATCAATGTTACGAGTCACGGTCTCCACGGGCCCCGCGTCGTATGCTGCCTTCTCGGTATCCATAATGGCACGCGTGTGAAAATGGTGAAGAGTCCAACGCCTGACGCGAATCGCGAAGGCAGTAGATATATAGAATCACTGTCGGTTAGCCACTCATGCAATGAGGCACGCAGCCGATAATTCCATGCACGATAAACCCGCGCAGTTATGCGAAGTCTTGGCACCAACGCATCAGACATCCGATCCTTTTAAAATATATAAGAACTGCTACCTCTTATGTCAGTCAATGAACTAATCATAACTTGGAGCTTACCAATAAATGTAGTACTGTTGCTGGTGTAATATATGACACCGAGCTAGGTCAAAGTCTCGGGCACTAACCGAGTGGAAAAATCCAAAACCCTGATCCTGAACGCCCAACTTGCCAGATTGCCATTCTTAACAGAGCATGCACTTGTTGTCAACTAGTATTAGAACCTTTGGTCCGACCTATCAGGATAGTTCAATATTAAAAGTTTGTCATAGTGGTATGGAACGCCTCGATAATTTCTCCGACTTGTCTTTCGGGCAAGAAGTCCGACTTATGTTGGGCTCCGTGCCAACTGTAATGATTCGCCGAATGGATAGGCGACTGAACGAGCGCAATAAAGTAAGTAGACATATAGTTGGCAAAATTTTTAAAGACAAAAGAACGACGTAAGAGGACATGTATGCCTCTTGAGGAACAATGTTGCAATTACATATTCCCACCTGACGTGTATCATCCCTAACCCGCAACCGTGGACCACCCCAACAACGTGAGCCGCACGCATTCAAACTAAAATTCCTTCATCGAACTCGATAAATAACTGAGCAAGATTAATTGACCAAAATCATATAGCATGACCAATAGCTACCATAATAAGAGACTAGCTTGTTTAACGACGCTCTAGAAAGATAGTTATCATTCTTGGCGACGCAAATTGTATTGGAAAAGAGCAGTCGCCTCAGGCGTTTACTCAGGGGTGCTAACCCTATACGGCAGGTTACAATAAAAATTTCAATAGGGTTAGGTGGGCCAGGGACAATATAGATTATCAGCAATTCTAACCTTGACGATTCTTACAAAAGGCATGAAATTAGCGAGCATTTTCCAATGTAGTTTTATCGTAACCTCCGCTAAGCAACGTATTAATGTCGATGAGGCATTTTATAATTTTATTCGAGAGATCCGACAATATATTCGTGATCACAGGAGTTTCGGGCATAGCCGAAAGTCTTGCTGGCATATACGCAGACCTGCTTTGGCATAAATTCGCCTCCAGACTGGCTTAGAGAACGTTCTCAATGAAACTGACTATACAGCGTGCGATTATGCAATCCAGCCTTGTGAGCTTTTAAATTGAACGGAATTCTTGCATAAAACTGTCATTCGAGAATCAATGATTTATGAAAAAGCATTAATGCCGTTAAGCCCTTCACGTCTACTTTGTACCACCATCAAGATAGGATTGCCAGGAAGTCGGCCGACGTCAGCAGTTCGAAGTGGCTACTTACCGTCACCGCGAGGGGACAATGCTTATGACGTAGCTAGTGTGTTCAGCGTCAGAGATGACCTTTGTAATAATGCATTTGGGCGGAAATTCCTTCCAATTTCGACTTCTGTATTGTTGATGGTGCTGCGAAAGTGTCACAACGAAAAATTTTCTGTACGTTTTCTCGTAGTTATGAAAGCCTAAAACGTGAAAGCCACTGGGAAATTTTGATGACCGCTGCCTAAGAAAGTGTTGCGGCGCTCTGTCCGATTGCGAACGCAGCCCGACCTGCGCAAATCTTCATTTGGTGGCCATTCGATGCGGCCTTGAAAGTATTGACTACAATAAGGATAATACATCACCAATAACGAAATGAGCAAGATATGAAAAACCTGATGGACGGAAATTAAAATATGCCAGCTGGAATTGACGAAGACGACCTACAGTATATATGCAAATAAGGTTTTTGCATGGCGATTAATGTTTATTCCCTGGTTATCGGAGCTAAGGCCACCAAAATGACCCGGGAAATCCAGCGACCCGCGCCTCACCGAGGCCTCAGGGCGGGCGCCGCGGCCATCTGACCGTTGGGTGAAAGAAAAACTTGCTAGCGCAGCAATCATATACTTGGACACAACGCAGCCGGGTCGCCCTGAGGTATATTTAATTGGGTGAAGGATTGCTTGATTTCGGCTTCAACTTTTAAGTGAAAAACTAGTACTGAGTAATGGCGACGGCACGAGAACGGAGAGACTCCCTGATCGACCAGGAATCAGCCCGGCTACTCGGCGATTTTGACGAGCGCGACGAAGAAGCGATACTCGACGATGACGGTGCCAACGGCAACGAACGCGATGTTTCCGACCAAGTCGCCGAACAGGAAGTCAACGAATTGAGTACTCGAGCACTGGTTACGCTGTTCTGTTCGCTATATATTGGCGTTTTCCTGTGCGCGTTGGACGGCACTGTTATTGTTACACTGATTTCCCACATCGCGTCGGAGTTTCACGAGTTTCGATCGGTTTCATGGATTGCGACGTCATACTTGATTGCGCTGGCTGCGTTTCAGCCATTATATGGAAAGATCTCGGTATGTGGTAAATATCTTGCAGATACAATCATCCTGGGTGCTAACCGCGGGATACAGGATATTTATGGAAGAAAATCGCTTCTATTGTTCAGTAACGTACGTAATGGTGATAATTTCCGTCAATTGCATCGATAGTCTAACCGCAACATAGAGTGCATTCGCTATTGGTTGTGTCCTTTGCGGGCTGGCTCCATCTATCTGGTTCCTCGTGTTTGCTCGTATTGTTGCTGGTATTGGCGGCGGTGGCTTGAACTCGCTCTCAGTCATTACTCTTAGCGACCTTGTGCCTCTTCGACAGCGAAGTCTGCTCCATGGAATCGGCAGTGTGTTGTACAACTCTGGCGCAGCTATGGGTGGTGTATTTGGTGGTTTGATCACCGACGCGATCGGCTGGCGATGGGCGTTCTTTATTCAGGTCCCCTTTGTGGTTATTTCGGCAATTGCAATTCAGATCAATTTGAAGTCCAAGCCAACTGGTGAAATTGAATCAGGTCGATTGAAACGGATTGACTTCGCCGGATCAATTACGCTTGTTACATCTCTCGCGTTATTCCTTCTCGCATTGTCGATGGGTGGAAATCAACTTCCATGGTCGCATCCGGTTATTTTCATTCTCTTCCCTCTGTCATTTGCGTTTCTAGCGGCATTCGTTCATATCGAGACCAAGGTCGCCCCAGAGCCGGTACTTCCCATCAGCTTCCTAAAGGACCGTACGATTTTTGGATCAGCCGTTTCGAACTCGCTCATTTTTATGATCAGCTACTCTCACCTTTTCTATGTTCCCATTTATCTTATTGCCGTCCGCGGTATTTCTGCGACTGCGGCAGGTACAAACATTATCTCTAACTTTATTGGTACCGGTATTGGTGCCATCTCGACTGGTTCATATATGCGAGCCACGGGCAAGTACTATCGAGTCATGATCTTCAATGCCTCGCTTCTCTTCGTCGGCTGTCTGTTAGTCTGCACATACGGTCCCACGACCTCGGCCCCGGTTCAGATCTTCTTCCTGCTCATCCCTGGTATCGGGTTCGGCTCGCTTCTCACGTCCACTCTCATCGCCCTGATTGCGTCCGTACCACAAGAATTCCAGGCTGTCACGACGTCAATTCAGTACGGCTTCCGTGCAACTGGTTCCACTATCGGCGTTTCCATGGCCTCTGCTATCTTCCAAAACGTGCTCTCGTCCAGACTATTCACGCGGATCACCGGACCTGACTCCGCAGAGATTATCGAACGGGTATTAGACTCGGTCGAGGAGGTCGAGTTCTTGCCGGACGAGTACAAGCCGTTGGTTATCTCATCGTACTTGGACGCGTGCAAGGGCGTGTTTATTTTTGCCGCTGTGCTCGGGTTTTTGAATATTATCTCGTGCGCTTTCATGAGGGAGCACACACTGCATACGACTATCAACAGAAGATGAGTCGCTGTGGTACATCGTTCTTGTGGGTTACTATTTGGAGAAATATAGACAGACCTTTGAGAGGACGTAGCGAAATCATAAACTGATAGACGATTTTATAGATAGTAGTACAAGAATGGGAGGGTTGGCTTCCGTTGTTTTTTATATTCGTTTTGGTTTATTGCGCATTTATCATGATATTTTGGCTTGTTTTATAGGCATTTGTAACTATGGTATATTTGGATCGACTCGATTCTCGCGGTCCGACAGTTGGGTCCCGCGAAAATAGAGTCATATTCATTATTAGGATGTTTATTAAGTTATGACCCTAGTGGAAGCGAACGAGGTTTAGCGATGTTTTAATCTCCTGTACAGATACGAAATGCTGCGTGAATGGGCGTCGTTGTAGCTGCACTGGGCTATTATTGACTGCCGACTTCCGACTTCCGTTTGCCCAAATCTAAAATGCCACCCTAAAACATTGTGGTCAAATAATCCCAAATGCATTACTCTGACCAATCCGTTTAATGTAGTTTTGCCTGTCGTGCCGTCTGTCCGCATCGATCGTGTCAGTAAAGGGGCAAATCGAATTTCGGATTCGAACGGCCTCCAGTGAAGGGTGCGGCTCAGGCGTTGAATGCGGCGGCGGTATCGCATTTGCAGGAATCGCGTCATGGCTTAGATGATTGCTGTCGGTCGCTTCAGCAGCAGACGACTGCAAATTTAGTGGCCCAGTTGCTAGAAAGCAGGGTTGCAGACTTGCAGTCCTCTAGAGAGTTTGCAGATAGTGGGTAGTCAACACCAAGCTGTTCGCATCACCGCGGATCAGGCAGGACAGAATACTCGCCTGAGCACGCGTTTGTATTCTGATTCACGCAAATTAATATTTCGTATTCGAACCGAATCACGGCCTTGCCACGGTCGCACAGATCGGACGCCTTGCCGCGGTTGTATGATACATGTCCCTCGCTGGTTATGAATATAGCCATCTGTTCCCCCTCTTGTCGCTCCCCTTCATATCATCTTGCAATCTACTGGCAATACATTTGCAAGTGACAGCGACACGATCTGCAGAGAGCCAAGAGGGGAGCCGTAGCAGACTGAGATCCTCTTCGGACGCGTGCGAGTACTTTACGTTTATATAGTCAGGTCATTTGGCTAACATTCTATTGCAGGCAGACAGTGTTGTTCACTGGACGGTGATACGTCCTGCAAAGAGGGAAGTCTGTGACCAGGCTAGGATCCTCGTTATTACGAGTACGCTGACTCACCTCGAACTGGTCCAAGGGAGTGATTACTTTAAGCCACTTGGTCAGCTCGGGGATGCGTACTCGACTGTGGGCACTGGGGGATAAGGAACGGTGTAGTACTTCCGCCATATTTGTTTTCCCATTGGGCTTTTGCTTTTCTCCGGGAGATTGTTTCCCTAACACTTTTGTCCGAATCGATGCTCTAGTAAACAGTGGGTTCTAACTCCGAATTTTTTTTTTTTGTTTTCCGTCTGGGTTTTTGTTTTGCGTGAGGTCTACACCTTTGTCCACATGGATATTCGGATATTCCTTAATTTTTTTTTCTTGTGGTATATATAGAGCGGATCTACTTGAAAGATAGGCGAGAGTAGTGACGCGTTGGGGTTTGTCTACTTGCCTTCTGGCAGACCAGAAGCGCATGCAAGACGCCATCAGCCTTCGGACTTTGTTCGTAAGAGTCGTGGACGTCTAACAATACAAGTGACTATTAGAACGCACTATTCGTCCGTGATTCCGCCCATAAAGATTTTGCGTGAAGACAATAGGTTCTCGGTTCCAAAAATGGCAGCTCCAGTTCATTGGATGTAGATCATATTTGGTAATCTGGGAAGTGCTAAGAGATCTAAGTTAGTCCGAAGTAGCTATAACAAGTTGCAAGCTTAAAAAGTAAACCCTTTTCGAACACGCATTAGCGCGTGTAAAGTGAAGTGCTCAATGGATTGTGCGACTCCCAAGCCGCACATTAAGCCGCGGCGACTCATGCATGCGTGGTTAATGATCTCGTGTGTCCGTGAACCGCTGAACGCAACACGAATGACCGTCAGCTAAAGAGTCCACGCCCTCTTTAGCAGGATCTAAGGCTCCATGCCGGAATGGATCACGCGACCGATGTAATCTCGTCCAAGCTTGCAAATGCAAGTATTAGTCCAGCTAGATTGCGGCAGAAGCAGAGCGCTTATGATTATGTGACGAGGATCAGTTATTTCAACTACATGACCCAGCCAGTGCCTGCTGGATCCAGCAATTCAGATCCTGTGGAAGTTCCGTTCGTGCAATTGATAGGGGAAATATTCAATATTCCTCCAAAAAAGGTGCGGATTGACGTATTATCACTGAGCGGCAGCTTGACGATTATGGTACACAGTATATGCCGAGATCAATAGTTGTAGCTTTATTGCTAATTAACGGATAGGATTATGTCGATGACTTGAAACAGATTTTAACGTCACTCGGTCCCACGAACTCCTCGCTAGTCAAAGAATTCGCATCGGAAGAAGAATATAGGACCTGGAAAGGTTTTGAAATTTCTGAGATCAACCAGCTCATATTGGGGCTTGTCGATAACACGCTTCCCGAACGGCCACAATCGGCATTCGGCATTTCTCATCATCTCGCCTATATCCCACCCGATCCGCCAGCTTACTACTATTCGCTGTTGAAGATCTGCATGGCTCGCGACATCCCTCTCCTTCAAGCTAAGTTTGCAAAGAACCCGGAACTTGAAGATCCGCTATGTCGCCGGTCAGTACCAGTTCTGGCGAAGGACACGCAAGATCTGTTCAATAGTTTGTACGTTAGTTGGAGGATCAGCCGGTCAACGCGTGAAGTTTTGCTGATGAAATCGGCTACGGACCTATTCGTGAACGGGCAGATGACGTTCGGTATGTTATGCAATGTGGTGAGATTAATAAACTTCCAACCTCGGACATCCTTTGTCACTGCCGAGGAACCATGGAAGTTGAAAGATGTGAGCTAGGCTGCATATGTGGGCATTCCTACGAGATTTAACTAGCGCTATAGAAACGTCTATATATCAATTGTTTGAAAACGATACACTCGCATCTTATGCGTTCTATCTCGCGGCAACTAGTAACTCTCTGGGACCAGAAGAAAGTTGATCTTGGACACGTGACGGCTACTATGGAGTTTTATTTATACCAGGATTTGCTGTTCGCCGAGTCTGGAACAAGTTTTGAAACGACTGTCCATTGGTTTCGAGATTCTTTGAAGGTATATCCCCCATTATTGTTCCTTATAATGCAGCTAGACATTCGTTGTAGAAAGTTATCCGGGATGGATTTAGTGACGAGATCAAGAAGATATCGCGCCATTTATCGTGGCCGGACATGTTTCTCTCTATTTCGGTTCTTAGCAAAGCGCTTATGCAACTGCGCGATATTTCTCAGTTGTGTGATATTCCGAAGCAGTTTGCGGAAATTGACATTGTACATTGGAAGGCGGCGCTGCAGATTGATAAAATAGTTGCTGAAGGGCTTGTGGAGGCTGCCTCTGCAGGAGCGTGGGATGTGCATGATATAGTAGGCAGTCCTGGTACTCGGCAGCCTCCATTGCCTACGGATGACGTTACAATGCTAAAGGAGATGTTAAATGGATTAATCGAGTTGAAAATTAGTACGAATGCGTACGTATGGGATTTAAAGTAGCTGCTCCTTTGCTGATGATATATGCAGGCATCTCAATATCTTTGAACAGAAGTTATGTTCATATGCTGGGAAATACTTTGATGCACCGGATATAACTTGGATAGATGGAATCATAAAGAAAGACAAGGTGTGCCAAAGGATGCTCTAATTCAGATGGGCATGCGGACTGATAATCTACAGTTTTCCTGGTCAGAACAACAACATCATAGCTCATCGGCTGTCAGAGTTGCGGGATTATTCTCACAATGCCAGAAATTGATCACCTCTCTTCACTTACCCAGTAGGGCATGCAGAGATAATTTAGTTCAATCCGCATTGAAAAATACTGCCGTGACAATTCAAGCATATGTTATGAGACTGAGGGCCAGATTCTGCAACGACCTTGACTATTCTGCCGACAAATCAAATATCGTCGCCGTTGTAAGAGTTGACGAGAACGAATGGCTCCCTTTGTACAAAGTTTCGGAGAAGGTTGGTCTAGTACCTTGATGGCCTGACAAACCGTTGCTAATGACCGCAAATGTTAGACTTGTGTAGAAATGAATTACGTCAGCTTTCTGAAGGAGAAGTTGTTGAGGCTGCATGGTATGATCGATAACTCGGCCGGCATGGTGGATATGACAAGATTGAGTCAGCGTAACACACGTTCTGCGGTCACTATAATAGAAGCACGCGATTTGCAGTTCCTGGTGACCGACAGCAGTGCGGCCCATGTACATGTCGAAATAAATGACCAAGAATCTCGAACTGCAATTACAAGGACTAGGTCCGTCTTACTGACGTCCAAGCCGCGGTGGACTGAAGACTTTGGATTTGCGACTCAGACGGATACAAAGCTTGAGATTTTAATTAGACAGCAAGACTATGACGGCACCGTGTCCGTGCTTGGCAGATGTACAGTTGACCTAAATGTCGATGAAGAGCGTATCTCACCTGTAAGTTCTCTATGATGTGTTGTTGGAAACAAACTGACGAACTTTGATGGAGTTTGTCTTGCCGATGTCTCCAACAGGATATCTCCAAATAGCGATTAAAAGGACCCAAACTACGGACTCCGTAATTTCATGTTATGAGAACGCCCTTAGTGATATTGAGACTCAAGACACCTTCATGGCTATGGCTATCGCTGAGAAGGCAAGTGCCATAATTCGAGAGATGAGTGCAATTTCTGACTTCGCTAGTTCCATTCGATAATCGATTTCGTTTTCTCCAACGCCAATTTGCAGACGATAGAAGAGGAGCGCCAAGAGTCGTTGGATCCTACCTCATTTCTGCTAGATTATTTTGAAGACAACTTTGAGATCATGCAACGGTATCTTAACCCTCGCATGCGTACCATAATTATGACGAAAGTCTGGGAGGCGTGTGTTAAACGTCTGCTTTATTTGCTGAGTGAAGACACTTGTCGACGGGAAGTTGATGTTATAAACCAATGGCTACAGGTTCGTTCACTTCGACGATTATGATAGAACACCAGATACTAATTGGTTAAGATATTGCGTAGGTTTTTCCATGGCGATGGTCGTTGTCTATCTATTGGCGTTCTGGAAAGTGTGGATGGATTTAGAGAGCTCTTACGTCGAGTATACTAATCATTGTGTATAACAATATCAGTGGAGTGATTACTTTGGCGTATTTATTTGCATCATGGTGTTACGCGGGACATTCGGAGCGAAAAGTTTCGTCATCGGATATGACTTTGTATATTAGGGCCACAATTCATTGCTTCGTCAGAACTTTGTATGGATAATTGCATAACCCAGTCATTTCAAGATGGTAGTACTGTTCCAAGGGGAACTGAACTGTTGGGAGCACAGAAAAAGCATAAATAATGCTGATCAGGATTTCTCTGTACACATCGTACTGAAACTAGCAATCGGAAATCGTCCTTGACTTCCTTTGTCCGTGTCATCGTACTCCAAATCGATACCTGAGTCATCATCTCTTTGCAGACCTCGCAGCTCTCTCTCAAGATAGGATGCGCTCACCGCCATCCACCGATCACCTTCAACATAGCCATCCTTCAACTCATCTTCGTCTTGCTGGATCTCATCTATCAATCTTGCTACACCGCTCTCATGTAAAACACGCCCAATAGCCAAATGAATATTGCAAAACAGAGGCGAAGGAAGAGCATGATTTTGAGGTCCCTGACCAAAAAGAACCACTTCACCGTCATCATGGTGGAAAACTTCATCAGGCAGTAAGTTGTCCTCCACTAACCTTCTGATGCGGTAGTGCTTATCTTGGCATTCCAGACCAAATTTGTACTTATCAAAAGCCCGATGACTTTCAAGATCTAATAATAAACCATTAGATGGATCATTGATGTTTTCGGTTAATAAACCTTCCATATCTCTCGGATTCTGGCCCGCAAAAATAGAAAGCAAACGTCTTAAGCGTGGACGACTGCTTGCACTGAACGGGATAATATGCGCTGCAATAAGTGTGCTGGTGCCATGAGGTGGCCTCACCATACCCGGCACGACGGTGCTTTCGTCCATAGCCCCTCCCAGAACAGAGAAACTGCCATCCCGTTCGAGCAGCTGGATAGATAGCATTAGTACTTTATACTCCAAAATCGGATCACTACCTGCAAACCTTCCGCTTGAAAATCGCCTGATTCCTCGACGCTGTACTTGTACTGGATGGCGTCGGAGTTCTTCCCTTGGCCTTCATCGGAATCAACAAATCCACGTACATCCCACGCGTCCAAGCCGCTACCGCCCTATTCAGATGGACGGACTGATGAAATCTATCCGAAACCTCTTGCCAAGTAAGAGATCCTTGTGGAGTGACGCCGATAACCGTGGAAAGCCTTTCAAAGGGCGCACCGACTGGAGATAATGACTCCAAAAGGGCCATCCTCTTCGCGAGAGTCCTGGTTAAATATTTCCAGAGATCACCTGCAATTGATTGGGGGCTGTAACCTCGCAAGAGCAGCGCGAGAGCAATTGGAACTGCGTTCTCGATATGCCGCATATATTCGAAATTGATCTCATAGCGAGAGATTCGGAATATTACTATCAGCGCCTCGATTAAAGTTTTCTGGTTAGAATCACTGGCCTGGGCACTCGAAGCCATTGATAGATTTGACGGATTGGAGCCGGAGAACAACACGGTTGCGTGAGCGCGCTTAGAACCGACCACCAGGGTTGAAAGTGCCAAATTTTGAGCAGCCCTAACCCTTGCATAAATGCACAATGCATTGCTTATACAAGCCATATAGCAAGCATAAGATGGCGCTTAATACATTACTTTCCATTGTCATAAGGAACAGACTCTAGCTAATGACAATACTATAATAATTTATAAAACTGAAGCTAATGCACAAACTCACTGAGTCACTCTAGTTCAATGACTCCGTAGGGGTGTTCACGAATAAAAATTTCCTTATTCGTATTCGCAGGATTTCCGTTTATTCGTAACGAATAAAATCCGGAGCATCGAATACGAATAACGAATATTATTCGTAAGTTTGCCAAGACGCTATCTAATAATTAAACTCTATTTCAACCAATCATATCGCGTTATCACGCGTCATCCACAACGCGTCTTATGTTTGCATATTTTCATTTTGCATCCCTTGGAAATTATCCTATCCATAACAACATGTTTGACACTGATTGTGAGATCTCTTCCCTCAGCTGGACGGATGAATTCTCCGTCGGCTTATACTAACGTCCTCGGCGCTCTCAGAGAATCGACTATCACCTACTTAATGACGGCAGTGACGAGGAGGCAGGTCCGGAAGACCGGACTGTGAAGAAGACTCGGTTGAATCTGTTACTGGAGGGTAGTGCACCAGTTACGTCCGATGATTTGGCAATACAATCGATTCAAGACTCCAATACTCCTGCAGACTCTAGAGGAGCAGACTATTCTCAGGAGCAGGCATTGTCTGTTGACGAACTTTCAGAAACGTCTCACTTTGCGGAGCAGTCGTCAACTCCTCAGACCAGCAGCCACAGAAGCGAGCTTGCCAGCGAGGTGTAACTAAAATTGTACAAGTACTTAAATTTTACGAATATTACCAATAATTTACGAATAAAATTTTTTTATTCGTATTCGCATTAGTAATCAAGTTATCTTCAATTATTCGTATTCGAATTTATATTCGTTATTCGTGAACACCCCTATCAGACTCCGGTGGTCTTCGATGTGATTTATATTTTTTTTTACTGCGAAGGCCGCAGATTTTCCCTCAAGCCACGAGAGTAGCACTCTATGTACCGCCAAGCCTTCCGCGCATAGCCACGAACATTCTGAACCCGAATACTGCTCAGGATTTTCGGAATCCGTTGCTGCAGCGAATGGAAATAATAGTCGCATTCAGCCCTGGCGACTCTTTTGGCCTCACCCCAGACGCGCTCTATAAAATTGCACTCTCAATGAAACTTCGGATATAACGAGAATATATGCCCAGATCCCACTACAACTTCTTCAATACTTGATTTCTGGGCTTGGAAGTCTGGCTGATTCGCAAGGACATGAACAGCACAGTACATGAACAGCACAGTACATGTTCTCCGCATTTGATTCATTCGCGCAAGACTTGCGCAGCCCCTCCTTCCACAGGTCTCTTTCCAGCTGTAACAACCTCCCTCAAACAGGCTTCAGTTGCAATAGATCCTTTCCCCCACCTTTTACTCTTGCAAGTGTTGATTCCTTCTGAATTCTTCGTGCACATTACAACTTCTGAAGCCTCTCTCTTTCAGAACTGATCATTATGGCAAGACGAAGTAGCAGGTTGGCTGGCGGGGATGTTCCTTGAAAATAAACTCTACGGGTCAGGATAGCGCGACGTCGAAGTCTAATCTTCAACCGCTGAGCCGCACGACCACGCTACAGCAAAAGCCCACAAGTCGCTACAAAAGACTGTCCAGATGAACTGCTAGTAGACCAGACTTTTAACACGTGTGCACAGGTCTGTGGTAAAGCTATGAGTGTGGAAATGAGCTAGAATAGAATAGTGGACTATGGGAAGGGAGGCCGAGACTCTGATCTCAATAACGACCAGTCTCACGACTTATTCTATATATATACACGAATAATACCTCTAACCGAGGTGACAAACTAAACTCAGAACTCCCCGCTCGCCCACCAATACAGTCGAATGATCTTGCTTCATTCGGCTATCTCAGAACACAGCTGATCTTGTGAAGTGGAGTCACGGCAGAGCCGCAGATCGGGCAGGAAAGTGGAGAGTGGCCAGCTCCTCACAAACCTATCAGCCAATCTCCAGTGACCAGAAGAGCGGGATAGCTCCACCTCGGAAGAAACCGAGGACAGGGTCCCACCTCACTGGAAGTGGAGACTGATCTACCTCTGAAGATACAGATCTCTCACAGTTCATGTGGCGACAAACTTTCCACGGAACCTTCGTACGAGAGAGCGTCGAAAGTTGAAAGGCACGAAGATGCAAGAGCATGTTCTGCTTCCAGGACAAGTAATTGTCCTCACCTTTGGGCTTGGGGAAGTCTCCGTAGAAGCCCGCTTTGTGTCCAGCACCAACGAGGGTGCCTGCAGATGAAGTCATTTGGGAAGCAATTGCGCGATCAGGGCTCATAACCTTTGAAATGAGAGCGCTAGTGAATGACAAGATGGACTTGAGAAGGGGTTGTTGGAAGTTTGCTTGAGGTTGTTCTTCCTTACAGCAATTCCAAGAGGGATTGAGGTGGACTATTTATGTACCAATCAATGCTAGCACAGAGCCCCTCTCGACTGAATGTTCGTTATCACGGTAGCTAATCTGAGAAAAGGTGGAGAATGTGGAAGCAGAAGGATTGCAGGAGATTTGCAAGATGGTTTTTCAACCTTCGTTGCGTCTCCGGACTATTTATAGACATGCTCAATGCCTACAAAACCTAATACCCCTCTCATCCTAATGACAATATTTTCTCTGTAGCTAATCTTTAAGTGAAGATTTACATGTACTAGTGAATATAATAGTACGTATGAAAATACAGTCATTGACTACACTCTTTAGAGTAGGGATCTACTAGCTTGCAGAATATGATATGCGTCATAATCATATTCTGTCCTCATGGCCCCGCACGGCATCACTGTGCAGGTGGTCTCCAGCAAGTCATCTTGATCATCGTGTACAGGCCGTCGACGATGGTGCGGTAAATGTGTACCTGAGTCAAGGGTACACTAAACTCTAATAAGGATGTTAGTCGATGTGGCTCTAATCATGAACTTTGGCTAGATTTTCAAATGTGGTCATGTCAAAATAATAGTAGTATTATAGACTGATCAGCGGTATAAATCAATTGTAACGAAAGTACCAAATGTAAAATGGCACTGTCTATGTGGCGAGTTATAACTACTATGCAAATACTCTATCAAAACTAAACTAAGGACTGGAAGTGGAGTGGGACCAATTAAGCGATCTTAATGTTCCCAGAGCAACATTTTCTTACAGATCCCGCCCAGCGCTGCGAGATTTCAACAATTATCAATGTTCTGACCAACTTCAAACTCCAGCCTCTATAGAACCTCTTTGACTATAAGGTTAGGGCTCGACATGGATGGACGAATAACCGGATATATCCGTTGATGTCAGCTGATAGTTAAAGCAATCTTGAATAGTCAATACTTCTTGACAAGTGCGCGCATTATGTCCTGTGTTTCCGCAGACACCACATCGCCGTGCACGTACTTTTCCTTGGCCGACGACCACTGTTTCGACGTAATTCTTGCTGTACCTGCTATTCTACATTCCTCTGGAATATCAGATCCTGTCTATAACGGGCTGTTCCACCCTCTACTCGACGGAAATATATATTCTAAAACACCATACTATTCTTAATTCTACACCCAGTCCATGGTCTTCGCGTGTTGTCTACACGCAACCCTGACACTATGACCCGACAGCTCGATGAGGATTCTAAATTAAACAACAGCGGCAATCGCCTAGAGCACGACTTTGGTAAAATCAGGCTCTTCACCGAGAAGCCAACCCATCCCATCAAGCTGTTCCTTTCGGAATTTCACACTGCTTTTCAGAGATGGGAAGAACACCTAGTGACCGTGCGTGCTGTAGGCCAGGGTATACATTCAACTTGGTCTTAACCCCAAATTCTCTGTTGAGTACTCGCTCATAAATAGAGCCCTTCATCTCTTAGAGGATCCATTCTGTCAATCTGTAAGTAAGTGGGTGGGAGATCCTTATGTCCCTTTGGATGGTTGAACGTAGCATACAACACACAGTCATCGATGTCGGCTGGTACCGAAAGTACAGGTGCCGGAAGTACAGGTGCGTTTTTATTCTGTTCGTATGAGATGGCATAGGGCCTTTGTTTCTCGGGGACTTTGCCGGTGGGTAAACCAGTGGAATCGCGAGATATTGACCCGTCAATGGGGGCGACAATTTTTCGTTAGAAATTAGAACAGAAGTAAGATTAGCACCAGCTGATGTTCCACTAGCCACAAATCCGACCGAGGGATCAGCTCCCCATGACTTTGCGTTAGCAGCTGCCCATTTTAAAGCAACCCAAGCGTCCTTCGGGCATGGGGGAATTTAAAGTTAGATGCTAGCCTATATGCAACAGAGACACAAACGGCACCGAAGGCCGATAGGCCTGAACAAAGTTTTGGCAGGTCAGCTCTTCGCCTTCAGGATTTCCTAGGCAAAAGCCGAAGCCATGGTACATGACGACCAAAGGGCAGCCCCCTTTGGGTGGGTTCAGAGGCTGAAATAACTTTGCTCGCACTTTGCTCGCACTTCTCCGTGGGATATTGCAGTTCGGTCTGCTTGACCTCCAGTGGAGGTTGGCCCAGGGCTGCTATGGCAGCGGCGTCGTGTTCGACCATGGCTTTAAAGTCGTCGAGATTGTCATAGTTGGCTGAAGGTAGGTTGGCAGTGTCCAGAAACTAGGTAGGTAGTTAGCAAGGCTTGAAAGAGAGGTATTTGTGTACCGACCGTTTTAAGCTCAGTGTCAATCTGACCCAGAGAGAGGAGGTAGTCCTTGTCGAGGAGAGCCATTGCGCATATATTTCTTCCGCAATAATTAAAAATTCAGGGTTTCTTTAAAGAGAGTAGGAGCTAGATGCCGGGAAAATGGATTTGCACTCAAACGTGAGATGGTGAACGTTAGAGGTTCTAACCTTTTCGGCGGGGGGCCTCATCAGTCACTTATATGAGTGCGTCGAAACTGGATTCCGGGTGGAGCCGGAGAAAAGTTTATCCAAGCTAGAAGGTGGCAGACAGAGCAAGTTACGGTTGGCCCGACATGGATGCCACCATTATCGTGTCAGGAATCCTTCGCGAGGATCTGGGACTACGATATGATGACGTCATGAGCCGCAGACGGCGTCCCTAGTATAGCTTTGGTAGCCTGGTTTAGGGCTGACTTGCGCGCGAGCTCGCGTAGTGAACTTCTGTGTAGGAAAAGGACGGTGTGTGAGCCCTCGCATGCGCCAACTCTACTGTGTGGGAGAGCCAGACTTTGCATGGCTAGGGCTAGGGTGTTGGAGAACTGTGTGTCATTGTACTGTAGGCTTGTATTATATTTTGCTTTTATTATGTCAGACTTCTATCAAAATTACTAACCAATGAGAACGCAGTAATTATCAGGATTAGGGTAGCATCGGTCCGTGATGAGGGGTAGGGTTGGCGAAATTGCCGCGAGTTAACTTTCCGCACCATAATTAATTGGAGAGTTTAAGCAGCTCATTTACTAGCAAAGAGCTATCATTATTTGCGAAGTAAAATCTGCAAAAGTGTTACAGTAAAAGCTATCGTGCACGATTTGCATGCCACCGGCTGTTGAAGCTGGCTTGACAATAGCGTATCTTGCGCCAGAGGTTTCGACATAACGTTGATAATGACCGAGCTGGATTATTCTGAGAAAACCCTACCCGAGACTCTTATAACAATTTTGGAACCTTGTGAAGTTCCGCTTGCTTTTGACTATCATAATCGCACCATTGATGTGCGTCCGATCGCGACCGCTCTCTTGCGGTGGGGTTATGACCGTGATTCACTCGCCAGTGATCTATGGAAACGCTGCACAGATTCGCCGCAGGCGATTGAAATATTAAGGAAATTATTAAGACCCTGCGATGCTCGCATGGTATTACCATCGCCAGAGAGTGGCTTTGTTCCCCGTCGACCTCGGACATGGCAGGAAGTACGCTCGAAATTCTTTCAGTGTGATGGATGATTGAAGTCTTCAGTCATCGGTTGGACTAGAGATTTTTATTTAGATCTATTGTTAACTATGATGGCTCCTTCTCATACTCCAACTCCATCAGATAGAAGCACGGCTACAAGAAATCAAGCGACTTTCAGTTGCAAGGTGAATATAAATTCGGAATGATTGAGTATAGCTAACAGATACATAGTTATTCGATCGCGATGGTGTTGTATCTATAATCGGTCAAGTATTGGATGCAGACTCATAACCACCTCCACCCGGTATGACTTATTCTGCGGAAGCACCTCTCCAAGGAGCGCATATTATTCCCTTCAGCGCGAGCAGTCACCGGGAGCTGCGAAAGGCGCTCTCTATATTTGCCGGTGAATCTGTTGAGACGCTGTTGACTGGTAGCCAAGTCAATGATCCTTCCAACGGGTTGCTGCTAGATCCAACTACGCATTCGTTATTTGGTAGATTTCGTTTTGGTATCGAATGTCGAGAAAAGATTTACCGACTTAGAAAATTATACCCGGACATACGACTTACCGAAGGGTTGGCCAGGCATAATGATGGGGAGATATTGTTGTTTGGATGGAAATCTCACTTGGTTCCTCGTCCTTCTTCATTGTTTTGCAACGTTCACCTAGCTATTGGTTATGTGTTGCGCGATTCAAACGCTCTTCCGATGATAAGTGCCATTCTTCGAGATGAAGAAGAATTCAATTCCGGAAACACGGGTGGTGACTATTGGCTAGTTACAGGTGCCTCTTATCTTGAGAGAAAGTTGCGAGGCTTAGAAGCATCCAATTATTCAGATACGGCTGGCTCTGACGAAGAGGAAAGACTGGTTATAGATGAACATGTTATAACTGCTGGGTGAACTTAGACCGATTGAATGCTTAGTGCAAAATTTGACGTCAGGATAATCGGAATCAGTGAATCACTGTACATCAGTCAGTCATAATATTTATTATATGGTGGTTCAAATTATGTAGGAAAGGCTGAGTTCTAATGGCTGTGGCCATTTTAAATGCACCACGATTCTATGCAATTGACAGATGTGCGACAACTGCATCGAAATGCTTGCTAATGGAAGTTGTACTACGCTCCAACGTTCTAGTCTATGATTATCCATGACTGAACCAATACAAAGTACTGATACTTGATCTACATCTTCAATATACACTGCATTCGAAATGAAATTCAATCGTAGCTGAAATCAGTCAGTTTGGTTTAGACAATTTCGTGCTTCAATCTGCGTACCGATACGGTCGCACATTCTTGATTGGCAGGCCGTCTTCCGGTCGACTGATATTCGTGTTGACGGATTATGGTCGGGATGGATGATAGGATCCTTGCATTACTAGAAATCTTTAGGGAGAAAGGTTAGGGTTCAGCCATTGTGTGTGATGTTTTTGCGGTTGATTTTGCGGATAGTTTGCGTGAAAGAAGAGCAAAGGAAGTTAATTCTATTCTCTCTCTGTTGTGTGCTCAAAGTCGACCTAAATTAGGGGTGGACACATATCGATGCGACTATGAATATGGATAGCGAAAAATGGGCCTGGATACTATCCGTGCCGATCCCTAGTCACTAGAGGCACGGACAGGGCCGAGGGAAATGGTAATAAAGCATGCTAGTTTTCCGTCCGAGACCTACTAGTTAATATTCCAAAATACTATTGCTTGCCTTGCTCGCGTGACTATAGCAAGTCCTCGCAACTAATTAGATTTCGGTGTCTATAGAATACTTGGAATTTGAATGCACGAGATTGCAGGTGTCTTTGTCGACAAGATGAGATGAGTCTGCATAAGTTGGCTATTGACGCTCTTACAAATTCCATTGACCTGTGTGAATTATATTGCTGTTTCTTGCTTTTCTCTATTACCAGTGTAATCAAATCGCCCTTGCCCCACGTGACTAATTATCTGCAGGACAGACTGCTAAGCACCTATCTGAGAGTTTGTGGTAACTCTCAGGACATCCTTACCAGCCTCCTGAAGTTGTTGCTGTCAACAGTGTCATTGTCAGACAGCGACTCAGACGAGCCGACAGCCATCTCTCTCCTCAGAGCCACTTTGAGAGCAAATGCTGAGATGCGAGAAGCGGAGGCTCTATCCTCCACAATACCATCATTGAAGTCCGCTTCGTCTTGTAACACTCGGTTGATAGCTTCACCTGCCTCGCTTGCATGAATATTGAACAGCTCTCCATCAGGCATATCAAGTGAACGACCCCGGGGCCCCAGTCCGAAAATGACCACTTCGCTATCTTGGCAGTGGGCGATAAACGGGCCTCGTGCTTTCCTTGCGTTCACTATGCGTAACAAGTACCGTCCGTTCAAATATTCAGTCCCAATAATGACTTGATCAGATTTCAAGTGCGTGTCATGATCTGTGCAGAATATGTTCGTGGGGTTGTTTATGCTCTTACCTCCGAGAATGGCCTCCATGTTAGTACCAGTAAACATAGACAAGAGTGTTTGCATGGACGAATAATTGAACTGCATAAATGGCATAATATGAGCAGCTTCAAGTTTCGTAACTCTGTCAGAATGAGAGTCCAATACATCTTCCGAGGCTGTTTCGTCAATGGTAACATCGGACCATCACTAGCAAGTATCTAGGTATTCCTTATTATCAGCTGAACCTCGAAAAGGAAAAGTAAAGTCGCATACCCACCAAAGGCCTGACATTTGTGTCCATGGATGACTATTCAGTCACGCTTCCTGGGACGGCCCTTTCTTGTCTATTTCTCGCTTCCGTGACGAATAGCGCATCCTACCAAGACAACTCACATGCGGTTTATCGATGCGGCGACGCTATTCAAAACCAGATTATTACTACAAACGAACCCCTCCGTTCACTAACCAATCAGATTCGAGTTGTGATGGACTGAGATCGCCTATGTACATATTCGAGCGCGAAGGCCTTCGGGGAGTGTAAGGTGCACTGAGTACTTGTCTACAGTAGAACCCCGTTAAGCCGATTCGCTGTAAGCCGATAACCCCGTTAAACCGATACTATTTTCTGTAAACATTCGCCTCATCGCTAGTAATCCATTTGAATAAGCCGATAACACTCGCTAAGCCGATATGAAATGGCTGTAAACATTACATCGGCTTAACAAGGTTTCACTGTACTTTGTGGCATTCAAAGTGGCAGCGGAGAGCGGCGTTGTCAAAACGTTGGGTTTGGTGGCGTCTAACACTTGGGCAGAAATGATATCGACGTCACAACTTTGTGGATTAGGTGACGTTACATCTACCCATGTGGGCCGACCTAAGGGTCTAGAATCATCGGGAGCGGCGCGCGCCCTGGCTATCTATAACGAAAAGTCCGAAGTGTCCAACATTTGACACAGCACCTATCACGTTCCCCGTTTAGATCTCGGGATAATGGCATCAGAAGGCGGGAATTCAAGTGACCGTGACAGTAGCAGCGACGAGAAATCTACATTAGTATCGGAGGACGAAGTCGGCGAGAACTCGTCGCTTCTAACAGATAAGAATCAGAGAAGCGGGACATCAGACAAAAAGGAGTATGGGGCATTGAACGAGAAAGATGCTGTGATTCCGGAGGAGTTTGAAGGGAATGAGTATCAATACCACGCTGCGGAGATAGCATCTGCGCTGGCCAATGGGCAGTATGTTTATGTTTCTCCTGCTGTTTACATGACAGGATGCTGAACGAATTACCAGGATTCCATGGACGACAGAAGAAGAGCGGATTGTAGTGCGGAAGACCGACTTGCGAGTTATGATTTTGGCGTGTGTGATGTTCTTTTCGCTGGACTTGGATAGATCGAATATTCAGCAAGTTGTTTCCTCCGACTTTTTGTTGGACACGAACATGACTACGAATGACTATAATGTTGGGCAGTCGTTGTTTCTGATCTTTTTTCTGTCTCTTGAAGTTCCTTCTCAGTTGATGAATAAGCGGTTCGGTCCGGATAGATGGCTACCGACCATCATGTGCGCGTGGGGTATTGTTTCTACAATTCAGGTTCTCATAACTGCTCGTCCATTTTTCTTCTTTACTCGGGCAGCACTGGGCTTTTGCGAGGGCGGCTTCGTTTCAGGTCTTGCATTCTATGTGTCTTCATTCTACAAGTCGGACGAGTTGTCAGTACGATTGTCGTGGATTTGGGCCACACAGGCTGGAACCAACGTCATTTCTGCGTTATTGGCATCGTCAATTCTTCTTATGCAAGACGTTGGTGCTTTGAAGAATTGGCAATGGCTGCTCTTACTCGAAGGACTGCTGACAACTGCTATCGGTGTGGCAACCTTCTTCTTGATCCCGTCATTGAAGACTCCCGCCATTGCAAGCATTTTCACGCCCCGCGAGGCGGCTATCTTGCGTGCTCGTGTGGAGCATGATGATCCGTCAAAGAAGAATCAATCCAATAAGGATGTCGGCAAGCGTCAGACGCCAAAGCAAATTGCCAGCTCTGTTTTTGGAGCGTTAACCGACAAGTATTTAGTACCGATCTTCATTCTTGGATATGTTGGCTTCATTCCATCTGTGACGATGCGCTATTATTTCCCTATCAACATGAGGTTTTTGATGTTCGACACTACAACTATCAATCTTCTCATTATTCCATACGCCGCAATTAATATTTTCTGGACAACAACTTTCTCTAGGTTGTCAGATCGTTACCGCACCAAGTGGCTGTTTGCGGTTTTGTCCGCAATTTGGGTATTCCCAAACCTAATCTTTCTGCAATATCTCCCATATTCAGCGAACCGATGGTGGCGATTTGCGTCATACACTTGGGTGCTCGGTTATCCATACTATCAACCCATTCTCGTGTCTTGGGTGTCCGCCAACGCCAATGATCCTGACAGGCGTGCACTTGCACAGAGCATTTATAACATCTCCGTTCAGCTTGGAAATCTCACTGCTGCGAATATCTACATGGAAAATGACGCTCCTTATTACCACCGTGGAAACTACGTGCTTTTGGGCCTGAATCTCGCATCCATGGCTTTGGCGTTTGGCATCCGCACTTACTATGTCCGGGAGAACAATAGGCGTGACAGTATTTGGAATAAGATGACGGAGCTGGAGAAAGAGGAATATCGAAATGGTAGTGGCAATGATAAGGGTAATAATCGGTTGGATTTTCGGTTTAGAATTTAGAATGTATTTTGTTTAATTGGCTTGGGGTTTGGAGGAACTTAGCGTTTGGAAGGAGGCAGTTTATCAAAGATTGGTTTGCATTTTAGAGGTGGGGGAAACGGTAATGCTGTTCGGTGGCTGGTGCATGAGTTAAAAGCGTATCATATGATCTCAGCGTGTGCAGTGATTTAATTGAATTGTGTACATTGTACATTAATATAATAGATTACGTAGATTGCTTTGTCGATTTGGCGGTGTCGAAGCCCGAAATTGTACGTCTCCTCAAGTCGGAACTGATGACCAGACCCTATGAAGGTTCACAGATACAGCTTGCAATCACCCAGTCGATTTGCCCAGGTCGTGCTCTGGCAGAACAGTGAGACTAGTTACCGCAAGTAACCGAGCTGAGTCAGCTTGAGTTCGTGCGTGGTCAATACTCTGGCTGCCATTAATTAGTATTGCCCACCCGCTGCAGTAGTAGCCGAGGCGACAACGACGACGACGATGCGCCAACTCACGAAGTGAACCTATTAGTCGGCGATATTTGCTGAGCACAGTTGCGGCTCGCTCATTGTCTGGGTGCGGTCAAAAATCCCAGACTTTTCTTGAATTATTTCTTGAATGGCTCTTCCGTGCCTATTATTTCTTGTGTAATATATTGGCTTGCTACGCTCTTGGAGTCTCCACATGGACCGCACGTGAAGTTTCATGTACTTTCCATCCCACAAGTCCCAGCCGCGATTTTAATAGCTAGACCTTCTCATTTCGCGTTTAGGAGATCTCGTAGTGGCTAAGGAGTTAGGAAGTAACAAGACAAAGTGGCGTGACTGTCAATCTGGGAGCCAGCTGTCGGTTGCACCGATGCAATGGCCATTGTCGCATCGCAGCTCAAACTGTGATAAGCTTAGCTACCACCTCTTGGCGACTTATATCTAATATTCAACGCAGACATTCGCCTGTGAAGTAATCAGTGTTCCAGTTGTCTACAACAAGAATTAAAGACCCAATTCGTTCTGATCGCTTGTCTCGGCTTTCAGATATGCATTCGCCGAGGGTGCGCTATCACTATCTTATCCGAAGATTTGCGAACGGGGACGAGAGTCCTTGCGGCGCTGTGGCCATACTTTATTTTCAACGCAACAGATGCGCTTACTCAGGCATATTGATAAACTCTACTCATACTGATTAGAATCTTCTCAACGAGAAACGTTAGTGCCAGTATTATAAACTCTACTTGTTTTAAGGGGACTTATCGGCGTCAACTGGCGTGACGCAAAGACTAAGTCCCCATCAGTACCGCGATCCGACCGGCGGCACTCCCAATAACCGTCGAGTGGTCCTTGGATGCCAAGGCGGGGTATCCGGGCGCATCTCCGTGCTGCCCTACGCCAAGCCAAGTTTAGTGAAACTGCGTAGAATAGTCCGATCGTCCTCCTATTCTTGTTCTCCTAACCTTACCTTTCTGACTAACTTCTTCATTCTCTCACTCAGATTGCAAATAATGGACGTCAACAAGCGAATTCTACTCGCCAGAGACGCCTCGACCGCCAGCTCTTTAACGATGGAAGATCGGATAGCAGGGTCGTTACTGGCTGCTTGATGGCTTTGTCGATACTCCTGATTATGAGACTTATACTACAGAGGGCTACAGAATGAGTGTATCGCTATATCGGGGATCGAGTATCGTTATAGCGAGGCTTGACTGTATTACAAAAATCACGCCGCCGTGGCCTGCTGCAATGGCTCGACGACAACGGCACAAACTGAATTGCGTGGTCCGCCATGACCGAAAGTGAACATAAGCTGACAAGGATTCATCCGTCCGTTGACGGAAGTGATCTCACAGTTAGTATAAGACATGTCGCTGTAGATAGGAATAATCGCCAAGGGATTGATAACATGGAGTAACATAAGACAATTTCTGAATGACGCGTCGTAGCGCGATACAATGTGGCAGGTAAAGTTATGGTCTTGACAAAATTACGAAATATTCGTTAACTATTCGTATTCGACGCTCCAACGAATAAACAGAAATCATGTGAAGACAAATGACGATAAGGAAATTTTATTAGAAAATACTTTAAGGGACATACTGGACATGTTTAGCTCTGCCTAGGATCATCCCGCCATCTCCCGCTGAGTGCATGAGGCTGCATAATATTGACAATGTGATTGGACAACGTGGACAGGAAATTTGTGCGGTCGCCGGTAGCCCGCTTTCCTCTCCAAGCGGACTATTGTGTATCATAGGCTTTGAAAGGCAATGTTGACGAGCCATAGTTGACTAATAAATTACCGTGGAATCTCTGTGCGTCGTGCTCGTCTGCGGAGGCGATGGGGCGACGGAGATACCGACGCGGTAAGACAAAGATCGGATCACTAACCTCTTCGGGACTGGCGCGTGCATTGTACAGTAGATGACGCGGCACAGCGAGAGAATGCCGGCAACCGAGCTGCAGCCACTGGCGCGCACATGACAAACTTTAAATATTGACTGGGCCGAGTTGCTGACGGACGTAGCTGTGGCCTCTAAAATTGTATGGTAAGTCATCGAGAAGCGGATAGAAGTCCATTAATCTCTGGAATTCTTGGTTGCGGAATAGGCATTCCAATTAGTGGCAGTTGTCGTCCGGATGCACCCGGGCTAGCAACCAGATTAAGGTTTATGTTGGATTCTCGGACTCCCGATACCGAAACTAAAAATGACAGTGCCATTGTTAAATCCGGCTTGGAAGCCTGTAACCAGCTTAGTGGGAGACCCTAATCAAGTCACTACAAATATAGTTAAGTGTGGTCTCGGAAATTTTGCAGTTTCAAGCGGTGAAGCAGCGGACTTAGCGTAGAGCACGCGCCAGGTGCTTTAACAGAGTTTCTTGACCCTCGGATTCTGTGAGATAAAGCACCTGTCGTTACGCTATTTCGGTGCTGATATCACAATTCAGTACGGTATCTCATCGTTTTTCTACAGTGAATGCGGCACATCGGTGTCAGCGCTGTCTACCGCCGATATCTGTACAAGCGTGTCCAAAGTCATTGCATCTCTAGGCACACCCGTCACGACCACGCATTTTCAATAGCTATATATCGACCATCTCTCTGCTCCGTTGCTTGCAACTAGCACCTCGGAACTAGAGAACCTAGCGTGTTTGTCTACTCTACCGACACAATGGCTGTCGACGATAAAAAAAGTGGCTCGGACTCAACGTCTTCCGAAGAGGATGTCTCGAGTGAGGCCATCCAATATGCACGAAAGAGTCGTCATCCTGTTGTAAAGGTCCTGCGTTTCCTGAACCCGTTTGCGGTTAATGATCCTCCTCCTGTTCCCGATGTCCCTGAGATGACGCCTGAGGCGAGAGCCAACTTTATATCCAAGTTATATTTCTGGTGGATGAACGATTTGATGAAGGTCTGCCCCACATACATGCCTATTCAAATCGCGCTAATATCTCGGTACAGACTGGTTACGCCCGTCCACTGGAAGACAACGATGTACCACTTGTTGAACCGAACCGAACAGCAAAAGTCATGACGGAGAAGTTTCTGGCCAATCTCGAGAAGCACAAGCAGAAGGGCCACAAGAAAAACTTAGTTGTGCGAGCAATCAACGACACGTTCTTCTTCGATGTCTGGTACGCGTTTTTCTGCCGCTGCTGTGTCGATGGGCTCCAGATGTCGACACCTCAGCTCAGTCGCCGTATTATCTATTATGTCGCCGACGCGTACATGGGAAGGCCCGCGCACGTGGGACACGGTATTGGCCTGGTCATCGGACTCACTGCGATGGTCGTTGTGGCCAGTATCTTACAGCAGCAGTATTTTTACTCGGCCTCACGAGTGGGCTCTCACGCCCGGACGACACTGATTAACGCGCTATATCGCAAATCGCTTGTCTTGTCCAACAAGGCACGCCTCGAGTACACAAATGGCAAGATCACAAACTTGATGTCGACAGACACCTACCGAGTCGAATTTGCGGCTATGTTCTTTCACTTTTTGACCGACTCGCCAATCCCAATAGTACTCTGCATCGTCTTCCTCTTAGTCAACATCGGCTACCCTGCGCTCTGCGGTATCGCCATGCTGATAATTGCCGCGCCCATCCTGGGTCGCGTCACCCGAATCATTGCTCGTCGTCGTGTCCGTTCGACAGTCTTCACCGATCAGCGTATCCGACTCATGCAAGAACTCCTAACCTCGATGCGCATCATCAAGTTCTTTGCGTGGGAACCCGCATACCTCGACCGTCTTTCCAAAATTCGGTTCTCGGAAATCAAACTCGTCCGCTTCCTCCTCGTACTCCGCTCCGGTCTGTTTGCAGTCAGCATGACCGTCCCCATATTTGCGTCGATGCTAGCCTTTGTCGTGCTTTCGGTGACTGGCCATGCGTTAGATCCCGCAAAAGTCTTCGCATCGTTGTCGCTCTTCAACATGCTGCGTATGCCGTTAATGGTTATACCTGTCGGCTTGAGCACGGCCACAGACGCGTATGTTGCATTGCAGCGGATCGAGAAGATGTTACTGGAGGAGGAAATCACCGGCATTGTCGTTGCTGACGACACGCTTGACGATGCGATCGAGGTCACTAATGCATCGTTTGAGTGGGACGAGGATCCAGAGTCGTTCCGTAAGCGTCTAGAAGAGGAGAAGAAGAATGCGGGAAAAAAGCCGCAGTTTGGAGCGCGTCCTGGATTTGGACCTGGCGGCCGTGGACCTGGAGGTCGTGGCCCTCCTGGGCAGCAGAAGAAGAAGGACAGGAAGTTTCTGTCGTTCTTGTCTAGACGATCGAAACCGAAGTCAGATCCTATGAAGGAAAAAGATGAAAAGGAAAACCAGCTGAGCCGGGTCATCTCCGTTGAAAGCGCTCATGCGGTTGGAGTCGACGCCTCGCCAGAAGTCGAACTCGCGAACATCGAATCCGTGGAGGAAGACGATGCTGATGACGACTTTCAGTTCACCGGGTTGCACAACCTCAATTTCACCATCAAAAAGGGCGAATTAATTGTTATCGCTGGATTTATTGGCTCCGGAAAAACGTCGCTGTTAGCATCTTTGGTTGGTGAGATGAAGCAGACTGGTGGTACGGTCCGTCTCGGCGGAAAAGTTGCCTATTGTCCGCAGCCGTGGATCATGAACGCGACCCTACGCGACAATATCTTGTTCGGCCGGGAATTCGATCCTGAGCGATATAACAAAGTCGTTGCTGATTGTGCTCTCGAGCACGACATTAGCGTCTTACCAGCTGGCGACATGACTGAAATTGGCGAGCGAGGAATTAACATTTCTGGAGGTCAGAAATCCCGTATTTCTCTGGCTCGCGCTGCTTACTTCGACTCCGACATTATTATCTTGGATGATGTCTTGTCGGCTGTGGATCCCCATGTCGGTCGTCATCTGGTTGATGACTGCATTTGCGGACTCCTTGACGGAAAAACACGTCTCCTGGCTACTCATCAGCTTCATGTTCTTCCTCGTGCTGATCGCATCATATTTATGGACGGCAAGGGAGGACTTACGATCGGTACCTATGACGAACTGATGACATCGTGTCCCAAGTTCGCGCAACTGACAAAATTCGGTTCCTCTCAACAGAACAAAAAATCGGAGGACCAAGAGGTAGAAGAGGAGGATATTATTATCAAAGAAAAGCCAGGCGTTGCCGCACGCGCAAATGGTATTGCTGGAAAAGGAGGAAAACTAATGAAAGCCGAAGAACGTCAGACCGACTCAGTTTCACTCAAGGTTTACAAGGCCTATTACGCGGCGGCGGGTGGAAAGTATCTATCATGGGGTGTTGCACCATTGATCGTATTGATGGCCGGATGTGTTACGGGACTGCAAATCGTCACAAATTTGTGGCTGTCGTTTTGGACGGCGGATCGCTTTCACGAGTCGAAAGGATTCTATGTATGTATGAGGGTCTGTAATCGTGTACTAGCGGTTCTAACATGCGTAGATTGGATTATACGTCTGCATTGGTTTATTAAGTGCGATTGGATTCTTCATGCTTGGATGGGCGACCACATGGGGTAGGTATTCTTGGTGATCTTTGCAAAGCTTAAGCTAACCGGATATAGCCGGATCTCGAGCCTCAGTGACCATGAATCTCGCTGCGACGAACAAAGTGATGCGTGCTCCCATGTCGTTTTTCGATACAAATCCCATCGGTAGAATTATCAACCGTTTCTCCAACGATGTCGAATCCATGGATAACACTCTCACAGATGCGAATCGCCTGTTCCTCATTGGCATAACCGGCATTATTGGCATTCTAGTCCTGATCATCGCCTATTTGTACTGGTTCGCGGTAGCCCTTGTGCCGCTACTAATTCTGTACTACTATGCCACTGCCTATTATCGCGCGTCCGCCGTTGAGATCAAGCGTTTGGATTCTAATGCACGGTCTACAGTATTTTCTCACTTTTCGGAGACTCTGACAGGTTTGACATCCGTCCGCGCGTACAATGAACAAGAAAGATTTGTCAACCGCATGGAGACGCAGCTCGACTATATGAATCGTTTTTCATATGTTATCCTTGGAAACCAACGCTGGCTATCAGTCCGCCTCGAATCTGTCGCCGTTACACTCGTGTTCGTGACTGGTATTCTGGCTGTTGTCGCGCGATTCAACGTGTCGCCGTCATCGATCGGTCTCGTGCTGTCTTACTGCACGACGCTATCGCTTCAGATGGCGATGGTTATCAAGCAGCTTGCTGACGTCGAGAATCATATGAACGCCGCCGAACGAGTGCACTACTACATCACTGAGCTGCCGTCTGAAGCGCCATACGAAATTCCAGAAGCAAAGCCGAGGCCGACTTGGCCTGAGAAAGGTGCCATCGAGATGCAAAACGTGTTTCTCAAATACCGTCCCGAATTGCCCTATGTCCTTAAAGGCATCACTCTGTCCATCAAAGGCGGTGAGAAAGTCGGTATTTGCGGACGTACTGGTGCTGGAAAGTCTTCGATTATGGCAGCGCTGTATCGCCTTTCTGAGATCTCGGAGGGAAAGTTTTTTATCGATGGCGTCGATATTTCGTCGATCGGACTGCACGACTTGCGGACCAAGCTTGCTATTATCCCTCAGGATCCAGTGCTTTTCAAGGGCACGATTCGTTCCAATTTGGACCCGTTTAACTCGTATACGGATTCACAGCTTTGGGACGCACTGCGTCGTTCGGGACTTCTCAATGACCAATCGGCATCGCCGAGGTCTTCAGAGGTCGAGATCGCAAACGAGAAAGAACATAACAAGCCCCAAGGATTAGGCAAATTTCACCTAGATTCGACGGTCGACGATGAAGGTCTCAACTTCTCGCTTGGTGAGCGGCAGTTACTTGCTCTCGCCCGTGCGCTTGTGCGGCAGTTTCAGATTTTAGTCCTCGATGAAGCGACGTCCTCAGTGGACTACCAGACCGACGCCCAAATCCAGCAAATCATCGTCCGTGAATTCAGCCATTGTACTATTCTTTGCATCGCGCATCGATTGAAAACAATTATTAATTATGATAAGATTTTGGTGTTAGATGCTGGTACTGTTGCCGAATTCGACACACCATGGAATTTATTTAAGGACGAAAGTTCTATATTTAGAAGCCTATGCGAGAAATCGAGCATTGGCGACGCGGACTTTGTTCGCAAGGAGTGATTAGGAAGGTACATATGGCGTTACATTTGCGTGTATTGGATGGGTTTCATATTTAGATGCGTAGTGCGGTAATGTGAGCGGATATTTAATTGCATAAGTACTCTCGTCTTTCCACTTTTTTTGGCACACATGCCCTTCACCAGCCGCGGAAGGACAGCGAAAACCTTACGAAGGAGCTTAACATGACCACTGTCAATGCTGCGATAGCTTTAGCAGCTGTCGTCCACCCACACTGAAAATAAAATACGAAGAACTGAGAAATCTACCCAACCCGTCCACTTCATGGATAGGGCAATGATGAATACGGGCACAATCTAATAACTTCGCTAACACCCGCCCAAGCAGATCCGAATCCTGACTCTCACAAAAACGCCTGCTACAATCAACATAGCGAATAAATTGTACGCGCAAGCCCACGTCACACCGATTATCACTCCGGACACTTCGTTATTGTCGGCAGCGGCTAAATTGTGCCTTCTTTTGTCATGCTGAGGCCAATATCTGCTTGTGCGAGAGCGATAGCGTCATTGGCGCCGTCGCCGCAAAAAAAGGATTTTCGATCCATCCGATTTGAGCGCCTCGATGTACTCGTTCTTGCCTTCGGGTGATGTTTCAGCTGCATAGTTAGAAATATCAAAGTCACGACAAAGCTTTTCAACAGCTGGACGCGTGTCGCCGGATAATAATGAACAGTAATGCCTCGAGAACGTAGAGCGCCTAACCTCGTTCGACAATCTTCACGCAAAGTTGTGGTGAGTCCCATTATAGTCAAGATAGGCCTGTTCCGGACACAAAAAGCGTGGAACCAGATCTATGGAGCCGAGCAGCACGGGAATCGGTGAATACCTAGGAACAATGGCTGGCCGCACAAGATCGTGACTGACTCGCCATTCTCGGGCTTGTTTGTAGGTCGTCGTAATGTCGGAGCCACCCGTGTTCTCTATTTCGCCAACAATCGCCATGGTTTCTCCAAACTTCTTCAAGTAAGTCGACACGTCACGCGAGATAGGATGCCGATTCTCATGGACTATCGCGCGGATAATGTCTCGGAGTGGATATTCGGCCTCCTCGTTGAAGAAGCAATACGAACACTCAATAATCAAAGTTCCGTTCTTGTCAAACACGACGTGCTTTACCCTGCTAGCAACAGCCATTGGATTCGCAGACTTGAGTAGTACACCGTAAGAATGTCTTCCTTCCGCAACACCGATTGATAAGACCAGTGGGGTGACGAGAACCATGGCACACATCAGTAGGCAACTCGCCTAGTAGATTGTCTTGGCACAAGACATGTTTGTTTGACATGAACGATCCAGGCGACACGGGCACACATGGCGTCTTAGAAGGACACTTGATGCCTTAATGTCATCCGTGTGCAGCAGCAAACCTATCCAACGTGTTACGGAGCACTTATGGCAAAACGTATCATCTCGCATGTGTCCCTGATTCCCGCACTATTGTGTCCGTAATTTTCGAATTACGATTAAGGTTAGGGCAATCACATCGACTTTGAGTTCCCTAACCTCATGAGCGTCAAATCCCATATTCTGGGAGAGGCGGTCAGATTGCAGAAGATTAGAAGTTAGTTAGTCGAAATAATATCTTTCTGGTGGTCGCACGTTCTATGGCAGCGAATGCAGTCATCAATTTGCAAGTTCATACTTGAAAGAAATGCATTATACCAATTAGTCGAAAAGTGTCTACAAAATAACTCCGAAGTGCATCTATGTAAACCTACGTCATACATGTGTCCTTTCTACTCATCTATGTCATCACCATTACACATATCCGTCGTCTATGCCGAATATCCAAACAAGCACTGCACATGCTATTACAAAAACCATCTAAATCCAGGATGCGCCGGTCCCTCACTCAACGCCATCGTAGCAACTTGTCCTCGAACCCAGCTGTTTTGCCTCTTCTCTCGTCGGATATTATCAAGCCGCATCCACATGCCCATGACAGTACTGACAATGGCACCTACAGCGCCAAAAATAGCAGTAACGGTCAAGGCAAGGACGTACTGTGGCTTATCTTGTTCGCGGAAAACATTCGACGAAACGATACCCATGAGATTCGCCAGTGGGACGCCAACGCCTGTTAGGGCCGCTCGTTGACCCTCCGAAGGAATGTTGTTTGAGAACCAAGTGGAAAGAAGAACAGACGGAGCAGCAGTTCCTGCAGTCATGAGAAAACAGGCCAAGTATGCTTCGTGGACATGAGCCGCGACGTCTGCGATGAACAGATAAGTGAGGAAACCAATAACTGGTAGCGCGAAACCAATCGCAATAAAAAGAGATCTTAGTCTGTATCTATCGGATGCAAAGGCAAGAATGAGAAGTGCCACCGCACCCGTCGCATTGGGTGCGACGGTGTAGAGATTTGTCTTAACTGTTGAGTAACCCAACCGTTCGACAATCTGGGGAAGAAACAGCGACACTGACTGAAGGGGAACACCAAGGCAGACCTCCAGGACCAGCCAGCCCCAGGTGATTGGATGCCTAAAAACCTTCAAAGCCTCACGAATATTGAGAGGCTCATTGACAATCGCAGAAGAGTCACTCTGGATACGAATAAATGCCAGCGAGCGCTCTTCTGCGGTCAAAAATCGGGCACATGACACATCGCGCGGGAGTAAGAACGCAGCACCAATAGCCGCAAACACAGTACATATACCTTCAATGATAAACAACCATCTCCATCCAGCAAGCCGAGAATTCTGGATCTGGAAGACGCCAAAAGACAGTAGGCCCGAGAATGCGGAAGCCACATTTGATGCAGCATAAAACACAGCTAGACGTCGTGCTAGTTCACCTCGGCGATAGAAAGTTGTCAAGTAGTAGATAACAAGTGGAAAAAATGCAGACTCGAACATGCCAAGAAACCATCGAACAACCATTAAGCTAGCCCAAGTTTGGCACGCTGACGACGCGAGCGACATGGAGCCAAACCCAAGCATTAGAGCCGGTAGTACGCGTGTGACTCCATATCGCTTTCCAACGAGAGTAAGTGGCAACGCGAAGAGCACATATGGCACGTAGAATATCGACAAGAGAAGATTGTATTGGTTGCCTGTGAAGCCGAGGTCCACATCGATGCCGTCTGTTTTGGCATTTCCGAGATTACTCTTGTCCAATGAGCTGAATTCGTTAGGCTCAATGAATCATACTAGTGAATCATGATACTCACTTGAATAGGTACATGATGCTCAGCGCCGGCAACAGCCGCCAATCAAGCTTCCGACATATGGATCTCTCCAACGCAGGGTCTATATCAATTGCCGTCGCCACTAGATCCTCGTCAGCGAGCACGCTCTGTTCAAGTAGAGCAGCCGCTTCCGAGCCATCCCACGATCTCCTCTTCCGCATCGCATCACAACTGCTTGCAGACGATATTGAAGTGGAGTCGTCGGACGTGTCTCGATTGTCCAGCAAGGCAGACGTCTCCCTGATGCTGCTGTCCATGAGGTATTTGGTCGGATGGCCCAAACGCTGATTTCCTGCACTATGGCACTGCTAGGAAAATACAGTAGCTGGATGCTCAAGAAAAGTTATTAAACAGATTGAGAGGGTAGTACGACCTCATGCCGGCGGCGGGCGATGGCGCCGCTGAGCTCCCCTGAAACGAGTCACGAGGGTACGGGTTGAATAGTTTCTAGAAGCATGCCGCATTGACACCATCATTGTTTGGGCAGGCACGAACAGTATTCGGCAAAGTAAGCGTCAAGATTCTTATTGGCTTTCAAAGCTATGCAATCCATTTAAAGCGACGTTGAGATCGGCTGAGAGCGTCCCTAAACAGCATGAGGTTGAGAGGCTTCAAACATTCTCTGTTTTCGTCGCTGCCAGCAGAAGTCGTCACATCAATACTAAGCTATATTGATGAGTATGACGATCTTCTTGCGCTATCTCTAACATGCAAGTGCGCAATATTGTATTATGAGGAGGAGCACATTTACAAGATGAAAGTTTATCAGTTTTTACGATCTAAGAAAATGGGATTTTATGCGGAATACAAGGATCGACTGAGCGTGAAGACATGGAAGGAAGGATATGGAAACTTAATTCGAAACATGCAGCTATATGAGATCCTCTCATTTTGCATGCCGTTAGAAACAGGCGGTAACTCTCTTGTTGCGTCCCATAATTAGTATACGACTCAAATACCGCGTTCACTATGGCAATAATGATTACATGGGGTTCATCTTCAGTGATCATAATGGCATTGTGTATATTTTGGGTGGATATGGTACGACGGATTAATATGCTAGCTAGCTACTATTCCGTAATTGATCGTCGACTTGAAACACAGAATGCGACTCAATTGTCAATCCATCCCGATAACGCTACAGTTAGGTATTGGCACTCAGGGACTGTCTTCTCCTGGCGATCGATTGTGTAAGAGATAACAAGGTGACTTCTATGGTCCCAGAATGCATCATGGTATTATTGTATATATCGCACTCACCTTCCCAAATGGCACGTATTCCCAAACGTGAGAAGCTCGCACGTCGTACGTAATCCTTTGACGATTTGACTGATAATCAGCGACCAGGCACCGCCGATGAGATTTCACTTGAGCCAGACGCGTTAATAGTTTAATCACGGCTAAGTATAATTGTACTCGTAAGCGTTCTAGAAGTTTTATATGACTTCAAGAGACTGTTATAACCAACAGGTGACAAGAAATTTTTCTTGTGATCACCTTGACCTCATCAGCTTCTCTTCAACAGTCCTACGTTGTCCTTACGACGGGTATCTGGCCCAATGGAAAACCCTCCAGAACGGGCAGTAATCTGTATCCGTTACCGTTTCGGCTGGTTGCCTAAACACCATCGCAGGCTTCCAGGTCAAAGGGAGACCCGTTGTCTGACCCGTCTTATCTTACCATTGGATTTGGCGTTGTCAAAATGCTGGGTCTGGTGCCGTCTAATACAAGGGTAACTGTCAGTCTGACCTGAGATCACCATCGGAGCGAGATAAGAAGCTGTCTTATCTCCCATCACTGCACTACGGATTCGCGGAACAATGCCTCGGGTTGGAAATTTCAGGACCCGGTCAGGCAACATCTCATAAGGCGTCTCCCTATTCCCCGCTTGAACCTGTAACTCTGGTTTAATTTTGAATCACTCAGTGCCTCAATTGAGTCAATTTGTAACTATTGACACCGATAACGATGGCTAAAGGTAATTAGCACACTTCTTAGTTGCACCGGGGGGCGAGAGAGAAGATGGAGTAATGTGCGATGGCGGACATGCAGATTGCGACTGTGAGATGAGAGTTGACCTTATCCAATTAAGTAACAAGTTCAAGATGGACAATTGCTAATGATATATCGTTTCTCCATAGATCCTATTTCTACCATAATTAAGGTTGACCTTAAGAAGCCTTACCACGAGCAGCCCGGTCTCCACACTCGCTGGCATCCTGAAATTCCTTTTTACGTATGTTCTTTTCATTATTTACTTTCATTCAAGTACAAAAAATAAAGTAACCGTCCAATTGGCATCGTCAAATGAATTCTAATACATCGCAATACAGTGCAAAGTCAAGCCTGGTGAGGTATTCAAGGTCGAGTGCTTCGACTCTTCCGGTGGTCAGGTCTTCAATACCGATGATGCGGACGATATCAAGAATGTCAATCCCATGGGTATTCACTGCCTGAGTGGCCCAATTGAGGTCGAAGGTGCCGAGGTATGGTTCAGTTAATATTAATCCTTCATAGAATACTCCTGCTGACGGAGTTAGCCCGGTGACCTCCTCATCGTGGAAATCCAGGATGTTCAGCCTTTTCCAGACGAGCCGTGGGGTTACACCGCCATCATGGATCCCGCCAAGTCTAGCGCATTTTTGGGCGATATTTACCCTAACATGCAGAAAGCTATCTGGGATTTTAACGGTATCTTCGCCTCGTCCCGCCATATTCCCCACGTCAAGTTCCCCGGCTTCATTCACCCCGGTATCATTGGCACACTCCCTTCATATGAGATGATGAATATATGGAAGGAGCGCGAGTCCAAGCTTGTTGACTTCCATGCTTCCATCAATACTCCTCATACTGTTGCCGCTCTTCCCAATCCAGACGGTGCCTACGCGGGTCAAGATGTTTCTGCTGAGCTCGCGAAGAAGATTGCCGAGGAAGGTGTCCGGACAGTTCCTCCTCGTGAGCACGGTGGTAACATTGACATTAAGAACTTGTCCCGCGGTGCCAAGGCCTATCTTCCCGTTTACGTTAAGGGTGCTGGTTTCTCAGTCGGTGATATTCACTTCTCTGAAGGTGACGGCGAGATCTCGTTTTGCGGGGCCATTGAAATGCACGGTATCATTACCCTTAAGCTTGGACTTATTAAGAATGGTATGAAGGACCTTTCAATATACAACCCAGTGTTCCTGCCGGGTCCTGTGGAGGCACACTACGGTCCTTCTCGCTACCTTACGTTCCAGGGTATCTCCGTGGACGAGAGCGGCAAGCAGCACTTCCTTGATGCCAAGGTCGCCTTCCGACAGGCTGTCCTTAACGCCATTGAGTATCTCAAGAAGTTCGGCTACTCTGGGGAGCAGGCTTACCTCCTACTGTCTGCTGCGCCCGTTGAGACCCATATCTCCTCCATCGTTGACATTCCCAACAGCTGCGTCAGCTATTCAATCCCAGCTGATATTTTTGACTTCGACATCATGCCAAAAGAGGGCGGCCCCACTCCCCAAGGAGATATGGGTTCGACCGTATTCCCCACCTCGAAATAAGCTGCTGCAGGTTCCGGTTATGAGATATGTATGTGATGCTTCAAGTGTGTATTAACTGTAACATCAAATATTGGATCATATAATCGATTGTTGTAATCATCATTCCGACGGTTTTCCCCTAGTACATTTTGTGCGATTGTACTCATACAACTCAGTTGATGTGTTCACCCTGGACAGCTCTAAAACCGGATTTAAACTGTCAATAACTAGGATTAATAAAAGCAATCTGGAGTGCATACTGGAAGACAGCTTTACCACGGTCCATACAATACGGTGAGATCACGCTGATCACATTGTGATTCGTGCGACTCGGGTGCTTACTGAGCCTTGGAATAGACCCTTGCCCACGCAGGCATTGCTAACCGCCTTCAGCAGCCTCGCATCGCCATCTCACACGACATCGAATTCGACGCCATTCTAACCGCGGGATCGCCATTGAGTTCCTGCTTACGTTGATTCTTTGGTGCGTGTAGCACAAAGGATCCGTCATTATTTCTCACAGTTGCACCGTAAACCTGCGTGCTTGCTTTGTACATAGTTCTGCTTTCTCTTTACGCCACTTCTGGAGGTTACCAAATCGCAACTGCCCAGTAACGTTAGTCACCGCATAGAACCATGATTCGTGCACTACCGCGAGCCGCTGCTCTTGCGCGTGCAAGACCGGCACTGGTTTTGTCTCCAGCATCACAATACATATTATCTACCTTCCGCACACGACCTGCGGTTCTTCCGGTGTCATATCGTCGCGCATTCTCGCAAACGGCCGGTCTACGGAGCACAGGGAAATCCGATGACGATGACGATAGTCGCAACAATGCGCTGCCAGATGAGAAAGATAGTGCGAAGGAAGACGTATCCGAATCTACTGAAGCCGAGGCTCAGGCTAAGGACGAGGATGCTGTCGAATCCAAGTCTGATGACAAATCGGCTGACGACGCCACCTCTGGCAAGGAGACCAAGGCCGCCCGAAAGCGAGGTCCACGGAGGTCACAACAAACGGAATCAAACGAGGCCACTGAGGGAGAGGCCGCGGCAAAGGAAGCCGAGAGTGGACGTGGTGCCAAGGAGGAGTCCACCAAACCTAGAGAGTCCAACGTGTCGGCATCATCATCGTCGTCGTCACCATTTTCCGGCGGTTCGAGGAAGAACGTGCCTGACTTTTCTAGTCCAGCTCCCAATGGCACGTCAAAGATCGGAAATGTCGTGCCGGATGAAATGCCGGAGTTAATGGCGCTGCCAATCGTGTCGCGGCCGTTGTTCCCTGGTTTCTACAAGGCGGTTGTGCTGCACGATGAACGTCATATTGAGGCCGTTAAGGAACTAGTAAAGCGTGGCCATCCGTACGTCGGTGTTTTTCTAAATAGGGAGCTGAACCCGAAGACGGAAGCCATCATGTATGACGATGAGATCTATCACAACGGCGTGTTGGCGCAGATCACGAGCATATTTCCACAGAGCGATATCAAGGATACGAATCAAAAGGAAGGATTGACGATTGTCTTGTATCCCCACCGGAGGATTCAGGTTGAGAAAGTTGTTATTGCAAAGGATGACGTTGACCAGTCGACTCCTGGCGCCGATTCTGCCACTTCTAGCGATGTTACTAGTTTCGATGTTGTTCAAGAAGGTGAGCGTTAGCTTTTTTGGAAGAATTCAACGATAAGGCTAACAGACCAGATACGCCGGAAGAAGCGCCAATGGCGTTTTTGCGCAACAAGGTCACTATGGTGCATGTGGTTAACCGGGCCGACGATCCCGTAGACAAGAATGAGCCGACCATTCGTGCAGTCGTGTCCGAGATTGTTAGCTTACTCAAAGAGATCTCAGCGATGAACCCGCTCTTTCGGGACCAGATCACGGCATTCACGTTGTCCTTGGCGTCTGGCAATGTTTTTGACGAACCAGTCCGGCTTTCGGATTTCGCTGCTGCCGTTTCAGCTGGAGACAGCGGAGAACTTCAGGAGCTCATTGACACTCGCGATATTGGTGAACGGCTGAAGAAGGGTCTTGTTCTTTTGAAGAAGGAGCTTATGAACGCTAAGCTCCAAGCTAAGATCAACAAGGATGTTGAAAGCAAGCTTCAGAAGCGACAGCGCGAGTACTACCTTATGGAACAGATGCGTGGTATTCGTCGCGAGCTTGGCCTTGAGTCAGATGGCAAGGACAAGCTGGTTGAGAAGTTTAAGGAGCGAGCAGAAAAGCTGAGTATGCCAGTTGCAGCGCAGCGCGTGTTCGACGAGGAACTGAACAAACTCATGAATCTTGAGCCATCGGCGTCGGAGTTCAATGTTACGCGGAATTATCTTGACTGGATCACGCAGATTCCATGGGGTCTAAAATCTACAGAAAACTACTCGATCAGACATGCAACCGACGTTCTCGAGAACGATCACTACGGCTTGAAAGATGTCAAAGATCGCATCTTGGAATTTATTGCGGTTGGCAAGCTGCGGGGTAATGTCGACGGCAAGATTCTTTGCTTCGTTGGGCCGCCTGGTGTGGGCAAGACCTCTATCGGGAAGTCTATCGCTCGCGCTCTCGACCGGCAGTTTCAGCGGTTCAGCGTCGGTGGGTTGACTGACGTCGCCGAGATCAAGGGCCACCGGAGAACGTACGTCGGTGCTCTTCCTGGACGAATTATCCAGTCGTTGAAGAAGTGCCAGACCGAGAATCCGTTGATTCTTATTGACGAGGTCGACAAGATCGGTCGAGGCCACCAGGGAGATCCTGCTTCGGCGCTGTTGGAATTGTTGGATCCGGAGCAGAACCACAGTTTCTTGGATCATTATATGGATATTCCAGTCGACTTGTCGAAAGTGCTGTTTGTTTGCACTGCAAACATGACGGACACTATTCCAAGGCCGTTACTTGATCGGATGGAGGTTATCCAGGTTTCGGGCTATATTGCCGAGGAGAAGAAGGCTATTGCGAGCAAGTACCTTGCTCCGCAGGCACGGGAACAATCCGGCTTGCAGGATGTCGATATCAACCTCACGCCTGAGGCTATCGATGTTTTGATCAAGAGCTACTGCGCGGAGAGTGGGGTACGAAACTTGAAGCAGCAGATCGAGAAGGTATACCGGAAGGCGGCGTTCGAGATCGTCAAGGATCTGAAGGAAGATTCTGATGGTAAAGAAGAGAACTTGTCGTCAGGGGCGGCGGATTCGCCTGAGAGGACGTCCAGTGAAGTTGTGCACGCGCCGTACAAGGTGCCCGGCACAGTCCACGTCAATGTGAACCCTGAGAATCTCCACAATTACGTTGGTCCGCCAATCTATGTGTTTGACAAGCTTTATGACACCGAGCCGCCGGTCGGAGTCGTAACCGGTCTGGCCTGGACTGCGCTGGGCGGCGACGTAATGATGATTGAGTCTGTGCTCGAAGCGCCGCTGGCGCCGTCTGCGACGGCCAGTTTCAAGCGGACAGGCATGCTCGGGGACGTGTTGAAAGAGTCGACCGTGATTGCGTACACGTTCGCAAAGATGTACATGGCGTCGCATTTCCCGGAAAATAGGTTTTTCGACCACGCACGAATTCATTTGCATTGTCCCGAGGGCGCGGTTCCCAAGGACGGCCCATCGGCGGGTGTGACGATCTCGACGTCTCTTCTGTCGCTTGCCCTCAATCGGGTAATCGACCCGACTATTGCCATGACAGGAGAAATCACGGTAACCGGCCGGATCCGCCGGATCGGTGGTCTGAGAGAGAAGTGCGTTGCTGCGAAGCGGGACGGAGCCAAGACCATATTCTTCCCGAAGGCGAATATGGCGGACTGGGAGGCGTTGCCAGAGAACGTGCGTGAAGGGCTCGAGGGCGTTCCTTGTGTTTACTACGAGGATATTTTCAACAGGTGCTTCAAGGACATCACGCGGGAGGAGGGAAACAAGGTGTGGCTGCCGACGTTGGGCCGGCCGAATGAGGCGGACAAGAACGCGCCTACCGGACCAGGATCTGGGCTCGGTGACCTATTCCCGCCGCTAGGCGGCGGAGTGAACGAGATTCACGCGTGAAGGTTTATAGACAACAAGAGGGTTACATTTTACATGGGGTATGTCCGTGGAACTTTGCAATGTTCGTTTTGTGTTAGTAATTTGGGCTAAGATTGTATATGTGCATGTGTATATCTTTTTATTCTTTGACTATTTCCTCTTCTTGTATATGATCCCGCCATTCTTTTCCATTTTGCGCCTTAGTCTTTGTATTCGTGCATTTAGTTCGTAATATCTAAGTTATCTCTAGATATCTTATGTATATCTAACTACTGATCATGGCTTTGTTGAAATTTGCCCCCGATAGGTAGAATAGAGCAACAAATATATACGATTTTTATTCATCACCTTTGGCCTAATTACTAAATCGAGATAGATAAATTGGGGAGGAAAGAAAGAAAGCAACAAGGAAAGAGAGGGGGGGATCGCCACCGCCCACCGGTGCGATGGATCGCAGTAGAAAAATAATAAAAACGCGTAAGCTCGTACTCGGTGTTTAAAGGAGTTGCCAGCTGGCCGGCTCATTTTGCGGTCGGGATGTGCCTTGCATCGACCCAGGGATTTAAACACCGAGCGACTGCACAGCCCTGCCTCGATACGATACAATACGCGTATTATGTAGGGTTGAACCGGCGGCGTGGCGAGGCCGCAAGTGCAGTGCGCGGCCGGCGGTTGGGGTTGTTGTGGGATAGGGTTAGTGGGCGACCTGTCGGATGCATGTCCAGTCTGTCGACGCCCTGTTTTCTTTTCCAAATCGTCCCGCGTGTGGGCCGGACGTGACAGGTTGTCTTCGTTAGCTTTGTTTGGCATCTATATATATATTGGGCGTATGTTGTGATTTAGATGCAAATCGTGGGCTCATTGCTGGTGCTGGAAGCAAAAAGCAGACGACGACTGAGCCCTAGGCTAAGCTACAATACCCTTTATTTTTATGGGCGCGGCCGCGGGAATAGCAAGATCCGAGGTCCGCATTCTCCGCCGTAACGAGCGAAAAATCCGAGGGGTGACCGCCCGTGGCGCGGCTTGACAGGAGCACGCGCGCGCCGAAAGATGAGTCAGCGAGCGGCGAGCGGCGGTCTTTTCACTCGCACGACACACACTCGCTGACTCACACACCAGTTTTCGTGCTGGCACGCGCGTGTCTGTGGTCGGCGTTCACGGCGTTTTTCGTGTCCGCCGGCCAAACTTCTGGTCGTATTTCCTACCCGAGCGGACGGCCAAAATGCTCCGCGCTTTTACGTTGCTCATTGTATACAACAACATTGACGCGCGCGCAACGCTAACTGCATATGGACGCGGCCGCAGCAAGCCGAACGATCTGGAGGGCCGAAACGCACAGTACGTTCAATAATACATTGTTGCTGATAAGTTAGTTAACTTAAGATTACTGATTAATAATCGATAATTATGCGACTCACACGACCGGCGGCTGCGATCTATTTGTCCAGCAGTAGTTTGTACTGAGCTGAGATTGTCTTTTATTATCAACACCAATAATGCATCAACGACGACAATTAGTGTGGGCTCGGATCTGATAGGGAGGGCGGTGTGTTTAATGGCGCATTTGGCAAAACCAACTGACGCACGGAAGCCCTTGTGTCACATCGCCCACACAGAGTCCCCATCTGGTGGGGGGCCCCCAGCCGCAAAAGGTACCGCCAGCAAGCAGCCAAACCCGCGGGTCGGATAAGCTTTTCGTCGCGCGGGCTAGGGCTCCGGGATGCGACGGCGTACCTTTCGTCCGTCTCGCCGCACGGCTGAAATTATGCTTTTCCCGCGCGAGCCGCGCCGACGCTGCAGGCTACGTAACCTCGCCGTCCGCCGCCCGCCAGTGGACTTTGGCCCGCAACATGGATCTCCATGGAACGATTTCGTCATTCGCGAAGCGAGCGAGTGGCTTCCGCGCCCCCCCTCCCTTCCCGAGATATTTATATCTCCCCGGTCCGCGCGTACCCCCGTGTCGGCGATTTCTCCCCGCAACTACCCGAACGTTGTTAAATTCTTACCCCAAAAATCACTCTTGATTGCCTAAGCATCTGTGGTCGCGATGACCGTCATGACTGCGTCTGACATCGACGAGATGACGCTCGAAGAGCGCAAGGAGTGGATGGATATCAAGGATCCATTACTTCGGCGACGGATACAAAACAGAGTAGCTCAGCGTGCGAGACGTATGTGGTGGTTGGATTGCTTGGTTACTAATCAGCGACAATCGGCTGACCGCTCGCACAGGACGACGTCTTGCTAAGGACAAAGAGCTGCATGCAGCTCCAGCGCCAGGACCGACGAAGAAATCAAGCTCGTCTCATTCCCCATCGTCGTCGCCGCGACCTAGTAGCGAGTCCCGCGCAAGCTCCAGTTCGAGTTCGAGCTCGAGCTCGAGCTCGATCGCAAGCTCGGCCTGCAGCGACAATGGGTCTGTAACTAGCGAAACCACCAGCCCAAGTGCGCTAGTCGATATTGATGGGCCGCTTTCTTCCTTCAGTCTTAATCCCGATCTGTTCCCCCGCTCCCAAGTGGTAGCCACGCCGCAGCAAATCCAGCGCGAGCACTACCAGCAAGAGCTCCGCCGCCAGCAGCAGCAGGTCAAAGACAAACCACTTCAGACCCAGGAGGAGCAGCTGCAGCTGCAGCTGCAGCAACAGCAACAGCAACAGCAACAGCTCTCGCTTCCGACGTCGCTCCTCTTACCGTGTCTGGAAGTTGGTATGGCCATGTGCCAAAACATCACAAAGCTGCCCCTACCTCATGACCTCCCCAGATACCAAGTCTTCGTGCTACCGCCGACGTCGGATCAGAGTGCGATCCCGCCTTCGCTCTACCCTACGCAGTTGCAGGGCATCGTCCCGCACATCCAGTATGTCGACGCCATTCCGTTTCCGTCCCTCCGCGACAGTCTGCTCTTGCAAGTCCACTCGGGAGGATTTGATGAAATCGAATTTTGCTCAGACTTGCTCAACAACGGGTTTCGCATCTGGGGAAGCGACCCAACCCAGCCCATGGCATGGGAGGTGACCGAAGAATTTGCCAAGAAATGGCGGTGGCTCATGGACGACTCCATTCTCGATATTGCAAAGTTCTGGTCTGGCCAGCGCAAGCTTACGACAATCGAGGCGGCGGCGTGAGCATGGTATATTTTATTTATTGCGGTGATTTTTCTTTGTACATTTTTCTTAGGTTACTTCTTCAAATGGATCGGTTACCGGTAATGGGTTATTGGGATGTGGAGTTATGTTTTATAGTTTGTGGTTACGGTTTCGTTTTGTTGGTTTTCGTTCTCTCCTGTATCATAGTCTAAGATCTCCAGATTCACAATTACAAAAAATTAATTTGTACATATGCTCGTGATGGTCAATCGTACTCAGGCAGGCTTTTTGCAAAGATGGCCCTCTGATTTGGGTACAGTGACAATGTCCGCTCAGGTTGCGGACGCCTTGCTCGCCAGTGTTAGATAGTGACCGACGACGCTCGTGACTTGGTCTTCGAAGCTCTTGAACGGCCCGAACGTTTCGATCGTGTCGGTCACGTCCAGGCGTTGGTATGCCGCGGGCATAGAACCCCCGAGAGGCAGCGTCCCATCTTTGACTGCGTCGGGAAAATGCTTTGTGACGATACCGATCACTTCGTCAAACGACATCCTTCCGGAATCCAGGAGAAAGCTTTTGCTTCCCGGAACGCTTACCTCATCCAGTGCTGCCACATGGATCCGGGCGACATCGTGGACATGCACAACCGATGCGGGCCGAGCGTGAGGAGATTTCTGGCCCATCACAACAGCCATGACTACGCCATTGCTACCGGCGCCGGCGCTGCTGGCATCCGAGACCAGTTCGTTTGCGCCAACAACGTATCCCGGCATGATATTCACGATCGAGAAATGGGGCTTTCGTTCGGCCAGAAAGCGATCGGTCGCGTCGAGCGCCAGCACTTTGGACGCACGATACGTAGACGAGTAGTCCCCCCACGGAGCGGCAGGAAGTGGGCGCACGCGAGAAGTGGCCGTGTACACGTTCTTGGAATCGCCGTACGATAGTGCTGCGTCGGGCACGACTGCCACAGCCGAAGACGTGATCACGACCCGACGAACTGATTCGACCTTCAAGGCTGAGTTGAGGATACTGGTTGTCCCCTGCACGGCGGGAATGATGATGTCGTTCTCAGGATCCTCGGTCTAATCGCCTGTCAGTGACGTCTTCCGTCATCTCTCGTGGCCGGGTTCCATATGCTCACCGGCTTTGGCAGCGGACTGGCAATATGCTCAATATACGCCACGTCATGCAGGGCTCCGCCGTCGAATGCTCCATGCGCAGTGATATCAGGCACAATAACGAAATCCAAGTTCGCGACAAAAGGTTCGACAGACCGATGCGACCTAATATTCTCAATTTGATCCTGGCGACGCACGGATGCTCGCACGCGGTAGCCGGACTTGAGAGCAGCAACAAGGACAGCGAAGCCGACGTGGCCGGTTGCGCCGGTGATCTGTAACGCGGCTGTTAGCCAGAGACCATGGTTCAACGGAATGGCCAGAGAGATATACTGACAAAAACTAGGTCACCCGCCATTGTGGGACAGTGTCAGGCGGCTATTAAGCAATCTCTCTCTCTTTTTCGGCCGCTCGCTCTTTATATTTTTTTTTTCACCGGCCAATTTTGCATCAAGGGCGACTATTCATAACGCTAGTCTATTAATTGCAAGTGATGTGATTTATAATCAGTGGATTGTAGTGTCGTCTGCAAAAAACGAAATGTTTGCCTGCAGCCGGCGGATCTCGTGGGGATCACGTTGCTCGATTTGTTTGCGATTATTAATATTTGGGACCCAGTCGATCGTTGGCTGTCGTAGGCGTCGAATGCACCAGTAAGTAGGCTTCCGGGCTCTCCAGGTGATTGCACATATCCACAAATGCGGACATTGACAGCGCTTGATGAATAGGTGAAGCGTTGCTAACTGTCCCACAGCGCGGGGCGGGCAGCTCTACAACCAGTTAGTTCGCGCATTCACGTTTCGGAAGTGCATCTGTCGAACAACCCATTCGGCGAGGAGACTTTAGTAGCTAGCGTGTTAATCTAGCCTATGAAGAGATCATAGATGTAAAAATTCCTTTTACAGTAGTATATGAAATACAAAAAAAAGACGGAATATTGTAGTTTGTACGTATTCATCTAAGGTGCTCATTTTAGCTTTCTTCGTCTGCGTCGGATCCACACCTGCCACAGCCGCAAATTGTGCGGCTTTGGCCGGTCGCGCCTCGATAGCAGAAATATTGCTTTCACAAGCCTAACTAGTTAGTGAGTTTATGGCGCGAACGGATAGATCGACATATTCCGCATCGGCGGTCGAGGGAGAGGGCTCAAATTCAATGACTAGGGCCTGAGGCAAGCAAAAGTGAGACCATCTGACGTGTGAGACCATCTCGGCGATTCGGCGATATTCTTATCGGGCACTACTATAAACAGGTCCTTTGCGAGCAGCCATATATGCATACGTCACCTTAGTAAACCATGGAGTTCATACGCGCCCACCGGTGATATCAATTGCCCGTCTGCGTTAGCAAATTCCACGCAAATTAATTTGGCAAAACCATGTCGCTGACAGTCTGACACTCGTATGGCATTTACCCTAACCCAAAGCAGCTTACACCCGGCTGCTGAGATACAGCAATCTTTGCCCTAAGCCGAGTTGCCAAACAACGTCGTAAGAAACTCGACTCCGGCGCCGACATCGCAGTCATCTACACCCGATTCCGGCATTCCCCTTCAACACTCAACGCCCGCATGCTTGACCGAATGTCTTGGGGGTCTGTATACGGCTTATTGCATTATAGCAGGCGTTTGTATATTCAATATAGAATAGCGGCCTGTAAGTATGTCGAACGGCTTCGCCTTCCGAGCAGGGCTACGTTAAACTCGAATACCCACGACTGACTGAGCACCAGATTGACTTCCTGCGGTTTAACTCGACGGGGTTGTCGAACTCGAATTGGTGACATACGCCTTCAATACCGGTGACTATGTTGTCCGTTCCGCCGCAGGTTATTCCGGCTCGGAGACCCGCGCCGACGGATACGTCATCTAGTGTCGCCGACACTAGCAACAACGCGATCACGCCAATGTCGGCATCTACGCCTGGGCCAACGTTGATTCAGACTCCTGGATCTGCCATGTCTATGCCGATGAGCAGTGATGGAGAAATGAGATCTGCCTCGCCCGAGGACCCGACTATTAACCGACTTCGGAAAATTGCCTGCGTGGAATGTCGCCAGCAAAAGGTGGGTTATGGCGCTAAGCTGCAGTTCTGTTCAGTTATGATGCTAACCTTCCGGGCTAGGTCAAATGCGATGCTTTTGAGAGGGCACCGGAGGCTTGCATCGAGGGAGCACTGAAATGACTTACGAGGTTTTTATTTGTTTTTTGGTGTTATTGTTTTGGAATACGTAAAAAGTTAGGTGGTTATAAGTCATTAGGTCATTTGGTGTTAAAACGGCATATTGATACTTTGTAAATTGATACATCTAATAGATTCATTATATACATTGCACGTGTGCATGGTTACTGTAATAGAGGCACAGGAAACAGAATAGACAAGAACAGGGCGACAGGCGACGCGCGCAAGACGCGTGAACGTGATTCACTGTCATCGAATCCGCATCAGTTAGCCCAACCGCAGGAGTGATTTTTATTATACGACATAATTCTATAGTTACTGCTGGGATACATTGTTAAAGTGGCGTCGATTTGTCTGCGACTGTAGATCGTGTTTGATGTTGTTCGCCGTTGGGCACTGAAGTGCTAGTAAATGAAGCTGTCTCGGCTTCGCATGTTAGACCCGTGCGAACACTCAATGAATGACAGCACCGACATGTGACTGTCATCAACTCGCTGACAGTGTGCTGACTTAATTTAATCTGAAGCCTGCCAAGAAACCGCTGCCTGCGCCATTTATTCATGGTTACACAAAACACGCGAACCGCGCTGATCGCGTTCCGTCACTTTCGATGACTTTCAATATCCCGTTGTCTCCGTTGTCTTCCAAGACCAGCATTGTAGTTAGAACCTAGAACTGCTCAGCTTTCGAATGTGCCCTTTGCTAGGTTAATAAATTGTCGAATGCGAACTAACTGTCTGCACAAGCTCTGTATTTCGGCGAGTTTGCGTACGGCAGTTGTTGGCAGCATGGGGTTAGGGCGTGCACGGACGCGGCATCTGGTAAACAAATCACGCGCGCCGCGAGCGCGAACTCGCATCGCTCAATTCAGCCATGTCCTCGTCTATTTCTCGCTTCCGTGGCCAATAACGCATCCTGCCAAGAAAACTCACATGCGCGATTTATTCAACGTTGTACAAACAAATATCGCCCTTCTGTCCGTCTGCGTCTGCTGCTGCCATTCGCCGCTGAACGGCAACTATATCCACATCTCCCCTGCTGGCGGCACCACCACTGTCTTCTTTCTGACAGCTTGACACGGAGACAGCGTGCGGAATGGGTAAGTTGAAGTATCCGGACCACTGATTTAGCATTCAAATAACTTATTTGCGGTATAGATAAGCCTCAAGATCCTCCTTGCCCTTGCGCTTGCGTTGCAGTCGGCGAACAGGATCCTCCGAATATGAAAATCGTTCCCAAGCCATTTTGGAACGAAGATTCCGCTCGAATCAGTCGCACTCTGTGGCTACCTTCTCTTAATCTGACCGAACGCGAATGGACTGGCGAACTCGTAACTGAAGGCTGGGGAACCTGCGTAAGACGGTCTGCATCCGACCAACCAATCACTGATTGTCTACTGGCATCAACCGCGGAATGCGCGACAGACGACAAGAAAGAAAGAGCAGCAAAACGAAGAAAGAGAGAGAAAGAACAAACAGAGAAAGAACAAGCAGCGAAGGCCAGACGTTTCAGGCTATATCCAACCACAGAGCAGAAAGCGATCCTTCGAAACTGGTTCGGCACCGCACGCTGGACATACAACCGATGTTTGGATGCCGTGGAAAAGAAGGAGGTTGCAAAAAACAGGAAGGACCTAAGAGCGGCGTTCCTTAACAAGGATGCAATTGACAAGATGGGCAAGCCGTGGGTGTTGGAAACTCCATACGACATTAGGAACGCCGCCATGCAAGACCTTCTCGATGCATATGATTCCGCACATGCCAGGTACACAAATGACAAGAAGGTGTTCAAGATTAAGCACCGATCTCGCAGAAAGTCTCGCCAG
>JAJLTP010000023.1:0-226205 GCA_030568275.1 Lipomyces orientalis
TGATATGCGACCTCTCAGTCGATCGCGAAGGGTAGAGTAGGGGACATCGTACGACCGCGCCGCGCCTTTAATGCTTGAAATTTTGCCGTTTTTGTATGCTTGAATTGCTAAGAGAATTCTTCCTTCCTTACTTTGATCGTGTTCGGCCATGGTTGCTACGTTATAAACAGCTGAAGTACGTGTCGGGTTAAAAAATGAACAGGCGATCGGCTCGCTTGGGCGATCGGTTCGCTTGCCGATCACGTTATTCGCAAATTTATTCGCAACCCCTGAAACGCTGAAACTCACAAGCAGTGGTCATCGTTTATTACGGTTCCAACACAAGAAAGAAGCAAAGCAATTACGGCACAAAACTACAAGCAAGTTAAAGGCGGAGGCATAAACCGCAAAACGAAGAGGCAAACCACAAAACGCAAGACCGATGCACTCTGTTCAGGCCTGTCCCGACACCTATATACACTCTGAAGAAGCTGTGAACCCTGGACAATTGAAGTTGTGCCAGCTTCAGTCTCTCGATATATGTGCCTGGTAAAAACAACCTCTCACTAGATCACAAAGCAAAAAAGTGCGCAGCTCGCTAGCAATTTACTCCTTACATCACATTTAGCTGGAAGGCTGTAAGGGCCCATGTTGGCTCTTGAAACTGAATTAAATTTATTATTAGGGGGCATACCCCTGAGCACGTGATTAGATGCGAATATTCGGCGAATAATATTCGTAATTTATTCGACGAAATAACGAATATTATTCGCACTGCTCAGGGTTTTGCGAATATAATAGCGAATATTATGGTTGGGACTTACGAATAACGAATACGAATAATGCCGATTACTGCGAATATTCGTATTCGGAGCAGCCCTGCTTCTCAGCCACCATATCAATCCTGCTCAGAAGAGGCCTATGGTGAAGAGGTCGAAAACGCATGTGCGTGCGGAGTTGGATAGGGAATGCGAAAGATAGACGCGTTTTCTGAATTTTGACGCGACTAATCGAGGGAGTCCGCGTTTTAAGTCACCCTTAGGGGTGGATCCGATTACGGTACCGTCAAAATTTTGTACTATTCGTAAAGTTAATCGCAAAAGTGAGCACCTAATCGTAAAGTAATCGTATAGTCTACCGCGAAATCTTATCGTAATCGTATAGACTCGTATTCCTATTTAGGTATGGCGTGAACAAATTTACCCTGACAACGGGTGGAATGCCTCTACGTGTGCATTTCAGGGCAGATAATGAGAGTCACGTGCATAACTATACGATTTTGTGCGAGTAACCAACTTCAGGGCTCGTATAGTTAATCGTAAAATTTTACATGGACTCGTATAGTAATCGTATTGGACTTTACGAATACGAATAACGATTAATCGCAAATCGTATACCCCTAGTCACCCTACGGTCACGAGTGTAGGTATAACTAATGAACCGCCGTTCCTGCCTGCAAAAAATTGAAGTGGTGTAATGTAGGTATTTGGCAACGGGATGCGTAGGTAGCGGGACCGATTACCGAGCATTAATGACATCATTCTTGAATCGGAGTGGACTATTTCTGTAGAGGTTAGGGCTGTAGGCCATCATTCGCTGCTGAAGAGTAACCTTGTATTGAGACAAATGCATGTAAGCCTCGCTCATTTTGGACTGCATATAAGCAGCACTGGAGACGGTGTAAATATTCTGCAGTCGCCAATCAGCAGGCATACATTCACTGCTTGTTCACTCTAATGGACATTATTCCAGGCATGGAAGATGTGCTGGGCCAGCTGCCCAGACTGAAAGGGTACACACATCTTGTCCTCTGCTTCCTTGCAGAGGACCTATCTCGAGAGGCGACTACTGAAGCACTTTACAAGGCAAGCCACCGATTGGCCGTCGCATTTCCGTGGCTGGCCGGTCAAGTCGTCCACCAAGGTGTTGGTCCTGGATGTAGCGGTACCTTCACCGTCGCCCGCTGGCATCAACGCGAAGTTACTGCATCTATCCTGAGAATGCAGGACCGGTCTGATGTGTGTCCTTCCTATGGAGACATCATCTTCTCCAGAGGGCCCAGCGATCTACTGGATGGTCCGCTACTATCGACCGAGACTTCGTTGCCAGACAGCTACGTGGAACCAACGTCGGCGCCTGTTCTGGTATTTACCGCAAGTTGGATCAATGACGGTCTTCTGCTAGACTGCGCCGCCCATCACAATATAATGGATATGGCAGGAATGGGCCAGGTCTTCCAACTGCTCGCAATAGCATTGCAGGGTCAGGAATTTCCACGGGTTGCCATAAATGCCGGAAACCTCGACCGATCGACTGTATCTCCCCTGCTCGGACCAGATGAGGCCCGATGCGACCACAGCCATTTGCGATGTCCGTCACGTCTCGGGATGTCTCTACGTCCGCCCCCATCTGGCCCTCTCCCTTCGTATCATTACTTCCGGTTCTCTGCAGCAAATCTCGCTCAGCTCAAGGCTCTAACTGCCCCAACTGGTACGGCAATACACCCCCCTTCCACCGACGACGCCCTGAGCGCCTTCATATGGAAGCGTCTTAGCGTTCATCGCCTTCATCTGGGCCAGCTGCGCACTGCCTCGACCATCTTCTCCCGCGCTGTCGACTGCAGACGTTCCCTCGGAGTTCCAAAAGAATACATGGGCAACATGGCAATAAAGTGCTTTTCAAAAATGACATTTCACTCCATTAGCGACGCACCCCTCGCCGTCATAGCCGCACAGCTACGCGAAGACGTCCAGAATGCCAGAGACACATACAATCTCCGCAGTCTCGCCACATTCATCAATGAAGAGCCAGACAAGACCACCATAAACTTTGTCCCAGGGTTTAACCCAGAGACGGACATCAACTCCTCCTCGTGGGCCGGGGTGGATGCATATAATCTGGAATTTGGTCCATTGGGCAAGCCGCAGCTCGTCCGCCGACCAAATTCTAAACCCGTCATGGGCTTGCTGTATTTTATGCCGAGGACAGGGATCGGCGATATTGACGCTTTGCTGTGCTTGAAAGATAGCGAGGTGCAAGGGTTGAGATCAGATAAGGAATGGACCCAGTATGCGTCGTATATAGGTTGAGAAAATCATAGAAAAATGCTTATGAAGAAATAACATTGACTAATACGCGATCAGGCATGGTTTCCAATATTATATTATTGCTTATTGGTAACTTATTCATATTGCAACTATTATTGCAAATAGTTGCAATATGCAATAACTACAATATAAAATTATGCAATATGTAAATGTGTAACAATGGTATACCCCCGGTACCTTACATTCTAAACTTGTGGGTGATGAATTTCTTGTTCATATTCCTGCCCCTGCAGGGAGTGTTTTACCCTGCAAGCGCGTGTAATTGTTTCCTTTCCGTCTTCTCCCATCTTTTTCTCTGTTATACGCGTTACAGTTCAGTTCGACAAATAACTGTGTAACTACACTTTCTATCGAGATGGCATCGAAACACTTACAATATATCATTGACGATGACGAAGACACATCTGCATTCTCTAGCCTTGATTCCGAGGGCTTCTCCCGCGCGGAATCACCCGAAGCAACTTCGTCCACCACCGCCTCGCCGTACAAGTTACCGCTTCGCAAGAAACGCGGCATTGTGGCCACAAGCACCTGGGACTATGCACGGGAGCCTTCTAGCGACGAACCAGCTCGTTCACAAGACAACCGGCACCGACTTTGGTATTGCTCGTTATGCAAGAAGCCTAGACTGACCAATCTTTCCTCCGCTCGCTATCACCTGAGCAAGGAACATCATATAACAGTTGAGGCAAATACCTCGAAGGCCCAAAAGCGACAGCATGAGAGGCTTGAGGATATATTTATAAAGGTAACTAGAGGATACTCAGAAGATTAGGCGTCAGATTGCTGAGGAGAATATCCTCAGAGGTGCGATAAACAAGAGGGCTCTCTATGAGGCACTCGTACAGCCAATTACCTAGCGGGACCTTCGTTATGCGTGCGTCGAATGGCCAGAAGTCCAGGCCGTTCTATCTGTTTGTAACTACACCGTTGAAGTCATCCTCATTACCAACCGGCACGTTATTCCAAAGCTATTAATGGCTCATTCGAAATCCATAAAGACGTCTGCCAAACTTAGAACCTCTCTATCCGGCGTTCACTTCTCAGTCGGTGTCTGGACGTCACCGAATAGGCACAGCTTTCTTGCCATATGCGCTCATTTTGTTGACGCCGACACAAAGCGACTTGCCAAAGCTCTTATAGCATTACCGGAGGTAATAATTCATGGAGGAGAGGAGCAAGCACAGCGGGTTATAGAGACCTGCGAAGACTACAGTCTTCGGGCGTCCGGAAATCATCGCGGAGGCGTTCATAATGACGATCTAGTATTGGTGTAGAGCGACGCGCACCTTTGGTTCCAAAGCGGTGGTAATTAAGACGTACCAGGAGTTCCACCTGGTGTCGTTATCCAGACCAAGAGTCTTCCCAGCTATCGATTTGAACTCATTGTAAAGCCTTGTAGGACTTCGAATGTCCACAGCGATATTATGAATCGTACCGATACTACCGAACTGCCTCCATCCAGACGCTTTTGTCTTTGTCTTCTGCTTCATCTATTGCGCAAGGTTTTCGTCATAATGATATTTTCTATTTCCGCTTGTCGCACGACCTCATCGATTGCCTCCTTGTCGCAGGCGAATAAGAAGGCCTGGACGGCGATGTTGATCGCTACAACGGACTCGGTGATGAACAGGATTCCAGTCTGGGATACCATGATCTTCTAAAGCGATAGCGACGAAGCGGCATAGCTTATCATTTAGCCATGATTATCGCCCGTGAAGTAACCAATTGAGTCAATGGCGAGCTCTTGAAAACACGGCAAGCTTTCTCAAGCCATTGAGCGACCTTAGAGTCAGAAGGGGATTTTGACTCCATTGACAAGACGATGATGACGATGGACATTCTTGTGGCTCATTACAAGCGCTCCGCGTAGAGATCAGCAATTGCCACCGTTGCAGGAAAAATATAGGTCCAATCAACGGCAGCACACCTGCATTATGACCTCTTGGTACGCCTTTGATTAATACTACCTCAAGACCGATGACACTGCCGTATATGCAGCCGCCCTGCTCCTACATCCGTCTCGCCGTCGTTCATAACTGGGAGACGGGCAGAAACCTTCGTTTCATGTGGTTCAGAAGCTCTGGAGTGAACGATATAAGAATAGGTTTATGATTACGGGCTTCAAAACGCCCACTACACCTACAGCTAACAGAGAGCCAGAAGAATATGATATCATTTAAGGCTTATTGGACGTTACTACTGAATTTACTGATGAGGTTGAGTTCGATCAGTTTATCGCCGGGCACCCGTATCCGATTACCTGCACCGTTTTGGAATGGTGGCTCCAAGAGGACCAGAGAGTTCGCTATCCTCGACTCCAACAAATGGCAATTGATATACTATCCATACCTTCTATGTCTGCAGAGCCTGAGCGCGTCTTCTCTGGTCGGCGGCGAACAAAAGATGGGACAGAGCAAGACTGGGTGAGGATAACATTGAACGTACAGAGTGCCTTAAAACCTGACTAGGTTAGGTATAACACGCAGGGGTTCCATCATACGGGAAGAGGACGCTGAGAGTCTACTTATGAAATGAAAGGCAATAGCGCTGAGACCGTAGATGTGTTATTAGTGCGCACTCCCCCAGTAATACTGGAACAAGGCAGCCCTAAACCCTGGAAGACCGCGTCGTCTTCGCACCGTCGCTTAGCAAGACGCGTGAACTAGTGTCGGCCGCGCGTGTCGAGCACGAGTGATTTGTTTAGTTATTGCCCGTCCGTGCCTGCCCTAACCCCTGATTCACTGGCGTCGAATCCGCATCACTTAGCCCAACCGCAGGAGTGATTTTTGTTATACGACATAATTCTATACTGCTGGTATACATCGATTAAAGTGAAGTCGAGTTGTCTGCGACTGTAGATCGTGTTTGATATTGTTCGACGTTGGGACCTGAAGTGTTAGTAAATGAAGCTGTTTCGGCTTCGCTGCGAACACTCAGTGAAATGTATCTCTCACACGACAGCACCAGCATGTGACGATCATCAACTCGCCCTGACTTAATTTAATCTAAAGCCTGCCAAGAAACCGCTACCTGCGCCATTTATTCATGGTTACACAAAACACGCGAACCGCGCTGATCGCGTTCCGTCACTTTGTATGGCTTTCAATATCCCGTTGTCTCCGTTGTCTTCCAAGCTTAGCATTGTATTAGAACTTAGGACTGCTCAGCTTTCGAATGTGCCCTTTGCTAGGTTAATAAATTGTCGAATGTGAGCTAACTGTCTGCACAAGCTCTGTATTTCGGCGAGTTTGCGTACGGCAGTTGTTGGCAGCATGGGGTTAGGGCGCGCACGGACGCGGCGTCTGGTAAACAAATCACGCGCATACTCAATTCAGCCATGTCCTCGTCTATTTCTCGCTTCCGTGGCCAATAACGCATCTGCCAAGAAAACTCACATGCAGATGCTGCATGCGCGATTTAGTCAACGTTGCACAAACAAAGCAAATTAATTAAATGACGCGTATGACTTCCAATAATAATACAACCAACCGCCGCCTCCATCCGCTCCAACCAGTAAAGGGGGCAAGAGGGGAGCCATGACAGGCTGAGATCCTCTTTGATACGAGTACGCAGATCCGCCTTGGAACTGGGTAAGGCTAAGATGGCGAGAACCAAGCCACTCGGTTGACTACCAGTTCCGGCGACGCGGTCTCGACTGTGGGAACGGGGGAAGCCGGGCAGGCTCACAAGGAACAGTGTTAGGTTTTTGCGTCCGGGAATATTTGTTTTCCCACTTGGGTTTTTGTTTTACCCCTGGGGAATTTTCCCTACACCTTTATCCAAATGGATGTTCTTTTAGATAGATTCTTTATGTATGCGAGTACAGTCGACCTTCGGGCGACCTAGTCGCCCTTCTATCAGAAGGGACTGTGCGCTGAGACTTGTCTCCTTGCCAGCCATGGTCACATGACTGGTATGCAAGGTAGCATCAAAACGTTGGGTCTGGTGCTGTCTAATACAAGGGTAGATGTGTCAGGAATCCTTCCTGAGGATCTGACGTCATGAGCCGCAGACGGCGCTCCTGACGTCATGACCGCAAAATCATTGCTCCGTCCTTGCGTCCGAAATCGGCATGATTTCGACTTTCCTTCGTTTTCTTTTGCGCGATGATATCACCGACAGTTTGCTTTTGGTTTCTTTGATTTGAAATATTGTCTTACTGAATGGTTACACGTTTTGTTAGTTCCGTGCGCCCGGCTTAGTCCGCGGCTAAAAGTTTTGTTGCAAAGTTAATCGCCGGAGAAGGGTTAGGGTGTTTATACCCACTCTCCAGCATAGTTAATATTGTAAAATATATCGTTACAAGCTATCCCGCCATCGTAGCATATAGTGCCAACACCCTTCGACCCTCACAAGATGGCTCAGACGAAATTCTAGAAGGGCATGCCTTAGCTCGGGCTTTTGGCAATGCCATCCAAACGAGTGGGCGAACGTATACATGGAAAACACAAAAAGAACCACTCCGCCAGTACAAATAAATATATTTAATTGTTTGCTCTACGTCGTTCTATAGAAATTATCACCAGAAATCACTATTACTAACTAATCATTATTGCAATACGCAATATACGATTCTGCAATACAGAACTTACAACACGAAATTGAATGCAATATTGCGTATTGCATATTGGAAACCATGCCGGCTGTACGCGAACGCGATTATCGTAGTAGTTGCTTGTATAAGTCCAACTACTTTCAATCAGCGACAGGCATCATATACTCTGCCCCATTTTCTAATCAGCAAAATCGAGAATGAAAAAGGGAAATCCTTGCGTGGTAGTGTTCTCGCTTGAGCTGCTCTACGTCGAATCCTCCCTTGACATATCGCTGCACGGCCATCAAACTCTGGGATAACGTCTTTCAATGTATTGATGGACGTGGGTAGTATTCATCCTATTATCAACATCTGTCGCTACGGCCTCGTACCCCTTTTGATAGCCTCTTCCTCCATGTATGCTTATAATCGCCGGTGTCGGTCATTTCGGCATTCATTCTGCTTTACACGAAGACTTGCGTAGCCACTCTACTGACTAACTCTTGGCCGTTTCTGTCGACAACGGTCGGAGACTTTGTTGCAATTCTGGCTGAAAAAGATCAAGAAGAAAGTACAAATTCATAAATTGTTACCTCGGGATTGAGTTTCAATCCGCCAAAGTTCAGTGCTGTTTTAGAGTACCCCTATATTAAGCAAGCTTATAGAACGCTAGCAATGATTTACATGCAAATATTCGAACCATCAATTCTAATTCAGAATGTTAAGCGTCCATGTGCCCCAATGCAAGTTTCCCAAAATAAACATCCATGCGACTGTGCATAATCTTAACCCTCAATATTATTCGATACTATATGCTCAACTATCTGCTGAAGCTCATCCGGCCGTAAACAAGACCTCCGTCCTTCCCTGCAATTGCAAAATCATAATACACACCGGCATCAGCCGGCCATTCTTTGCGGCTATTCGGAAACGCCTTCCCAATGTCGTCCGCAAACTTTCTGACAACTTTTCGGGCGTCAAATTTCACAGCCTCGGCATTGCCGGCATCCTTTTCATTGACTGGATGAGCAAATTGCACTTTGAGGCTCGAGGCACTTCGTCTTATCACCGCGACCAGTATCGCGACTGAGAAAAATTGGAACAAAACGGACATTGCAGTCGACACCATGGTCATAATTTCCGGCAAAGATTCCTTGCTGTGGCCGTGCCATTCATTCAACGCTAATGGGCCCCAGATGAGTACCGCGAGCATTTGTACTGTGAGCAACCAGACTTCTTTAGTCAATTTCATAGCAATCTCCATCCTTTCCGATGAGTTAAATAACGCCGATGCGGCCCAGTTCTCGTCCGTAGTGTTGAAATAGACAGTGGCACAAGCAGCATCGTCCTCTTTGAACGAGCTCTTCATAGCGGTGGTAGTGATGACGGAAAAAATCCGTACTGCCAAAAACGAAGCGGTTACGCACAAGACAGACGTGCTTAGGAAACTCATTTTATCGTAAACATAGCCAATAATCGCTTGACCTCCGATCATAGCGTAGTTTAGTATAATCAACGCCCAGCCATAGAAAACCGTTCTTTTCTGTCCGGGAGGACGGATGCGGACAAGGACAGATGGATCATACGGCGAATTCTGATACGAGTAAGATGAGACAAGACTGTCAGAGGTTATCGAAACCTTATATTTCGCGCTCAGTGCATCTGAAAGAAGAGATTCGGTCGAGTAACGTTGCTTAAGGAAGATTTCAGACACCTTCCGCTTCCGGCGACAAGAACCGCCAGCATGAAGGAAGAGAGAAGCCACAAAGTTAAGGAATGCAACGAGGCAGATTTGATTTAAAACTAGAATAGCCATAATTTCCAGTCTATGATGCAAATTTCAGTCTAGGATCTAGTAAAGATTTGCAGCTGCTAATGATAGATAGCTTGTCGAGACCTTGGACAGCACAGAATTCAATGAAGGCTGGGCACGCCATTACGGTTGGCGGAGCCGATTTCATTTCGTGAACTTGCCTTGCCGTGCGGCACACTCTTTTTGGCTAGTGGTCATACTCATGTACGGTAGTAGTATTCTGCGAATGAATGGACGCCGCATTTAATAGGACTGTGCGGATGCGGACATTCGCCTTCTTTGACCGTATCCACCATCCGCCATCGCAAGTTTGGCCGATTTAGATCCGTCATCCGACATCCGCCGTCTTGTCAGAATAAATCCGCCTTCCTATCCGCGTTGATCGAATAAATCTTTGCACTAGCCTAATTAGGTTAGACACTTTACTTATGGTTTAGCTCAAAACTTTATCTGCATTAAAATTATCTTATGAATTTGGTTCTATCTTCGCGCTACGCTCGTGTTATACCGGTAGTCAATACTCGTATCAGAATTCGCCGTATGATCCATCTGTCCTTCGTACTGCAGCTCGGAATCGATCTGGAATTGTGGGGGCGGCGACTTAGGGCAGCGTGGGAGATCGGGCGCCACACCACAAACTACTTCAACAACGAAGTATGAGACGTTATGGATGCGCATGTCCGCTGGCAACTTCAATCCATAAGCCGTGTTTCCAATGCACTCGCTGACGGTGAAGGGTCCAGGGTATCTGCCATCAAACTTTGCGGTCGCACTCTTAGCGGCAGGTCTTGAATGTTAGAATAGGGTATGAATTGCAGTCATCAACAGTCGAACTAACGTGCTGCCGACTTTCTGGTCGTGTACGGAGCGGAACAAAGTCTTGCTATTCATATCTTCCCCTTCAGAAATTAAAGCGTGGAATAATTAGTATTCAGACCCATATCAGTTATTTACTCAGATTTTGGCTGCTTGAGCGTCAGTGATGTAGTTGGACTGATGGATACAGGTCTAATTGTAGCCAAGCTTCTAGTAATGTTCAATTTGCCAAACAAAATAAGTCTATATCGTACATACATATCCAATCCGACTAATTTTTTAACTCTAATGTTTACTTCGCTTCTTTCGCTTATTCTCTCCTTCTAGCGTATCCAGTCTCCGCTTTGTGACCTTCATCCAAACTTCGTATTCCCTCATTCTCTCCTCTGTCAAAAAAATCACACCCTTTCGCACCATCTTACCAATTCCACTTATGCCCTTTGCCACGCCTCCTCCGTCCGATTTGAAACTGCTACTTTTGCTCCGTTCGTCCAAGTCTTTTCGCAGATCGAGAATCCAAGCTCGAATTGACTTTGTATACGGCCTCTTCGACGCGCGAAATGGTGTGAAACATGCAGTCTGGAGATCGAGAATGGCATTTTCGAGGTCTGTCGACGTTATTCTACCGGACGCAATTTTGAGGAACTTGGCCTTGAGAACGTCATGCTCTTTCGTAGGGAGTAGTCGCGCTTTAGGCGGTTTGACTGGGATCGTTGACTGCTGTTGACCGTTCTCGTCCTTTACCACTTCACGACTTTGATCTTTCTCGTCCTGTTTGGGAGGACCATATGTAGGATCAATGACATCGCCAAACTGAACAGTAAATATCACGGCGCCAAGCACACTCCACTCATAGCCAGCCCGCCTACCCTCACCCGTGCCCTTCCGAATCACAAAAACTGTACTGCCATTCTGCCCATCCGCTCCCCAGAGACACGCCATCCCATCTTTAACAAGAGTCACTTCAACAATGTGCATGGCATCACACACTCTATCGACAACGTCCCTCTTCAAAATGACATCTCCGTCCTTGTCCTCACCCACCCGATTCATGGCAGGTAATTTCTCTTCAAAAATCTTGTACAATGCATCGTACTGCTTCCTCGCAACCGGAACATGAACATTCGTCGCCTCCGGAAGTGACAAAAGAGGCGCCAATCGTACGCAGGCTATATGTGCACAGATGTACGCACGCGCGTGTTCCTGACGCGCAGGAAGGGGGATGGCATGCCTTGATGCGAGGAGAAGTTGCGTTGCGTGGCGGGTTAAATCCGGCGGAATTGTTGAGAGCGACGGAAGAAGAGTGGTTAGTGTTGCTGTCAGTGCTGGATCCATTTTTCAGCGGTGAGCTGAGATGGACGTTAAGTGGTGAAGGTGCTGTTTCAATCCGAGCAATCAATCTCGAAAGATTTAGGGGTAATTGTCACGTGACACGTAGTGCGGCTCCCCGTATTAAAGCCGATAGCTCTGGTAAGAATGGGTCAAATGGTCTGCCTACTACTAGGTGTTCTCGGCGTCTTCGATATTTTCTATTATGACTCTGCTATTACAGTTGTTGGATGAGTGCAGTACCAATTGGCGAATTCGTCTAGCCGTCGTTATCTGATGGTATGGTGATTTATGCAATCGCCTCTGGCAATACATCCCCAATATTGGGAACGCTAAAGAGTCATAGAAACATGTAGATTATTATTGTGTATTGCTACAATAGCTATTTAGTCTCCGCTGGCGTTTACTATCGGTTAAAGTTGGTTCTGCGAATGACAAGGATGGGCTTCCACGGTTATTGAGGGCGAGTTGTTAGTACTATGACAAGCAATTCAAAAAAACAGTCAAAGCAAACGGGATGGAATGGAACGTCATTTGTTAGGGAACGACGTGCGGTAACAGCGTATCAGGGGCGAAAATCACGAGATATGCTGAAGGGTAATAATCCGCTTGATGACCGAAATTGGATGGTGCGGCTTAAGCGAGCCCCTAGCTTTTCCTCCTTTCTTTTAAATCTAGAGGACACCTCAATGTGCCGAACCTGACTATCGAAGACACGCAGGCTTTACGCCTGGCACGGATTAACTGTCTGATTTACTGAAATGGTGGAATTATTATGAAATAAAATAGCAGCAAGCTATTGACTTTGGTCGCATATGAACCGGACCAAAGTTTCATCGGTGAGTCTATCAAAGTCGCTGTTGTATCTGCATCTGATAATTTCTATTATGACTTTGCTATTCCAGCTATGGGTTGGCCGCTGTTGTGATTGGAGCAAGGGTCCGTACGGACTTTGTCTGATGGCATCGTGATATCCAGCCGGACTCGAGAAGTCCTTGTATCCAAAATTCCTTGTTCAGCGTGATTATTTGAACTGCGAAATATTGCCGCTCTCCTGTCACCTTCATCATGACTGTGAATCTGTCAACATGTTACCACTAACATCCCGAATTTTCGTCGTGTTCAATGCGTACCCACCGTCACATCCAGCACCGACAGCGACGTTAATCTCGTCGCTCTTGCTGTCAGCGAGATGTTTTGACGCTGGCGCCAACATTTATAACCTCGACCCTGGCGTGACATCACAGGCTGTGGTACGGTACTCGTCCCGACGGGGTACTACGTCTCATTTCTTTGGAGCAAGCGAGTTTATGGAGGAGTCTATTTGCGAGGAGGAAACGATTGGCCAGGTACTGGCGTTTCGACCTGATATATTGCTGCTTCGCGTTGATCAGAAACTTGACTGGCGACGGTACCTTTACATAGCCCGAACGCTTAATCGCAAGATTGTTTTGCTGGTCGAAGAGACCGACGATGACGACATCGACGCCTACGTCGCCGAGGTCAAATTGATTGTTGAGCAGTCGCCGGGCCGCGTAATGTCGGCAACAGTTTATCCCGACGACGTATGCGGCACGCAAAGGACCGAGTGCCGGATGGCGAAGGTCGCGGTTGATGTGGCCGATGTTGCCATTTTGACGTATTCGCCGTTCGACACGGAGGGATTACCACTTGTGCACGGATTTTTAGAGTCGTATAGTTACTACAAGGAGACTTCTACACGGATACCGTGGATATTACAGCGTGTGAAGAACGCGGCCTGCAGGACTGTGCACTATAACACGCTGTTCCAAGTCATGCTCGTGAATGATGGGAATCCATTCAACGTGGTAGTGGTGGGTCTGCAAGGCACTATCAAGTCCGGTCGCAAATACACGCTGCACAGATCGCCGGTTTACCCAGACTGCTCAACCGAAATCGTGGTGACGGCGCTATATACCATGGAATGTCGAGAAGTTACCCGCGTGGCTGCCAACGAAATTGTGCTGCTGCATTACCGATTCGCCAAGTCAACGTCCGTTAATACGACAGTCCCGATCGGCAACGGCATGCGCATAACCGAAAATCGCTTTCGAAACCGATACTGTCATCGCAAGGCGTACGATGGCCGCACGTTATCTATGCACGCCCCTAAAACCGCCGTCCAGTTCGAAGTCCTGGCCGCGCGGTACATCGAGCACTCAGTATCACTAACCTGCGGCCTCTCGAACGTTCACGGAGTCGTGAGTTGTGTCAAGTGTGTTGGGGGCGGATGGGATATGCAGGTTGCGATTGACGAGAAGGAGGAGTGGTTTGTCCCGTGGAAGGGCGACGAGTGTTTTGTTTCTGTAATCGACGGTGACGAGGACATGGTTTGTGGATTTGTGAAGGACGTATATTAGTTGTGATATGTGACATTACATATTTATATTAATGCGAGTTGAACATGGAGAGGAGCTAGAATATATGGTGTTCATATTTTGTTGTTATCCTATTTCACAATGGTCAATTGGACTTTACCCAAGAGGTACGGTTCAGTTGGTCAATGCTGAGTGCGGGCAGTCGCCACACCATATAGCGTTTCTGTCAATAGAGTAGCCGTTTAAATAATACACGCCTATAAGTACAATGTATTGACAAATCTGACCCTGTTAAACAGCAAGCCCGCTGCCGCCCGCGCACCACCGATACAATCCCACAATCTCCCGCCGTCGGCGTCGGCCTTCCTCTCGTTCTGCTCCTTCGATGCCCTTTCGCATTCCGACCAACGCACCCCGCATGACCCTCCGAAAATTCCGCTGGTATTCGGTACTAAGCGTAACAATGCATACTTCGTGAGCCCTAACGACAGTCTCGCAAGCGTCGCGGACTTCTTCGGCAACGTCGGATTCTAGCTTGTCGACGAGCATGAGCCAGACAAAACTGCCGTGCAGGAGATACACACCGAAGAAGAACGGCATGAAGGTGAGCTCAGGATCAAGAGTGAGGATGCGTCCGACAGCGTCGGCAGCGCGGAGGGCGTGTGTCGTGCATGTCATGAATTCTGTTGTGGCCAGGAGCGAGTCCGATGCCAGAAGCAGGTCGAGAGGGTCGCAGTATCCGGCAAGCAAAATCTTGAGCACATGCGCGAGGTGGGCTGCGTAGAACCGCCAAACACCGTTGTCATCGTGAGCATTCAGACTGCGCTCGTAGATGTCGAGGCATGTCAAAAGGTGTCCTCGGAGTTCGCTTGACGTTGTGCCGAGACGCATGGTCGGGTGCTGCTCGAGATGGTGAAGTTCGACAATCCCCCCAAGGATAGCCATGATAGGCAGAAAGAAGCCGAAAATACCGGGGCCGGTGACCGCATAGCTCACGCCTAGCTTCGTCGCGGCGTCAGGAATGAGCTCGGCAGGAGTAAGAACGGCATCGGAAGCCCACTCCTCGTCGGTTGTCAACGGGTGATAGAGTCTCATACTCTGGGCGTCCAGAATCGCAAGAGGACGATTATAGCACAATCCTAGATGCCGATCGACAATAAACAGGAGCCACCAGGTTCGTCGCATTTCCTCTCGGACTTCGCCGTCGAGATCGGGGTGCTCGATGTTGAGCTTGAGTTCGCGTGCCAGCGTCCATGCAGCGTTCCACCATCGCAGACTCCATCCTTTGAATTCAGAGGCGGACGTGACAGTGCCTAGGTGGACATACGTCATGACGTCATCGAGCGTGCCGAGCACTGCCGAGTGGAGGAATGGGTGGAGTGAAGAGACGCAGAGGTCGCGCAGTCGGTGGATGATATCCTGCCGCGCAGATGGGGACAATGTCATGTGTGGGTGGTCGGATGTGTGAGCAGCAGACAGCAGGAGTGAGTACAGGAGTGAAGCCGAGCAGGTGCGAGGCCGGACAGTAGATAGTATCGATGACTTGCGCAGAATAGGCGCCAGACAGTAAATGTTGCGACTGAAGTATGTTTCTAATAGATCGCCTGGGAGGGATTGCGGCATGAAATTGAGTAATTGCGGCAAGACTTCATTCAGAACCGGATATCGCATGCCAGAGGGACTGCTGTGGAGCATGGCGTTCATTGTCGGGTCAGGAAAGCTGAATCCAGGCACGCTTGGCTCTGAAGGTGACGATAGAGCATACCAGGCTTGTGATGTCGGAGTGCTCTGAGGCGGCGGTATCGGTGGCGATAGATGGCTTGACGGGGACGTGTGAGATAGATGTAACATGCCGACTGACGAGACCTGCCGCTCTCCATCCGCGCCAGCGAGGAGGTTCGACAGTTCATTCGCCGTCAGGTCAAACGTTGGACCCTCGAACTTTCCGATCTGGCCGTGCCTATCGTCCACAGCCTGCTCGTCCTCGTCCGCGAGCTCGCTGTCTTGGATCTTGTTCTGATCCGTCTCCTCCTCTGTAGGAGCAGCGGCTGCCGCTAGTGCTTCCTCTGCAGCTTGCTCTGCAAGTTCCCGTTTTGACGCCTTTCCGCGCTTTTTCCTCTCGCGAATATAATCGCACTGCAGGGAGAACTCTGGTTCGGTTAGCAACTAGCAATAATTAACAGAATATGAGGAGACAGGACGGACGGACGTACCAACACAGTGGAGACAGGGTTGTTTGCCGTCGCATTTGGTTCTGAGCTGGTTGCACTGGTCGCAAGCTCTGCTTATTCGCCGTCGTACACTTCTTCCGTCGGTCGAGGAAGAGGACTTTCGTCTAATGCCGGTTGGAGAAACTAAAGGGACATCGTGCTCGATAAATGGGACGTCGAATATACGAGCAACAACGGGGGACATCGTTAGCGGTGGAGACACCGGGGATGCGAGCGGTGACGCGGGGAGGAACGGGGCCACGCTACGAGGGATGGCTGTGAAGTTGTGTGGTGCAGGTTGGGAGTAGAATGCGTATGAGCTTAGATACTGAGGCGGACAGGGAGGCGGTGTAGCTATAGACGACGCTGGGGAGAGGGGCGTAGAGTATAGGGAAGATTCGTGGGACGACGAAGAAGATGTCGATGCGGAGGAGGTGGGGAAACGTGGCTGCGACCGTGGCGGGCATTGTGGCGGGTGAGGACGGAGGAGCCAGGGGTAGTTTGCGCTCGCATTCGCGCTCAGTTCGCTCTCGCTTTCGCTGTCGCTGTCCGTCATAATAATACGTTGTGTAGTCGTATAATTTGTGACGTAAATGGGAGAACAAGTGAGGAGAAAGCACAGAGTTGGTGGCAGCAGTAGCGTATGATATATATGCAGTGCCATGTCGCATTGACGACGATTGCGCTAGCAAACTGGTGACGATTTCCCCGCCTCGCTAGCCTTCTCATTAAAAAAAAGCAGCTAATAACAACATGCCTACTGAATAATAATAGCCAGCCCTACTCGTATGCTACAGCACCCATGAATATCGACTCTTCTCGTACTATAGTACAGTATTATGAATGAATGCTCTATACCAGTTCACAGTACATAGATTGAACCAAACATGCTAAATGTAACTACTGATACGAAAAGAGTTTTAGACGAGCTCGGACAAGAAGGAGCTGGTAGTTCGTCGGTTGATGGACTGCGAACCGTCGTGGCATGTTATTTCACTCTGACAGGTCTCAGGTCCGGCTGATGCCGCCTGTCTCGGTCTATTCGGACAGATCAAGTCGATATAACGTATGCTGCTGTTATCTGTAAGATTAAGTGAAGATGTGCTATTTTGCTGCCGCTGGTGCCTGTTAGCGGGAATTGCGGAGCAGACAAAGCGGGGGAGGAATAAGATTAGAGTTTGAGCTCTCGGTTTCATCAACGTCGCCGGCTCATCGTTTTTCCTTTTCCTGCTCCGTTACCCTCCGGAGACCTTGAAGAGACTAGACAGTCTCCCTGCCCGCTGCATTGATGTATCATGTACCTATTATATTTATCTAGATTGAATGTTGTTGCGCATTGCCTAAGGGTGTATGTAGACTTAATTGGATGGCAATCCGGGCTTGTCATACCGTATCGCGGAAACTAATACGGCTCGGCATGGGCTCCACACCCCCAACTTTACCTACTTGGGTGATTACCCCGCTCGGCGACCAGAACACCGATGCACCATGGAGCATGCACATTCGTGGATTACCCGCAGTAATCGTGCCCGCCTCTTCGGCGTTTTGTCTGACACGGTTGCTAATATCCCGGAATGGAATTTATTATCTCCGAGTCGAGCTCGGCTGCCCGCCTTGCCTATCTTCTCACCGGCCAGGTGCCACACTGTCCGTGGTGTTCAAGACATTAGACGATGAGGCACGCGTCAATGACTCGCCACAGTCATCACCTCAGCTTGAGCAGCTACTAATGCATCTTGCACCTGAGATGCGGATTTGCAGCGCACCTCGGATGCTTTTAGCTCGCCACAACTTTCTGACTCAGTTCCGTAGATACTAGATTTTCACAGCGGCTATTTCGGCCAAGCCGGTGAAGATAAGTTCAATGAATACGGATGTTTGTGGCTGACTAGATATGTGAACAACGGGGAGTTCGGGAACCCTTGATTTGCTGCTGAACTGCTGCCATGACCATAACTCAAAAAATATTTCGCAAGAAGCTTAGAGTCTAGCCTGAACTTTTGATGCTCTAGTTAGCATCATGTGGGAAGCTCCGGGATTCGAAACAATAACTGCACGCAAGGCAAAATCAATTGAAACAGATCTTGCCGTCCTAATATATCGTTTGGGTCATTATGGAAATGGCGCTTCGAGGGAGGAGGACGCGTCATGGGCAGGTGTTGGAATTGGCACGGTCGACTGCATCCCGAAACGGACACAACTCCTGGTCACCCTGAATCATGCGCCATTCAGTGTCCCTACCTGCAGAGAGAGACTGATATAAGCAATGGGTTGAGGACATGTCATGGGCTGAGTGGAGACATGGTTGGTGCATGATTGGTGGCACGTTGGTCCCGATATTGGGCAAGCCTCACTATTACAGCGATATATTTTCTGATCGCAACTCGAATTATTCTTATACTCTTCAGGTATGTCAACCTCCTCTTGCCTTGATCACACTGACAGACAATTTAAGCTTATCTGCACTCCCGACATAATTTACTATGTCCTCGGAATTATTGGATCTAGGCCTGACAGCTGCCAGCTGGTGTTTCAAGAAGACGAAACTATTTATACAGTCTGGCAGGAAAATGAGATATGTTGCGCAGGCTCAGGCTACGGTTGTACAAATGACTTCCCACGCCTGTCAAAATGCCGGAGAAGGAAAGCGTTGACAATGCGTGCTACAACCCCCATATCCTCATATGGTCTGAGCACTCAATGGATGTCGTAAGAGAATGTTTCAATGGCTAAAGGAGTTGCGATGCGTAAGTCCATGAGATATGGTGCCACTTGGGTCCAGGCGTGCATAATTCTCCACAATTACGCTCCTGTACATAAGGAATCTGTCTGTTCGACAAGGAAGACTTTCTTAAGGCATGGAAAGCCTAGCAGGACAAGGACCGTGAACAGCCTGAGCAGGAATGATATGAAGATATGAGTATTGCTAACCGCCAAAAGCGAGAAATAGAGCTTGAAAAAGGCATGGCCAAGTGAAAGAGTCTCAGGATTGCCATCCTACGTGCGCATAGGTATGTATTTAAACTACACAATGTTAATGAAGTTAAATTGATGGTAGTACATGATTGCAAAGTTCTTGGAGATGGACGAAAGACAAGAATAATGCGGTCGAGTTTGAGGGCTGCTTGGAATAATCACAATCACTGTGCTCGTAGGTATAGGGGCTTCAAGCGGAATCAGTCAGGAATCACTCTACCATAGAAGAAAAATCAATAATCAACATGTTGAAAGCCTACGTTCTTCGCGATGCTCAATACAGAGATGGTTTCCGGAGGCCGAAGGGCAAGTACTGGCTTGGAGACGCAGGATACTCCAACTCAGTGACGGTATTAACGCTAGATATCGTCTCAAAGTGCACTACAAGGCTCAGCAAGGAGTTGTTCAACTTGAGGCATGATTGTTACGAAATGTTAGCGACCGTATATTCGGAGTCTTGAAGAAGAAATACAACGTATTATATGGCTCCGAATACTCGATCGATGCCCAGGTTCGACTTGTTCTTGTCCTCACGCCCCTACACAATTTTATTCGACTTCAGGATGGTGACGGTGCCGTCGAATTGCCCGAATATGACCCTGGGAGAGATGGAAGATATCCAGCCTGTAATTCCGACCATTTCTAATACGAAAACTCTTCAAATGCAATGGACAAGTTCACGCATCAATTAGCAGACAGAATGTGGAATGTGTACCAGCGGTATTTACAGAGTCATCACGGAGTTGGAGACAATATATAATAAGAAAAGTCGTTCATCAATTCCATCTATCTAATTGATATTCGGCCTGATACTGCGGAAATATCTCTGTACCAATGGCTATGTCGAGCCACTGATTGTAACGACGCTGGGCTGGACTGGACTGGAACTAAAGTGTGACGACACAGGACAGGACTGGACTGGACGGGACTTGATATATGTAAGAACTCGGGGAACGTTCGAGTTCGCACTAACGATCTTATGAGGTGGAAACCAAAGGTCAGATATCTTAGAATCTAGTATTTGAATACAACAACGAGGCTATCGCGCCAGCTTATATGGACGCTCGGCGCTCTGGCTCCGACGTCCATAATCCACCAACTAAACCAAAAATAAAGACATTATTAATCAACGAAGTCAAAAATAGAAACATTATAAGTCAGACGTCAAAAATAGAAACATTATTAAAAGTCCGAAATAGAAACAAAGTTGAAAATAGAAACACCCCTGTGGCGCAGCCTGGGTCCTGGACGCCACGGTATTCAGGGGCGGCGCGAGCGGCGCCGTGATCCTGACAATATATTCTTAATATTACAAGAATACAAGACTTGTTCCTTGACTTGGTCTTAGAGGACAAACCCCTCCTTATATACGTGACCATAAACTAAAAATAAAACAAACTAAATATAGTACAAAACTAAACATAGAAACAAACTAAACATAGAACAAACTAACGGCTGCTGGGGAGGCGCAGCGGAAGCGTCATGATGCTGCGGCTCATGCGTAACGGCTGACTACATCGGATTCATTACACTGATCTCGCTTCTCATCTGCTTTAAGCCTCGTAAATATAAGGCTTTTGCTTTCAGACTCGATGTGAGGGCCGGGCCTCTTATCGCTTATCTCTTATCTTTGTCCTGTCGGTGTTACCCGGACCCGGCAGGGAATAGATTTGTACATTGGTGTTCTCTTGTCTCTTGTCTCTTTTTTCTTCTTCTTTGTCGATACTATTTAATATTAAGGTAGTTTCTTAGTTGTTGATACAAATTTCCCTTTCCTCATCGTAGGATCCTGACACTCGACGACATCAATTGCTTCAACAAAAGCACCTGTATCCAGCCTTGTCTCATAGTCTGTGAGGGATTGGCAGTCGGTCAACCCTGAATACGATATGGACGAGAAAGCTTGTGGCTTATGCCGATATATTTTAGAATATTAACTATGAGGACTCGACGGGGATCCGAGGCTCTCCGGCGGAGTACACCGGAAGACACCGACAACACCGGCGGTCGCCGATGGGGTACGAGACCCTCAGGATATGATTCCTGACATAGTCTCTATGCAAGATATCAATTTCTGTTTCCTGGACCGTCTTTTGATGCTGCTTTGTCTCACGAGGGCGGCGTAGTTCCTCTACCATACTGGTAACAGCTTGGTCTTCCAATGCCTTCCAGACATCCTTAGTTTTGTGGCCGTCATGTGGATCTTCTGATATGCACTTTCCATGTTAATTAATGTTGAAGATGTAGATGCGCAAATTCACCATGTAGGTGCCAATGTCCGTTTGTCCAATATTTGTGTGGGTGAACGAGTTCTAATGTTGAGGGCGTAAAGCTTTTATTTCTATAAATAGAAATGTACAAAAAGAACAAGTTAAAAAAGAAGAAAAAGAAAGAAAGAGAAGAAAAGGAGAAACAAAAGAATATAAACAAAACTGCTAACGGCCAGTGGCCCGGACGACTGTAGTCCGCGAAGGCGCAACCGAGTCCCTTTCGGGCGTAGCCCGTGACACTATGAACAAGAAGGGGTTGGCGAGACTCTGGATGATTGATTGTTCAATCTATGTGAGGGCCGGGCCTCTTATCGCTTATCTCATCTTTGTCCTGTCGGTGTTACCCGGACCCGGCAGGAAGTAGATTTGTACATTGGTGTTCTCTTGTCTCTTGTCTCTTTTTTCTTCAATGTCGATACTATTTAATATTAAGGTAGTTTTTTAGTTGTCGATACATATTTTCCTTTCCTCATCGTAGGATCTTGATAATCTATGTCCAGTCTCAAGGGATTGTCTATCAACTTATATACTTGAGACTATGCCTGATTACTAAGGCATGAACAGTAGAATACTGTAGAATGATACTAGAGATGGCGTGATTGAATATAGAATGCACACTAGAATATTCTATAGAAAAATGCTACTGACAAATCATCAGTCAGTGTTTGTCAGCTGTAGACGTATGACTCTATCGAGCTGTCTACTGTAGCTGGAGATTCTCAACACTCCCCCTCAACCACAAGCTACAGTGAACTAGTATGCCCTGTGAGATATCGGTTGGTATTCATCACTCCCTGGAGGGCTAGATTGCTCAGGGAACAGGAATGGGAGATATGGGGACTTACGCCTTTATTGTCGTCAAAGAAAAAAAGAAAAGAAGGACAAGGAAAACTTGTATACATATATAGAAAAAATAATGGGCGATGCCTGCCCGAAACCAAAGATAGGAACCAAAAGATAAGCAATTGCTGCCCCTATTACACCCTAACCCTTATCACTATCATTACACTCCCCCTCAACCGTACTGTCACACTAAGCCAATGTCCCTAAGCTTCATAAAAGTCGGTCGCGGCAGTGCCTTCGTCATAATATCAGCAACCATGTCTTCTGATGGCTTGTGTACAACTCGAATGTCATTGCGTTCGATTCTTTCTCGAGTAAATTGAGATATGATGTCAATATGTTTCGAGCGATCATGAAATGTTGGATTGTGTGCGCGCCATCTAATTTCAAGCTGACTTCTTTCAGCCAAAGTGAGTTGTATACGTCTCACTCTACCAAGAGTATACCTGGATTGAGATTCGCGACTTGCCTTACCGAGAAACGGTGGCCTTGTCGTATAGAGTCAAACATGTCGTACGCTCTTGCGTAGGAGTTCAACGAGAGCATTAAGAGATCGCTGACATGTTCAATAATGACGCACTTTGCGATTTTATCGGCCTCGATGTCTTCAGCTGTCATTTCATCGAGAGGAACATCTTCCTCGTGTTAAATACAACTGTATCCTCTTCTTAGATAGTGAAGTGTATGCTCTATAGTTTGCATCAAGGGAACGGCAGATCACCATAGGTAATCTCTACGTCATGATACTTGACACTAGTGATGATGAGCCGACGGGCTGAATATCACTACGTGAGAGCGGGCACAGGAAAGTAGTCGTGTGATTAGAGCCACATCGACTATCCTTATTAGAGTTTAGTGTACCCCTGACTCAGGTACACATTTACCGCACCATCGTGCCACAGGCGACGGCCTGTACACGATGATCAAGATGACTTGCTAGAGACCACCTGCACAGTGATGCCGTGCGGGGCCATGAGGACAGAATATGATTATGATGCATATCATATTCTGCAAGCTAGTAGATCCCTACTCTAAAGAGTGTAGTCAATGACTGTATTTTCATACGTACTATTATTTTCACTAGTACATGCAAATCTTTACTTAAAAGATTAGCCACAGAGAAAATAATCCTGTCAATCCCTCTTGGAGACGCAACGAAGGTTGAACTCAACCATCTTGCGGATCTCCTGCAACCCCTTTTGCTTCCACATTCTCATCCTTTCTCATCCTCGATCGCCTTGATAGCCTCGACCGCTCGAAGATAGGCTTTGACTCGATATTCCCAGATGATAAAGTTTTTTTGGTTGTAAATCGGGATAGCGACACCCGAGCTAAAGGTCGAGCTCAAGATAGAGGATGTAATACCCCGTCACACTGTCACCTCGTCACATTGGGTTAGGGGTCGCCTCGTCACACTGAGAGGCAGCGCGCCTCCCCAGCTCCTGGGTCTCAGAGATACTATGTAATATTAGAATGTATATATATAGTGAATAGAAGGGAGGAGTCGGGGCTGGCAGGCTTCAATAGAATAATATTGCAAGCAGAAGCTATCGTACAACGTCCTTCACCCTTTAACATTTTGTACCTACGCCTTCTTTTGTGCGGCGCACATTACACCCATGCCTGACTTGGAAGATGAGCCAGACCAGTATGAGATTGAGGAAATACGAGACAAGTCACTCATCCAGGGAAAGGTCCACTATTTGGTAAAATGGACTGGGTGGCCGTCAGAATATAACCAGTGGGTTGATGAAGGTGACATGGGCAACGCAAAGGCCATAGTCAGGGCCTACGAACGCAAAGCTTTGAAGCGAAAGACCAGGATCAAGTCTTAAATCCTGGTAAGTCGTTGACACTCTTTTTCCCAAGGGCGCGCAAGAAAATAGTCCTGCTGGTTTTTTAACGAGGTCAACGAGCAGAGCAGCGTTGCGCCTCTGAGGACACAGGCCATGACGGGGGGATAGTTGTAATACCCCGTCACACTACTGCACCTCGTCACATTGGGTTAGGGGTCGGCTCGTCACACTGAAGGCGGCGCGCCTCCCCGGCTCCTGGGTCTCAGATACTATGTAATATTAGAATGTATATATAGTCAATGGAAGGGAGGAGTCGGAGCTGGCAGGCTTCAATAAAATATATTACAAGCAAAAGCTATCGTACAACGTCCTTCACCCTTTAAACATTTTGTGCCTACACCTTCTTTTGTGCGGCGCACATTACAAAGGACTGTTGCGAGAGTTGCAAGCAGAGTGACAAAAAGCATAAGGTTTTGTCAGTGCTCTGGAGCAGAAAATTAGATTATCACTCCCTTTGGCAGTGTTTTTATTCATATTCGTAGACTTCATCCTATTGTGTCACATTTGGACCTGATTAGATCAAGCGCCTGGGATGCTGAGATTCGATCCGATGGCATGAACCTTGGATTACTGGAAGGAGAGGTTTCAGGGTTTGTTCGTTAACTCTTTCATCAAATTTTTGTTCCAATTTCGATTGCAAGAGTTGGCCATTCCCTAACATACTCAACTCTGTCAGATATCCTCTTGGGCACAATTCAAGGAAATGTAGAACTTTTCTGCCAAGTCGAATGATTCCCTTTTTTGGAAAGAATAGCAATGAATTGCAGATGGACTTACTTGTCAACTGTTCCGATGCACATTCAGAGTCACGTTGCGTATTGTCCCATTTTTGCTGCCATTCCGTTGGCAATTTCTCCACGAAGTCAATCATTTGTGCAACCAGCACATCGACGTCCCCTAGGTATTGAAACGGAATTGTGCCAAATACGAATGAATAAATCTGCCGACACAGATGTTAATGAGCTTCTCTGAAAACTCAGGCGAAGTGTTCTCACCACACAGCCTGCACGCCATAGATCAAGCCTATAGTCAAAACCGTCTGTGAAAATTGTTTCTGGTGCTTGTAAGGATCCAGGCTGGGGGAGCGTTGTAGGCTAAGCTCCTTCAAGAAAAGCCTCTCCAAGGTCATTGTCCAGGATGAGCTGCAGCGTGCTCTCCTCAAAAAATAATTTTTCTGGCTGTTTACGGAGCTGTTTTTTCAAAGAATACAGAATTGTCAGCGGGGCTGATCCGCCAGCCAAAGTCCTATATAAAGTTGGCTCCTTCGTTTTTACCTCTCTCATGAACATAGCACCATTCAATGTCCAATGAGCTCTTCTAAATTACCTACATCCTCCTTCGCCAAATCTTGAGTTGACCAGGCACTATAAATTTACAATGACTGTTCATGTCAACCTCGACCCAGATTGCGATCAAACTCTCAGACATGCGTACCACAGTGTATTTCAAGCATGGATCAACAATAATCTCAGGTACACTAACCACTCGGGAGAAACCATCGAATTTGATCAAGCTCTCGTTCTGTAAATTATCAACGACTACAGGGTCAGTTATTTTCTGCTCACCAGACCGAAATAGCAACGCGCTTCATCAGACGAGCAGTAGCCATGATCCCAACCTAGATCCTCATGTCACCGTTCGTCTATCGAATCCCCAGTGGAGACAACAGGGGATGTGGTATGTCCTACATTGGCGCCCAAACGGCGCCTCCTTGGTACTTCCAAGTCCAGACAACGACCGCTCCAATAGGCTCAGAAGTGAAAGGAGAAAAGCGAAAAAGCAAAGGAGACAGGGAAGATAAAGATGACCATGCAGTTGGAAGTGCTGCTTCAACAAAGCCGTTAGCCGTGATGAGCGTTAGGAGCAAGCTAATATGAAGACTGGGAGGAGGATGAAAACGTACCGATGGTCAATGAGAAGTGTGCACTTGAAGCCAGCATGGTGCTGGGCGCGATATCGCATGAACAGCATGGAACGGGGGAGACATTGCGAATCATACAACTGCTTTGTTCTTGTTTTTATCTTCGATGCTGGCTACCACGTTAAAATCAGAAGCGAAAGGACAGGGCTCGGTTCAACATCTCTAGTCACTGCTCGCGACCAATTTGAAGAAGAATGCTTTGGGTAAAGGATAGGAAAACAGGAGCAGATGTGAGAGTCAGGATGAGGAGCATCGTGTAGTCTTATTGTTCTGATCGGAAAGACATTATCATCGTTGTAACTGCTTCTCTCCCCCGAGGAGTGCGAAAATCCACCAATTACTCTTCCCTACTCTTTGACATGCATGTTCGTGCGGTAGTACAGTCTTTAGGAGAAACAGAAAGGGCTTGCCAAAGTCCAAAGCTCGATCCGAGTCGTTGTCAGTTGAACGCGAGGGTCCGAGAGTAAATCGCATCATGAGTCTCTACTCGAACAGGGCCAGCTCACAGGACAGTGACATTTGTCTCTGGGACTAGCAAAAGGTGTGGAAAGTATGACCGGACAGAGCGAAGTCCGTCATTATTCTCCCAAGCATTCCACTGCTCATTCGGAAATGACTTACTTAAATTGCAAACCGTCGTTACAATCGCGGAGTAGTGAGCCCTCGAGAATCTGTTGCAAAGGTCCCTTGTGCAGTCACCAACCACGTCAACATTGTGATCATTGTCCTTATGTACATTTGCATTGTACTCTCCTGCTGACGAAGAGCATGGCTACCGCTCCACAGGGACCGAGGGTATAGTGGCATGGTCCAGTAAGTAGATAACTGGGCTATTTGACAGTGTATATATAACATCTACTGCGGAACGCACTTGTAGTGTATAATATGACAGCTATACAACCATACACGCATTTGAACATCGGACTTTGACCTTGTCCCAAGCGCCACGCAATTAACCAAATCCAACTATTCTCTACTTCTTGCTCTTCTTCTACTTTATCTTCTTCTTCAATTGCAACGATTTTCAACTTCCTCTGTACTAAACACAAATTCGCCCTGTAATTTGATCCTCTTGCCCTTGGGCCTTGGTTCGTTTCTTACCCTATGGAAAGAGATTTAGTACCGGATTGGTCATTCTGAGGCACTAGGTGCGCCATTCAGACAAGGACTAGGTACGCTGCTCTGATGTACTGAGCGCAGCAGGAAGGAGCAGGTCCGTCATTTTGTAACTGGCCCCGTTGTGTCAATTGAAAAATTTGGGCCCAGTGACAAAACCACAATGACACACTGAGTACACCAGTACTTAGTGCTAATCATGTCACCAAAGTCCATCTGGCATGGTTGGTGCGCTCCGGCTCCACTGAGCCCTATTCCGGGCCTCACTCCGCACTGCAATTCAGTGTATTGTGTGTCATAACAAAATTGCAGTACGCTAATAGTACTATGACGACGGCTAGAGCAGAGTCTGGCACGTGTTTCGTTTGACATTGCAAGGTTATTATGTATGACCTCATGTGCGCCGTCTAATACAGGGCCAAAGCTGAGTCGGCCAAACCCAACCGCCGACTGGGCGACGATAGTGACGCTTTCTAGGGCGCCATATTGTCTGCCCCCGACGGCATGCGCAGAATGGCATTTCTCCGCTCGGCTGGATCAGTCCTTCCTATTTGCATCTCGCCTATGCAATCGGTCCGGTTGCGTCCAATTGACGACTGATCGTGTCGAATATTTAGACTCCGCGCCAACGCCCTGTGCAGTCTATTCATCTCATTAACGCGACCATCTTTCACAAGGACTATCACAATGGCCACTGAAAAGCCTATTTCACATGTCAATAATTGGCCTAATGCCGCTGGCTTTGGCGATCTCAAGGACACGACAACTCCGATTTCGCTTGTGCTGACGGGAAAGATTCCATCTTACGTCAAGTATGTCGAAGTTGTAGACGCTTTGCGTTAGAAAGCTGGAAGTGCTGACTTGCTTGTCTCGACAAGTGGTTCTCTCTTTCGCACGGGGCCAGGATCGTACACCGTGCCGCTGACCAACAAGCCCGGCCAAAGTTTCAAAGTGTACCACTGGTTCGATGGATTCTCCCAATACCACAAGTTCGACGTATCTCCGCCTTCGTCAGACTATCCGGACGGCAAGGTCATATATCGCTCGAAATCCGGATCGGAGGGACTAAAAAATAGAGATCGATGATCACAACGGCTCACCCGTGTCTTGTATGTCTCCCCGCTTTGCAGTTTTCAAGATTCGCACTGACGGAACACAGCGAGCTTCGGCTACAGAGATCCGTGCAAGACCAAGTTCGCCAAGTTCTTCACCAAGTACGATCAGAACCGCGACGTGACTGCAGGAAATGTGTCCGTGACAATCAACCCGAGGTTCCCATCTCCAATGTCCGGCGACTCCGAACTCGTGGCCAAGACCGACGCGAACGACCTGGTGCGGTTAAACTACGAGACCCTGGAACCGGAAGAGAGGTTTACCTGGACCAGCTTGAGCACCGATGATGTCGAGAAAGCGCTTCTGAACGGTCCAATAAGCGCCGCACATTCATGTTTCGACGACGGGGTGGAATTCAATTACGTACTCAATTTTGGCAAGAACATGGCTTACACGATATTCAGTCTCGATCGCAAACGCAAACTTAAGATCGAAGCCGTGATCCCGGTCTCGCGCTCAGCGTACATTCATTCGTTCTTTTTGACCAAGAAATACATTGTCATCTGTCTGTGGCAGGCCAATTTCAAGTACAACGGACTGGCATTTTTGTGGAATCGCAATGAACTAGATTCCGTGGATCGGAAATGGAACCCTAACGCTAAGACAGAGTGGTTCGTCATTCCGCGAGATGGCTCTGCCCGACACGATAGCTCGAAGATCAAGGTGTTCAAGTCCGATCCATTTTTCTCATTTCATTCGATTAACGCCTATGACGATGGCGATGATATTGTTCTTGATCTGGCCCAGTTTAAGGATCATGGCATTTTGTGGGAACTTACGGTTGACGCTATGAGGAGTGATACGGCGACTGGCGTGTTGGATCCTAACAAGCTTGGTAGATACACGCGTTGGAGGCTACCAAGCGTCTCCACAACGAAGCAAGATGGCGTCGCGGTTGTAGAAGCGCAGACGTCGCAGAGTATGGAAAACATCGAACTGCCGACGTTCAACACAAGCAAATCGCTCAGGAAGCACAAGTTCGTCTACGGTATCAACTCGGACGGCAGATCGTCCTTCTTTGACAGGCTCGTCAAAATTGATGTCGACACGCTTGAGGCAAAGTTCTGGACCGAAAATGGGTGCACGCCTTCTGAACCACTGTTTGTCGCCGACCCGAGCGGCAAGGACGAGGATGACGGCGTGCTATTGACAGTTGTGCTCGATGGGTTCCAGAATCGGAGCATGCTTGTCATATTGGACGCGAGGACGATGAAGGAGGTGTGTCGGGCGACAATGCCGAAGGATAAGATTGTTGGATTGGGATTTCATGGGTCTGTCTTGTTGAAATGATCGCAAATGCAGGTGTTACGGATAATGAATTAGTACGAAATACGCGTGCGCGGCACGCGAGACAATAGGAGACTAGCAGTCTTTACAGTAATAAATTATTTGGAGTTACCTAGTTAACTATAAGTTAACTAATTGGGATGCACAGCCCGGTCTAGTGGTGAGCCGCAGCCAGCAGCCGCGTCGCCAGCCACAACAGCACAGCCCCGCCGCGCCTTTGTTTGGTTGTTGATGACGTCGACCAGATGCCAGCCAATTGAAGGCATCAAGCCCAGCGGCGCAGCTCACTCTCCAGCGCGTCCTCATCTTGTATGTAGTATAAGAAGAGGGCAACAATCTCCACTGTTCGTCATGTCATACAATAACAACTATAACTACAACCAGAACATGCAGGGATATCCGCACCAGCAGCAGGGATATAACTACCAGCAGCCGCCGCCGCCGCCGCCGCAGCAGCAGCAGCAGTATCCTCCTCCACATGGCCCTCCTCCACATGGCTACCCGCAACAACCACCGCAGCAAGGATTTGCTCCTCCGTATCCGCCCCAGCAGCACGGGTATTATCCGCAAGAGCCGCAACAGGGATACATGCAACAACCTAATCAACAGCAGTACTATCCTCCACCGCCCGGACCGCCGCCGTCTTTCAACCAAGCAACGCACCCGCCGCCTGCAGGGCATACAGCACCGCAATATGCGCCTCCCCCGCAACAAGCTCACCACGCCCAAGCACCAAACTACAATCCCAGTGCAGACGTCCAGGATATCATAAAAGCAACCAAAGGTTTCGGTACGGACGAGAAGACGCTCATCAGGGTGCTGGCGAAGAAATCGCCAGCCGAGATCGAGATTCTCAAGCCCGCTTTCGAGAGCGTGAGGGGCAAGAGCCTGCGCCATGTTATCGACAAGGAGACGGGCGGCAATCTCCGTGACGCGTTGCTGCAGATCGTGGCCGGCCCGCTCGGTGCCGATGTCGAGAACGCCCACTGCGCGTTGGACGGCGCCGGCACGAACGAGACGCTGTTGAACGACGTCGTGTTGAGCCGGACGAACGCGGACTTGAACACGCTGAAGGGTATATACCGGCAGCGATACGGCCGTCCGCTCGAGCAAGATGTCACGGACGACTTGTCGTTGAAGACCCAGAAGCTGTTCGAAATGGTCTTGGCTGCGTCGCGAATGGAAGAATGGATCCCGGTCGACCCGAACAAAGTCAACAACGACGTCCAGGATCTGTATCGGGCCACGCAAGGTCGGGCCGGTACTGACGAGTTGCTTGTGTGTTCGATACTCTCGAACCGGTCGGATGCGCATTTGAAGATAGTCGCGGACCAGTATTATGCCCGGTACAGCCGGAAACTGGTCCAGATTATTGACAACGAGTTTTCGGGACACATGAAAAAGGCGTTGGGGTATATTGTTAAGTGCGCGGTGAACAAGCCGACGTGCTACGCAGAGATGTTGGAGGAGTGCATGTCCGGGATTGGTACGAAAGACAAGTTGCTCGTCGAGCGCGTCGTGCGCTATCATTGGGATCCGGCTATGCTCGCCCAGATCAAGCAGGCATACAGGAATGTGTACGGGAAAGATCTGATTTCAAGGGTCAAGGGCGAGACGTCGGGCGATTACGAGAGACTGATGGTGGCCATGTTGTCCTAATGTTTACGAGTTTGTATTTTCGTATCGTCGAGCGTGATAATGTATTAATATATATGTATATGCTACACTTATTATTATCATGCAAACATTCAAGTCTAATTGATGCAAATTCAGAATACACCTCTTACACCGCTACCAGTATCAGTCAAACAGTCCCATGCTCCGTTATCCGAGTATCAATACAACAGCCAAACAACTAGCAACCAGTGCTCTATACACGACGCTTGATATCCTTGCCAATATCGCCATCCTCAACCGCCGTGTATCCAACCTCACCATCCTGACCGGAAACACCATCCAATTCATCTTCCTCATCTTCTTCCTCCTCGTCCTCGTCGTCGTTGTCGTCCTCATCATCATCATCATCGTAATAATCTTCTTCCTCATCCAACGACGCTCGACTCCGGCCCCCGGCAGACGCAAAACCGTTCGATCGCATCGTGCTACTGTCTCCTTCCTCATCCGAATCCGCAATCTCAGGCACCGGCTCCCGCCAAAAATTCACGTCCGTGAACCGCTCGTCGCCTACCTGCGCCGACACGGGCGGAAAAAAATGATCAACCAGGTCAGTCATGTGCACGTACGAACTCTTATAGCCCGCCAATTCTAACAGCTCCATGTGCACGTCGGCGTTAGAATTGATTGTGAAAATTCGAGATGACGGAACACCGACCGAGCGATATGATAACGCGTCAGTGATTCGATTTCCAAACCCGGCGTAGAATGGCGTTCCTTCTCGCAGCCCGAATAAGCTTTGGATATCACGGAGGCACGCCATCTTAAACACTTCAGGCTTGCGGTAAATAACTTCGCGACGAAGCGCCGCGATCGTACGGTCAGGCGACAGGATGACGGGTCCATCTGGGAGCTTGTATATCCCTTGCTCGATTCCTCTCAAATAATGCCTCGTCGAGTCCGCCTGGCCGACGGACCTCGACGTGAGATACATGAGATTGTACCCGTTGTTCGCGATATCAGTGAACAGCTTCGCAACGCCGGCGTGCGTCCAGTCGCGGCCGAGCATAGTTAAGACGTGGCCAAGCGCGTCGGACTTTGTGATGGTGCCATCGATATCGGAAATCACGATCGGCGAGTCGTAGCGCCAGTAGAACATGCGCGCAGTACATACGGCCCTGCCGCCATTCACGTTGAACGATACCGGGTTCATACCCGGTACGAGGTTGAGACTCTTGAGTTGATCAGAAGTCAGGCGCAGAGTTTTGACATAATTTCTCTGCTCTTTGCTCTCATCCATCGCAGACTGTGGCGGTGGAGTCGACGGGGGCGTCGACAATTGTGAAGCCGGCAATTTGGGACTTACGTTCACCGACTCATCCGGCTCATAATCAAACTCCATCGACCCATGTCTCTGCACAGCCTTGTCCCTTGCCTCCTCACTAGCATAAATCCACAAATTTCCGTGCTCGTCGGGTGCAATCAACGACGCAATTTCAGTATTAATCGCAAGCTCTTCAGACAAAATCTTCCGGGCCATGGCTTCGGCACGGGCAGTTTCCTCTTCTCCGGCTTTATACCCACGCATGTCAAGCACCAGATCACCACTATCTGTCACTGTTGTAGGAATCCTACTCACGCTGAGCTTCCGACTGAGTTCCTTGGCCCGCTGAATCGCCTGGTCACGACTTAATGGTGGACTACGAGGACGTAGGGGTGGCGTCGATCCATTACTAAGATTCACCGCACTAGTACTTTCCAGATCATCGGATTTTAGACCATTAAGCAATGCCCGAGAAAGCTCTATCGATGGCCAGTTATCATACGACGAAGCGCGTGGTCGCTGTCTATCCGCAGATGTAGATCGTAGAGGCGCACCGCTGTCGCTCGCCGGCGACGTCGACAAGAGCGAATCCGGTGTATTACTCATAGTAACGGGCGTAGTATCAGCCTTCTGAGGAAAAGGAAACGCGATCGGCCGGGCCATTGTTGGCTCCTTAAAGTCGACGTGCGAGCGTGGTATGTTACTGTCACTCTGGCTATCTGACGTCAGATGTGGCACAATGGCATTTGGAGTTCGTGATCCACTGGAAAGATCGAGATATTCCGGCTCTTGGAGATTTGCTGTGCTAGAATTGACAGAGGCCGGCGACGACACTGCCGACGTAGATGGCGAGAGGACAGGCGATGTTAGAAGGTCTGATGGAACATCGTTGTCGGTTTCGAACACGAAAAATGCTTCGCCGCCATCGCCGAGTTTCATGGCAAAATCAACCTTCTTTCCGTTGACCGAGAAGTCGACCTAGCTGACTTAACAATGTTCTTACGAATAAGCCGAACCGAAAGCCATACCTTCTTCTGTGATGGTTGTAGTAATGCGAATTTGCCAAACCGAATATGGAAGGGAGAACACGCCAGGTCGCCTACTCATCGTTAGTTTTGCGCCAGACCGCGAAGAAGCGAAACTCCCTGAGGATCAGACACCGACCATTATCCTGTTCAATTACAATCACATCGATGGCACCTGTTAATGTAGCCGGATTGATTGAATTCCATGTTTTCGAGACACTTCCAATAGCACGTCCGACGTACTGCATTTCGAAGCAATAGTCGATATGTCAGAAATCTACACCGGACAGAGAGTGCTGTTCGCGACCCAGACTTGTGGCGAATGGTACGGGTCAGTGTTGGGGGTTGCTGATCTGTCGACAGCTACTATGTAGAACGATTGCAGACGAATCGGAATACTGAAATATATATGATAAGGTATACAACGGCCAGCCAATGAATGCCTTACCTGATCGGAACCGTTGTTCGTCAAAGAGAGAAAGCGGACGTGTTTTGCTGGGGCCCTGTCACTATTGTCTGGGGAAAGTCTCGGCCAGCCAGCGTGACGGCGAGGTTTGAGCGTGCTTAGCTGTTCAAAAAGAGGTTTTTAACCCTCAACAAAACGCCGCAGCCAAAATGCGATAAGTGACATAAGGCAAAGCCGTTTTGCAAACTGCATTTTCAAGCTCATAAAAGCTGACGTAATGCTTGTACGGACCGCTGAGTCAGCTCAGCTGCGTGCGGCAGTTATACGCCAGATCCACGCCAGATCCGATCCACTACTGCGCGGCATTCCGAGTTGCATGACTCTAGTCAAAAACGAGTGCGCGGCATTCTCATGGCAACAATCTTGTTTGGCTTGTACGTTCGTCACCGCTCCACATCGTCTTCTGCCGCAACAACACTGTCGTCTGCTTTCTCGTCACGCCGTGCAAGGGTTTTGACTGGCCGCCATGCTGCTCTCGCTTGTGGCGACAGTCATCTCGCTGCTCTGGCTGCTGCATCGTGCCACGCGATTGCTGCAAATTCCAATTCCCACTCTCGTCCACCTACTAGGCATAGACATACCTTCGCCGCCCCATGTTTGTCTCGACTCGGTCACGTCCGACTCCGTCACTCTACACTGGTCTCTGCCGGACCGCGCGACGAGCGTAGCAAAACATGTTATCCAAATGAACGGCCAGAATGGTGAGTGTCCGTCCTGCACGAAAATTTTGATATAGTCATCGGTCACGTCCCGGCCTGTTACCGTCTCCACCATGCCATGTTCTCTTGATCCCTTGTATGAATGCGTTCTCTAACTTCTGTTTTATAGTTGGCGAGAGTGAAAAGCGCGAAACAACGGTTACGATTACCGGCCTCAATCCGGACCAGGTCTACGGCGTTAGAGTTTTAGCGGTATGTTCGGTCTTGCAGACGTTCTTGTCACAATTGCATATTCACAAGCTTCCACATATATTGCATTTTGCTGTCATGATCTTCATTTGGAAGTTGTACCCGGAGGATACATGGCTTCTTTTGTGACTCTGAGAATTTTATGTTTGTGTCCATCATGCTAAGACCACTGGTGCAGGTCAACTCGAATCACTATTCCGCCGCGGGACAGCTTATTCGTCTGCGCACACGAAGAAAATCTGAAGACTTAGTGTTAACAAATATCCAACCCATCACAAGAGAAAATCTCGGATCTCCTGACAAGCGTACGTATTTGTTCGTGAGATAAGCTGTCTGCGGAGAATGGCTGCTGACGGTATTTTGATCTCCAGATATGTCGCACGCAACTGAAAGTGTACTTCATGGAAGGAAATCCGATTCTCCCGCCGTTTACACCCAGTTTAAGCGAGGCAATCGATCCGGTCGGCATTCGTCACCCACACGCCGCGGCCGCAGCGATTCATCGTCTTTCACGGCCGCAACCCAGCCTTACACGATTGAATCACTCGCGGCAGAGCTAGAACAAATTCGGTCGGAAATAAGTGAAATTGTCGCTCAACATACACATGCGGAGGAAGAATACGCCGCTGCTGAGGCGACTCTGCAAGCTGAATTGGAGGCGCTTAAGGAAAGGCGGAAAGAGGAGGACGCAGTGCGGTCACAGTTACGAAGTGAAACTAAAGCCCTAGAAGAATCGAAACGTAATCTTGATTCCCAAAAGTCGAAGGTTGAGAGAGCGGTTAAACATAAAACCGAGGTGGTAGAAAAGATTGCAAGTGATTTTGTCAAATGGGAATCGGAGCGGAGGCAAGCTGATGTGCGCAAAATGGACATTGCTAGGTTAACTAAGGAGCTAGAAGGTGATGTTCGAGAGAAAGAAAAGAAGAGCCGCGAGGCTTTGCAGCAAGGCCACAAAGATATAGCCGAGCTAGAAGATGACATACGTGGATTAATTGCAAAAGTGAAGAAGGCTGAGATGGAAAAGGATCCGCATAGTAGTGATTCGAGCGAAAATGCATTTGCAAAGTTATTACATGCTGAGGATACCGAGGATAGGAACTTGGAGAAGGCATGGCAGGAAGTCCAGAAGTCGTTGGAGCTTCGATATGTGGATGTTTTTCAGCAGTATCGTGATGCAGAGGAGAAATTCCGGAAAGCACAGGAAGCATTGGCCGCTTCAGCAACGCAGGGTCCGATCTCGCTAGTTGATGTGTCAAAGTCTGCCAAACGCAGAAATCGCGCTCGAAACAAAGGACGCCAGCTGGTATCGGCACCGATTACGTCTTATCCATTACACGACCCTAGGTTTCCAGATGCATCTACGTTCAACAATCTCCAGTTCAATCAGTTGCATGCGGGAGTAATGAGACAAAGTCGCTCACCGACAAGCAACAGCGCCCAATTGAACAACGGCTCGAGTGCTTCACTTCCGCTTATTCCTTTCTCGATGAACCCGCCGTCGCTTGCAAACCTCTTCTCTGAGCCGTTGGATGCATTGGATACATCAACTTCAGATGATTTGCTTTCCAATGGTGGTCCTATCAGCCCTTCAGTCGACATGCTACTTCCGTCGAATTTATTTGTCACCGATGATTTGCCACAGGATTTTCATGCCACCGCACTCGACACTGATAACGAAGTGGTTCACACAAGGTCCAAGACAGAAGGTTCGGAAATGTCTGCAGATACGAATTTCATGTTTTTGCCGAGCCTCAGTCAGCTATCAAACTCCAGCAACTCGTCCGGCCAACAACTGTTACTTCCCTCACCTTCGCCACCCCCTTCATCTCCTACTTCTCAGCCGTCGTCTCAGCAATCGGCCCGTTCGCCAGTGTCTGCCGGATATATTTCAGGTTCACCATTTTTTCCTGTTAGTAGCGGTCTGAAAAATGCGACTCTTCCCTCCCCACCTCTTCTCGCCGAGTCTTCGCCACTCCTGGAGAGCCTCAGTATTACTCATAGCAATAGCAGTGGCGGTGGTAGCAGTGCTCATGACATTCTCACCACGACCTCCGGCCCGCCTGGTGGATCTAGCCTGATCCGTGTCTTAAATGCAACTGCCGACGACTCTGATGACAACGCGCAAATGGATTTGCATCAGATGTCGACCAACAGTAGTTCATCCAGCGGTTTCAGTTTCGCGAAGCGGACGCCAAGTCGTCGTTTGATGTTTGGTGGAGTCGGAGGCATAGCGTCAATTGGTAATATTGGCAATATCGGTCGAAAGAAGGACAGCCAAGACAATAATGTGCTCTCGTCGCAGGCACCCCTCGCCTCTGATGCGGACGACATATTGTTGAACTCTGGCGAGCCGCGCACGCCTGGCCGCAGGTTTGTTAATCTATTTTCGTTCTCGAAACGTGGTTCGACTTCCGGACCAAGTGGGTCGGTGGAGCAGATTCAAGCAGAAACTGTGCAGCCACCGATCGGCACTCGTCGGCGCTCGGGCAGTTTCAACTCAGGTGACTTTGATCCATCCGGAAACCCAGCCAGGCCAATTGCGGCGTCGAACAATAACTCAAACTCGTTTGGCAGTGGAGTTGGTAACTTGTTTGGATCACCTGTATTCAGTCGTCGCAACGGCCGATCATTATGGGACTTCAAGAGCGACAACAATAATTCAGGTTCCGCTAATGGAAACGCTACTTGGTAACCGAGTGCAATGATTGTAGCATCTTATTTTGCATATTTGTTTATTTGTATGATCCGGAGTTAGTCACTGATTTACGGTCGAAAATTTGTATAGTCTGTATTGTATTGTCTTTTGTGGTCAATTTTGAGAAGGATTGTATATATGATGCTTGTTTTGTACATTCGTCTTTATATTGTATATATTCTTCTCGTGACTTTTGATAACTTACAACCTATTTAATATATCTAATGCATCTACCTCTTCAACCTGTATGTACAAATCAATCTACTATCTACATCATGTCCAACATGTCCAACACTTCTACATTACTGGCGGGACGATTTACTCTTGTCCCACGACACCCTTAATCCCGCCAAAGGTCAGCACGTCACTAATGCGCTCCGCACCAGTCAACAACATGACCAACCGATCGACCCCAATGCCCCACCCACCAGTTGGCGGAAGACCCCACTCCATACTGGCAAGATACCCCTCATCAGTAGCATGTGCCTCAGCGTCGACGTCGCGATCACAGAGCTGTAGTTCAAATTTTCGTCGCTGAGCAAAAGGCGAATTTTCTTCCTCGTAAGCGTTCACTAGTTCCTTGCCAGCTACGTAGAGCTCGAACCTTCGCGCAATTCTGTACCCCTTCCCTTCCGCCTTTGAAGACTTTGCAAGCGGTGACAAATTTTCTGGAAGGTTAATTAAAAAAACGGGGGTTTTCGCGTTGTCGAGAATCGGACCGATGTAGTAATCGCCGAGTTTATCGAGCATACGGGCCACAGTGGCCGGCTTCGGGAGTGGTATACCTTCACTGGCAAACAGCTGTTCCAAATATCGCTTCGCGTCGTCCGAATCTTCAGATGAGTTGAGTACAACGTCAGGCAACGTCATGCCCATGCATTCCTCAAGCGTGGAAATGAAATCCAAACGCAGAAATGGAGCATCGAACGAGATCCCTTTCGCCAGGATATTCGTCTTAATCGCTGGAAACTTCTCACCCGCAGACTTGACAAGTCCGAAAATTAATTCTTCCGTAAGCGAGATCAAATCGTCTAAACTTGCAAACGCTTGGTAAAACTCGCAGGTTGTGAATTCTGGATTATGAGTTGCATCGATGCCTTCATTTCGAAACACTTGCCCGATTTCGAAGACACGGTCAAAGCCTGCAATGATGAGCCTTTTAAGCCATAGTTCGGGCGCGATTCGGAGTTCGAGAGGCGCTGGAGTGGATGAGGAGTCCGAACCGGCACCGAAGACGGTTGCGTGGGTGACGAACGGGCGGGCTGCGGCACCGCCCGCAACGTCAGATAAGATGGGCGTCTGCACTTCGAGAAAGTCGCGTGCAGAAAAGAAAGTGCGCAGATATGTCAAGATGAATGCCCGTGCACGGAGGATATCGCGAGCTGCTGAGTGTACGAGAAGATCGACCGTGCGATGGTGCGAGCGAGTTTGTGCGCTGGATAGTGTGAGTGGAATTGGATGTAAGCAAGGCGACAGCAACTCGATCTCTGAGGTCGCGCGGAGTGACAACTCGCCTGTTCGAGTTCGACTCAATATTCCCGTAACGGCTAATGCAATTAGAGTACACCCAGTTTGTTATTCGGGGGACAATACTCACAGACAAAGTCTCCTCTCCGTAGCCACTCCCAAGACAGTCTGAATCTCTCCTCGTCCATCTCAGGTATCGAATTCAGTCGATAGATAGCCTGAATCTTAGACTCCTCTTGCACTATATCCATAAACAGTAGCTTATTGCCCTGCGCCCTAATTGTCGTAATCCTACCCCGCACCGTCAGTTGCCGTCCTGCAAGGCTGGAGTTTGGATCGCTATCTAACGAAGCAAGTTCCCCGGCAGACATATGATCGTACTTGTCCCGTATTTCTGAAATCCGTCGATATAACGAGTCATCAGAGATAACGGGATACATCTCCTTCTCGGACGCCAGCAAGGCTTCTTTGCGGCCCTTGAAATCTGCGTTCGCATTGTTTGTGGGTTGTAATGACGGCGATTTGGCAGCCTTGGTTGACGAATTGTAGGATGAGGACTGGGAGATGAGATATGCCGCTGTGCTCGAGAATGTTCGGATTGCTGTTGAGTGGCATGTTATACTCCGCATGCCTGCATACAAGGCCGATAATGGTGAAGGCATGGCTTGACAGCGAGCCTGGCACAAAATGTTAGTATCAATTCTCGTCGGCGCAGAAGGACAGTCGGCAAGGAAATACAGAGAGGAAATCAGAGAGAAGATTAGCTATTGGTCACGATTTGGAATGGCACATCCGAACAATTGATGTTCTTCTAGCCTTGAGATGAGCTCATCATTAAAGTCTCTGGTAATTCACATCGCCAGCAGCGCGTCACTTCAAAAATCAAACGATAAAGAGCTTGTCATCATACCAATCTTATAATTTGTCTAATTTTAGGCTTAGCTATTCATAATTGAGTCTGTATATAATCTATGTTGATTTCGTTCGGCCGATATTGACGTCACGTCTGCGAAGTTCAAGTAGTCGCTACTCATCACCGCCGAGGAATTTCCGCATCCCGAAAAATTATATTTTCGTCACCACTCTATTTCCACGAATACGCCACATATTTTTCACTTCAGTTCAGAACTCAGTTGCATTAATTCTATCCAATTTCATTGATTACAGTTATACAAGATGTCTTTCTTTGGAATGGGAGCGCGTCCTCCTGCTACGGGATACGACGAGAACAAAATCAACGGCATTAAAGGTGAAATGCTCATGATTCAGCAAATGAAGGATAAGTACGTTCGTTGTATAGTCTTTTCCAATCTATACTGCGGCATATATCTCTAATCGAGAATCTGAGAATGGTGGGATTGCTTTGTTGTGAATAAGAAGAACTAATGGTACGTCCAGGGCCTCGTTAATTTGCCTAGAGAAGTGCGTCCCAAACTATTATTCCGACGGTGATCTCAACAAGGGTGAATCGAACTGCGTTGACCGATGCATCGGCAAGTTTTTTCAGACTATCAAAGTCATCGGAACTGTATGCCCCATTCCTGCTTTGTTGTACCCTATCTTGTTGAAGGTGCGCGTGGCTAACACTGATCTAGGAAATGCAAAAGCAGCAGCAAGGCGGAGTGTGATGTCGTAACTTACTGCAGTTTGGTTTTTTGAATGTCTGAAATGCGATATATGGTTGCGTTTCAGGTTTGTAGTTGTCGCGTGTACATATGCGAGGAATAATGCGGCTTTGGAGTCATCGGCATTTCTTGTACATAGATTACTTCTTGTCTTTTTCGTCCAATAGTACTCGCCTTACATTGCCTGCTGAATGCCAACGAATTAAAGCGTATAGTTACATCGAATTTTTATCCACTATTCCGTTCTATGACAAAACTTACACATTTGACACACTCACGTACACAGTGACTTAAACCTACCTCCACTCAACACAGCAATTTAAGGCACGTTGAATAGCGAGAAATTTCGAACAATTCCCGGACCGTATTCGTCGTAGTCTTTCTTCGTATGGCAATAGCTCCGGAACTCAGCCTATATAAATGCGTTAGTGAGCAACCGGGCACAATGAAAAGGTGGACATACGGTCTGCGCGAGCAAAGAGCCACCAAACCAAACAGCATTTCTCTGCTTCTTGTGACTGATAACCTGAACATCGACACCGCCCGATCGCGCACCAGAAAGCTCCTCGCTCCGATGAATGCGGGCGTCGACCAGATGCTTAATATCTCGCTGAAGTCTGCGGCCAAAGTCTCGGAACATAGTGGATCCGCCCGACAAGACTATGTTCTTGTACAGTCCACGACGTACGTCGATAGGACTTGTCTGGATTACTGTGTCGACTACCTCGGGAAGAGGCGTCAAGAAGTCGGAAGACGCAATTTCGGGGTTAAAGAAAATCTCGGGAGCAAGGAAGCGTTCGTAGCCGACGTCGACGGAGACCTTCTTGTCGAGACCTTGGTCGACGAGGTATTTTTGCAAACGCTCAGGTTCTCGGTCAAACCTGTTGAACTCTTTAACGATATCCGGACACACATAGCAAAATTCCTAGAACCGTGAGAAAACTTATTTCGTACCACTAAATATAATAAAGTGTTACCTACCTCTTTAATCTTCTCGGCGGTTCGCAAGCTGGAATCCGGCTCGTTTCGGTCTCGCAACAAGCTTTGCACGAAATACGTGATATCTCTGCCCGCAATCGGGATATTTTTTATAGCTGACGCAATTACATATCCTTCCGCGACCGGAATAACATGAGTAACACCATCACCACTATCAATAACGGTACCGGTCAGCGACCGGTCCTGGACTTTGCTCGACGTCCACGATGCCGCAAGAGCAAGCACTGCCTGGACAGCGATGTACAAGCCCGCGCAATTGAACGACTCAAACATGATTTCGGCAGTCAGCTCACGGTTTTCGGGCGGATTGAGCGGCGGCTCGGTCAGCAGGAAATAATGATCCTCAGGCTCGCAGCGGAGGTACTTAAATATCGAGTTTTCCCAGAAACGTTCCATGTGATCCCAGTTCTCGATCTGGCCGTGGCGAATGGGATAGTTCAATCCGTAACCTATCCATAGTCAGCGACAGTCAGTGCCATACTCGACAGAGGTAGTACATACCGGGACCGTTTGCAGCGCTCAGCGCCTCATCACCGATAAAGAAATCCAAATCCTCCGTTCCTCGCTTCTGCGATAAATGGCCGCCGCTAGGTGTCGAAATACCACCAGCTCCCAAGAACGTCGGCTTTGAAGGTGGAGGCGGACGCCCTGATCCCGAACCAGACGCCTGTCGAGTCGCGATGACGGTAGGGAAAATAAAGGACGGAGAGTCATTGCCAGCAAAGCCGAGCTTCGTCAGACCAGTACCGCTAAGCAAACTGTCAGTACTCGATCACACGATAAGTAAACCATTACATGTTCCCCCGCGCAATTGCACGCAGCTGTACTCAACAATGGCTAATTATCGAAAAAAATAGTGCGTACTTGTCTATACAGAAGAAAATGGATTAGTATCAGTCTCAAACCTGCGGTCATTCAACAGACTGCACTGTCATAATTCCCACCGAAACATCCGTTCAGTGCAATCATAAGGACAACCAACATACCCATGACAACGGCCGGTGTCGTAAGGTGTGACATGGCGGATCGATCTACACCCTATATCTAAAAAGTCGCGAAAGACCAATACAATATCCGTATGGATGTATGCCGATACGGTCGAGGGGGACAAGTCGCCGAAGGCTGGCTTGCCGCGAGTTCAGGGAAGTAGATCACAGGTTGCAACTGCCGCACGTGATATTTTGTGACCCAGTTATACGCCCGTGTGTACCAGCCGGCCCATAACTATATATAGTTATATATATATATATATATATATAACAAAGAAAGAGATAAATATGTATTTGCATGTTGTCATGTCCCGGACGATTGACAAAAAGTATATTTATTCAGTGGTCAGCTTATATCGTTCCATGTACCGCATAAAAATGCGCCCAGTCACAATAGAACCATCTCCTCGATTGCTCCTCGGACAATTGAGACATTTATATTGATATCGTTCTACCGACGAAAGAGTAGGAGCGATTCGCCATAACTATGATTGTTATATGCACAAAACCAACTCCCGGACCGCATTGACCAAAAGTCAGTGTCAGTCAAGTCGTTGATACAGCTGCATCATGTCTTGTATCCACCTGCGGGCAAAGTCATAGCAATAGCATAGCAGATACAACGAAGTACCATGTAAACTATGCAGACGTAGAAATTGCACTATTTATGTTTCTTACGAATAGTCCTGCGTTACGGCTAAAGTTCTTGTATATGCGGTGAGAGTAAGTATCGGAAGGATTTGGCCCTGCCTGCGAGACTGCCTGAATTCTGGAACGGCCTAGCGCATAATTACACATAGAGGGCCATCCAATCTAGCCTTTGCCTTCCGTTGGACTGTACCTTTCTATGGTGCACAATAACAATTGAAGACTCTCATGGCGGACAGATCAAGAGCGCCACCGAGCCCATACCGCTGACGCGTTGATTTCCTCATAAGTTTCGCCCTAGAAAGTTATACTTAGTTTGAAATAATATATCTGAACGTTACAAATGAAACGCCGTGTGTATTACGGAACGTGAATAGAAACATCCACATATACAACTACTATTACAGAACATAATCATGGCCAACTAACCAAGGATTAAAATGGCACTACAGCGCACATTTGTGCAAAACATGGAACGCATATATCATGCCTCACCAAAAACTATCCAAACTCCACCATTGCTTAGTCTTCGTGATTATATCTTCCTATTCCACCGCAACCTTTTGATGGAAGTCTAGAACAATGCGTCGAGCGCACAGCAGACGCACAGAGCGGCACAACATCCGAGCAAACAATCCGAGTTATCATCCTTTCGCTGCGGCTGCTGAACGTAGACCGGGCCGCCCTGGGGAGGATATCCGCCCTGCTGGGGGGGAGGATAGTACCCACCTTGCTGCTGCGGAGGAGGATAGTAACCGCCCTGTTGGTAAGGCGGTCCTTGTGGTTGATATCCGCCGCCCTGGTAGTACTGACCTCCATAAGCTTGCTGTGGCTGCTGTGGATAGGAAGTGTTCTCGAAGCCTCTGTCGGAAGGGCCCTGTCCTGGTGGTGGACCTGGGGGTGGGGCGTAGTTGTTGTCGTACTAGCAGATCTGTGTTAGAATATCATGGGAATAAATATCTTCAGCGCACGAACAGCACTTACACCCGACTTCTGGTTGTGGTATTCAGCAGCAGACATTGTAAGCTGGATCTAATTGCAGGAAGGCAGATGATAGATAGAAAAACCCGCGCATGGCGGGTTGTAGTCACTGATCCACTAATATATCGACGCGAGGCGCAGCTCGCAAGCCTCGGCCACGTTTCCGGCACCGCCACATTCGTCATCCAGACGCCAGTTCGTCTGCGCCGCAGAATACCCTAACCCGCCTTGACACCGCCGAGTTCCTCGCAACCTTATCCGCTGCTACAGTACATCCGTCAACTATTATTAGCAGTATCCGCAAGAAACTCCATTAACTTACAATTACAATAAAGAACAGAACTATATACACAAAACATAGTTACCTACAATGCAATACACTACTAAGCGTCTGCAACCCTCCTAGTAAATAATTAATAATAACACAATACATCGCAACAGCTCTCAGATCCTCAAACAGACAGGCCCTGAGTCTAAGCATGATACCGGATGCAATTCTCCTCCTCTCTTGCTCATGTTGCAGGAGGCGGACCACCACTAGCAGTACCGCGGCTACCGTCATTATTGCCACGATTAACGCCATTGTGCCGTCTTCCACGATGACTACTTCGTCCATTACTGTCAACGGCACTGGACGTAGTAGCGCTTCCGCCTTCTGATGAGGCAGATGCAGTAGCAGCATTAATAGGCAACATACTGGTCTTAACTTCACCCTTCCCACCTCTGCCACCAGCGCCTCTCCGATGCCGAGACTGGGACTTCGCATCGCCAGAGGCAGATACCTCGCTCGCTTGCCGACTATGCTTTGGGTTTCCTTGTGACCTCTTCAGGGCCGGCTGAGATGGTACTCTAGCGGTGACCTGAGGTAGTGTGACTGAGGGATTTGATGATAGCAGGGGTGCAGGAGCTGGAGTTCGACTCGATATAGCATTGACGGACGTACTAGGGGGGCCAGTTGTCGAAGACTGTGGTGTCAACGCCATTGGTTTCGGCGTCGCTGCAGCCTGTTGATCAGGTTGTAAAACTTGCGAGTGAGGTTGTAGTTCCTTCCTTTTCTTGTCGCGGCCCCCTCGACTCCGACGCCTTTTTTCTTTAACAGTGTTACTGGTCTCGTCCGTCTTCACAGCTGTAGGGCTTGATTCTGCAGACCCCGATAGAGAAGGCGATTGCTTAGCGACTGCATCAGCTGCAACATCAGGTTTCTTCTTTTCAACTCCATTCTCAGGCCCCTTACTTTTCTTGGTCTTTTCCCGTTTCTTCTTTTCCTTTTTCTCCTTCTCTCTCTCCTTCTTGCCGGACCTTGTCGCAGACGCCCCCCTCGATTTCTTACCCGACTTCAACGTTCGGAGATATTCAATTAGTGGCGTCGTCTGTACGCCATTGAGACCTTCTCCAGATTCAGTCGATCCACCAGGAACAGGAGGTGCAGCTGGTAAACGCGGTAGCGACAACGACTCTTGAAAGGCAAGATATTCTGGATCTGCAAAATTATCAGCTCCTATATCTCACATCTCCAACGCTACGCTCACCATTGTCTATTGTACCCTGTCTTGAGTCTACCTTGACCTTTGTTCTCGGAACCTTCTCGTATGGTGCAAATTCGATTTGCATGGCGCTCTCGTTTCCTCTGGCGTCTTTCACGACCTTCCCTCCAAATGCTTTGTTAAAGGCAATCAACGACTCCACATCCTTAAATTTCGCATATGCTCGTGAAAATGTCATTGGTGTAGATTTACTATCTCGTATTAGCCGCAGCCTTCAATCATCAATGTAATGATGCCTACCTCCTGTGCATTTTACCTTGAACATAGTAACTCCACTCTACCGTTTCTGGATTAATATACTCTGCTGTCACATTCTTAAACTCGGCTTCGGTGTATAACGGCGGTAACCTCCTAATCACGAACTTTGTTCTCACATTCGCGTCCCGCCGGTGCTGCTGAGATTGACTTGCAGCAAATGATCCGGTCCGAGATCGGCCGCTTCTAGCTGCAGGCGTTAACCTTCTTGCATCTCCGGACTTAGTTGGCGCTGCTGATTCAGGCAGTGGACCTGAAGATGAGCCTGTAGCCTGTGGCGGTCGTGCGATGAGAATCTTTCTGGTGGCCATGACGCTAGCGGGATACTGATCTGTGATGGTCCGAAGGACTCAATCTCCGCTGAACCAGAACTTAGCAATATCCCTAGTTCAAATTAAATCCGAAATATATCAATTGTTCAGCTATCTTCTTCAGAAAACTCGATATACCTACTGCTCAACACGACAGCCAGGCTTAGCTGAACACATTGACGATCGTTGGGTTCGTGATAAAAACGGTGTGGGTAAGGGCTGGAACTCACGCAATGGATCTCCACTACATTGTGCCAACATTCATCAGCCAGTGTCTGGCGGACCATATTACAGATAACGCACTCACCAGTCAAATATCTCGGGCTTATTCACGTGCAGATAATAGCGTTGACTGCTGATTACGTTTGGATATTTTTTAGATTGTGCAGAATCGCGGATTAAAGCTAAGCAGGGTGGAATTGCGCACGCGGCCAGGCCTGCTTAGCAACATCAGATTTTGGCAGCACCAGACAGAAGAACTTCCCACATTTGCATAAACAACAAACGTCACGATGGCGCGTGGTCCAGACGAATGGTTGGAGATTACTAAAAAATGCCAATACCTTCCAGAGAACGAGATGAAGCAATTATGCGAGATGGTAAAGGAATTACTGATGGAGGGTACGAAGATTCATTATTTGTTTCTCAATATAGTCGCGCTATTTAGATGGAATGCCGGGAATTGTCTCTGTGGGGAGAGTAAGGTGGGAATTAAAACCGTTTGGCTAATGGCATTGCAGAGTCGAATATACAGCCAGTAAGCACGCCAGTAACAGTTTGCGGGTATGTATGCATAGTGCAGAGTATGTCGCGGTTTTCGCTAACAACATTATAGTGGTAAGTTAGGTGTCATGTTCGGAGTGGAATCTGATAGAACGCATACGAGTAAATACTTACACGTTGTCAGATATTCATGGTCAATTTCACGACCTTCTAGAGCTCTTCAGAGTAGGAGGTGGCCTACCCGACAGCGTGAACTACGTGTTTTTGGTATACAAATTAAATTTTTCGCTTGACAGCAGCATGTACTAATGCATTATAGGGCGATTTCGTGGACCGAGGATATTTCAGTTTAGAAACGTTCACTTTGTTGATGTGCCTGAAAGCCAAGTAAGTTGATATCAGCGGTTGATATCAGCGGCTTTCACTGTCCTGTCAATGGCTAACCTTGCCAGGTATCCTCAGCGATTAACTCTTGTCCGTGGTAATCACGAATCGCGACAAATCACACAAGTCTACGGCTTTTATGGTACGTGCATCATTCACAATTCCCTCCTCCATTCATACCATCTAATATTGTCCAGAGGAATGTCACAACAAATACGGTGGTGCTAGCGTGTGGCAGTATTGTTGCCAAGTATTTGACTTCCTTGCTCTCGCTGCCATTATAGACGGCCGAATCCTATGCGTACATGGCGGTCTGAGTCCGGAGATCCGCACGTTAGACCAAATCCGGGTTGTCGCGCGAGCACAGGAGATTCCGCAGGAAGGTGCCTTTTGCGATTTAGTGTGGTCCGATCCGGATGACGTTGACACATGGGGCGTTTCACCTAGGGGAGCTGGCTGGATTTTCGGAGCGAAAGTCGCCGCGGAGGTATTCTATAATAATTTTCCTTTCAACTAATCGCCTTAGCTGACGGGTCTAGTTCAATCACGTCAATGGTCTGCAGTTAGTCGCCCGAGCGCATCAACTAGTCCAAGAAGGTTTCAAGTACCACTTTGAGCAGAAGTCCGTCGTTACAGTGTGGTCGGCACCAAATTACTGCTACAGGTGTGGCAACGTCGCCAGTATCATGAGACTGAGCGACGATAACTTAAAGCCCGAATTTGTCATTTTCAACGCGGTCAACGACGACACGCGACTTATGCCACAGCGGAATCAGAGGTCGGAATATTTTTTGTAATCGCCTTCTTGCTGACGACAATTTGATTTCGTGGGGTTTGCGGTGAGATGAGTACTATTTGGCATGGCGGGAAAATCGTGTTTGTCGGATGCTTCTGTAATTCGCATAATAGTTTCTCTTTTTGTTCGTCATTACCGTCGGGGATACTGGTGGCAATTTGGTCTCTACATATTTATTTGCATGTTAATGAGTTTTAGTCACGACTATTCTTGTAGAAACAATAACAAAAGTCGTAGATGATAATCATAAGACGTAGACAACTACTACTAACTATATTCTACAAGCTACCCAAAGCAATACCCGCAAACTTTTTCAAGTCAACAATCCAGTCCGACAACAAATTCAAAGCTTTCACAACCGTGCAACATGTTTGTTGTACAAGTCCTTAGCCTCCGTCCACACTCTAGCATTCTCGCGATCCCCGAGTTCCAAGATCGACGGCAGCAGCGCGGCTGAAAATGCTTCGCTGGCCTCGCGAGGTAGCAAGCTGGGCAGATGGTCAATCGAGATAACCGAGAGCTTCGGACCATTCTCTAGCTCGACTGGCACAGTTGGCTCCTTGAATGTCGTTGCGACAGTGTACACGGGCACCGGGTTGAATGGGTTCGTAGTGTCCGCTGAAACATCGACAATTACGGAGAGATTCCGCTCCTGGGTGTTAAGAGTCTCCATGGTGACGAACGGGGGGATCTGCTTGGAGAGGTAAATGCAGTTGATGAAGATGTCCGACTGGACAATATCCTCGAAGGGGCCACCCTTCGCGGTCTCGGCCATGTCCCACTTGATGATATTCTCCTCCGGCAAGCCAACCTTGCGAAGGAGATCCACCGCACCAGACCCGCATCGGCCGAGTGCGCCAATTACGAGAACAGAGGGGAGTTTTGCGCTCGTTCGCGAAACAGCACCATCAACCGCCTTTTTCACGTCCTCGACGAGGGCGGCCTCGTTGGGATACCACTCAACCTCAGTCAACGGCTGCTCGTGCTCGAGTTGCCACGCCCAGTTGAGCAATCCAATAGCTGCGCCCGCAAAACCGGCGTGGAAGCCGAATGCCGCGACACGACGACCCTTATCGTCAGTCAGGAACTCGATATCGTAGAGTGTGCCGTTGCCGTTGTGGTATCGGCTCAAGACGTCCTTCCAGCCGGCCTGGTTCTTGTAGCAGTGAGCAAACTGGATGTGCTCGTGCACAAGAGGAAAGGATTCTTCGGGAAGTTCCTTCAGACCGATGATCAAATGGTCTTTGGGAGCTGATGGCCAGCTGAATTCGTCCACAAGAGGCGCGCCCATGCTATATATCTCGATCAGTCATATTGTCGCAGGTATTACATGCCTAACAGTAAAACTTACGCTTCGAATTCCGCATCATCAAACACGCGCTGAGTGGAACGCTCAACTATGACATTAAATCCAGCGTCAATCAGCTGCTTCGCAGTTGTCGGCGTTAAAGCGGACCTGTGCTCCAGTGGCTTCGACTCGGCGCGCAAATGAAGAGTAACAGGAGCTGATGGCATATTTGCACTGTTATAAGGTTGGCCTAGTAAATGCGACAATTGAGTTCTCAATCGAAGAAAAAGGTCACGATAAGTGCGGGAGTTAGTACGCAGATTGAAATGAGAAGAGTTGACGCTTATATGCAATGTTTTTGCCCTTTTTTTTGTCGCGCCGCACGAGAATAAGAGTAATTTTCCTTGTTCGGATATATATGGCCCCCTCACAACATCACTACCAGCGGGTACACATTTGAAAGGACACCAAAGATAACCGTACGTGTGCTGAAATAGGCATTAAGCTTAGTAAATTAAAATAACTCGTCTGTGACTGTGGTCTACAATGTGGGACAAGTTAACAACAGAATGACGAACTAATGATCCCTTAGATGACGATATACTTTCGAGCTTGGGTCAACAAAATATTTCGGAATCAAAACCGATTGTGATATGCCGGGATATGCCACCGAGATTGATATCATAGACCATCTACGGCATCAGACTTTATCGCTGACGTCCGAAATTGATTGTTAAAGATCTGGATGCCGCAAATCTCGGTGTGGTGAGCGAAGGGCTAATGAAAGATCTGGTACTTTAAATAAACTCGGCCATAGTGGACGTGTAATGCCCATCTGAACGCATAGGATACATTACTAACTCCAAGATTCTAACGCTAAATATACACATGCGCCCTATATACCGTACCAATAATATATACAAATCGTCGTCAAACGTTCTGAATCATTTATCCATCGCCTTCCTTCCATTGTAGGCCCGTCAATTGTGTCTGATACCTGCGACCCCTTATTTGTTCTCACTTTTATATGAGAACCGCTTCCTCGTCGGCACGAATTCACCTAGCTTGAATCCAACCATCTCTTCAGTAATCTTAAATGAGAAAAACTCTATGCCATTGTGAACTTGAAATGTCAGACCGACGAACGACGGTAGAACCGTACATGACCGAGCAGCAGTCTGGATTGGTATGCCCTCGGATTTGGCTCTGGAGATTGGAAGCGGGACAATATTCGGACCTATGTAGAATGCCGTCAGTGATCTGGGAAGCAGTTGAGGAGAAATAATAGGCTAAAGTACCTTTCCAGGCTGACCGCCTCATTAAGACAGTCGCAGCGCGCATTATAAATAAGCGGGTTGAATTGAGATTATGTTGGTTTCGGGCCACCTCACCACTGTGGATTGCCAATTACCGTAATCAACCAGTAATATAGACCAACTGCACCTTTAGTAGACTCTTCAACCTTTGATTTGATGCTGGCTGTCTGCGCCAAAACTTCAGGTGTCGACTGTTGGAGTTCTCGTTGAGAAAATGCGATGAAAATTCGATTCGTGATCGGTTAAGGTTTGGATATGGAATAGGGTAGTTCGAAGGTCTTGGTAGTAACTCGTTACCTATTGTACTAGCGTAGCAAACCATATGAATCTATTACTTGTTAGAGGTTACTAGATTTACTATAAATGGTCCATCGTTCTCCATTTCTTCACGGATAGCGACAATGCAGCAGCAACATCCGATCTACGCGCTCCTGTCTGTCGTCAATTCGCCTTCCGCAGCAGCGGACCTCGTCACTCGCGCAACATCGTCACCAGATCTCTTCACATTCGCATATCTCCTACGATCGCCAGCATTGATACAACATCTCCAGGCAGGAGAGCAAACGAAGCAATACGTCGATCTCCTCCGCCTGTTTGCATCCGGCACATGGCAAGACTACACTGCGAATCGGTCTTCACTGCCGGCCCTCACTGAGGCACAAACTACAAAGCTCAAGCAATTATCGTTAATCTCACTGGCCAGTAAATCACACACGTTACCGTACTCGACACTATTGTCCGAACTGTCTTTGCCGGACGTGAGAGCGCTGGCCGCGTTAGTGGTGTCCTGTATCTACGCGAATCTGATATCTGCCACACTGGACACGCGAGAGGAATTAGTTCATGTATCGGCGGTAACTGCTGGGCGAGATGTGGTCAATAAATTAGATATGTCCAGACTGAAAAGTATAATCGATACGTGGGCAAATCGGTGCACTGAAACAATTGATGATTTGAATAACCAGGCAAGGAAAGTTCGCGAGAAAGCCATTCGTGAAAGCAAAGAGGTGAAGGAATACAATCGAACGGTTGAGATGATTAATAAGCAGTTGATGGCGCCTGGTGCGAAGGATGCAGCCAAAGACACGTCGGGCGCTGACGATGCCGGTGAGGCTATGGATATTGATGAGACGAGCCCAATGAGTGATTCCAGCATTGGTACAAAGAAGCGGAAGTACGGAATTACACTCGTGGATGAATTTACGAGAAGAATCTAACCATCTTATAGGCAGCGAACTGCATCCTAGATATCCAAGCTGGCTCAACGGATCCTTACCGGAATGTACAATATTGTTATACGGCGATGTTGTCAGATTCATTCTTAGATGATTCATGTTTGAGGGCGAAATATAGTACAGTTTTATCATACTCCCTATTTGCCCTTCGAAGGCGAAGATGTGTTTGAGTGTTTGTGTATATATATATATATATATACACATGTGGACAATGGACAGCCCGTGACAGGGCTCAATCAACACTAAGGTTATCTTGCCGTGTGGCTCGAGAATAATCGATAGTCCCGAAATGCCAACATCTACAGGTCATTGGGGTATAAACTTGTACAATCCCATTGTTCTGTAAGTGTCCACAATTGCAGTTTGACTTGCGAGCATCGTTCCAATCTTGTTTAGTCATCGGCTTGGCCAGTCATTACACTACTAGACAGTGAGGTAGAGCGACAATTTGCTTGACCGTGAATGTAGAACACTACGCAGAATTAAGTGAAAGAGAGACAGCGCCCACATCGCTTTGAAGATGTTACACCGTCCATGGAAGTGTTTTGCTGCAAGGGAACCGCAGCTGTCCAGCAATCTGCTTGATACTACTTTCGCGCCAATTAGTTTGCAGTCTCCACAATGTGTTTCATTGCGTTGCGGCTTCAGATCCTTCGGGTTGCCAAGCGAGTTAAGGTGCTCACCGTCCCGGGCTTGAGACTCTGCCTTCGACCAGTTGAATGGCGTCTACTTTATTTCAGTATTACCAAAACTAAGTCCAAATAAACAGAACAATGATCAAGCCATATACTGCGGATGAACGATCGCTATTTACGATGGCTCCTTGCAAAATTTATTTAGGCAACGTTGGATGCTAGTCACCCTAACCCGATGCCTGCCTTTGGATGCCTGTAAAAAAAGATGGGATAACTACGTATAATATTATGTATAGTCACGTCACGGATACCGTGCGATCCATCTAGGAGTATTAACTGTTTCCTAAAAGACAACATGAAAAGCAAATTGCGCGTTCGTAGAGAGGAGACAACTCAGCAGTTGGGAGGCTGGTGGTTGACTAGATTCGAGAATATTATCGCGTTACAAACAATAATTTGCCAACTAGTTGGATGCTGCTCCTAACTGCTCAGAGGCAATGGCTATATTCAGCGGGGCGAAAGCGACATTTTGCTAGACTGACACGCCGTCGAATATGCTCATTTAAGGCTGAATACGAAAAGCTCCACAGATACCGACCACGATGCTCGAGGATGTCCGTGCTGCAAAAAATTCGAGGCAGTAGTTTCGCATCTTGACAGCATAATTAAGAGTGGTCAGTGGAGTCAAGCAGTCAAGGCTCGTATTCGAGCCCATTTTTCGTGCTTACATTGGTTATTATAGTAACTCCGTTCCGGCCCCCTTAGACTGGAATGATACCAGTTCAGAGTGACGTAATAATACTTATTTTATTGACAAGCAAATTTATGTTAGTCAGCCCGGTCTGCGCCACACCTGTGCTACTTCCGGAATCTCCGGATGATGCAATTCCCAAACTGCATATGCGGATAGCCGCATAACCGTCTTTGAGTGTGGGTTTATCTGATCTATGACGCCACACGGGTCAAGCCTCAAGCCTCATGGCTTGTGGCCAGACCTTCGAGTGATTCCTTTGCTCTGAAAAGTCACATAAGCCCGGTCGCTCTTCTGCAAAATACACATTTTCCACTCCGGGTGGTCGCTCTGTTATCCTAACTGTACACGATGACCGTGACGTCTGTGTTTGCTGTGCAAGGCATGACGTGCGGTGCGTGCACGGCCGCCATCAATGCTGCCGTCGAAGCCGTCCCTGGTGTTGAATCTGTCGCAGTTTCGCTCATTACAGAACGAGCATCTGTCGTTCACGACATTGATGTCGTGTCTCCTGAGCAAATTAGAGAGGCGTACGTGCTCGTCGCGTTCTGTGTTCCTTGGTGAACCAAGCTAATATTGTTGTTAGAATCGACGATTGTGGCTTCGATGCACAAGTTCTGTCATCTCAGGCAGACGAGTCTCCTTCCGACGTCTCCGACTCCGCCGATATTGCGAAGCAATCTCGATTAGAAGTTGTCTACATTAAGGTGTTTGGTATGACATGTTCAAATTGCTCCAACACAGTCGAAAACGTGCTTCGAGCTCTCCCGGGGGTTCAGGAGGCCCTGGTCGCGCTAGCAACGGAAGAAGCAAAGGTCAAATACGATCCATCGCAAGTGGGCATAAGGGATCTTGTCGATGCGATCAACGACACCGGATTCGATGCGCTATTACCTGATATGATGGACAACACTACACAGATCGAGTCGCTGGCACGAACACGAGAGATCCAGAGCTGGCGCCGCGCAGCGCTGCAGGCAACATGTCTCGCCGTCCCCATTTTCGTTCTCAACATGGTCCTCCCATACTGGTTCAGACCGTACGATTTCGGTAGATTTACATTCATCATCCCCGGATTACATATACGAGAGATGCTTTCATTTATTCTTGCGACTCCGGTTCAGTTTATTATCGGCAAGCGCTTTTTAGTGTCAGCATATAGATCTATGAAGCATGGCTCACCCACCATGGACGTGCTAGTTTCTCTGAGCACATTTACAGCCTACATATTTTCTTGCTTCACAATACTGGGTTCAATCGCGACGGCATCCGAAGTACCACCGCATACCGTGTTTGAAACATCGGCAATGATTATTGCGTACATTACCTATGGCAAATATCTTGAGAATCGTGCAAAGGGTCAAACTTCCGCCGCTTTGTCGAGACTACTCTCGCTCACTCCATCGTTGGCTACTATTTACGCGGATCATAAGAACGTTGCCGTCAATGCTGCAGAACGTGAAATTCCGTCCGAGCTTATCCAGGTTGGCGATATCGCCATTTTGCGACCAGGTGCCAAGGCTCCTGCTGATGGTATCGTAGTCTCTGGAGACTCATACATGGATGAGAGTTTAGTTACTGGCGAGCCGATGCCAGTAGAAAAGCATGTTGGATCGTCTATTATAGGCGGTACCATCAACGGTGTTGGACGGCTAGACTTTCGCGTTACCCGCGCGGGCAAGGACACCCAACTTGCTCAGATCGTGAAGCTCGTCCAAGAAGCACAAACTACGCGCGCCCCGATCCAGCGATTTGCGGATCTCGTGGCTGGCAAGTTTGTTCCTGTCGTCATTGGTCTTGCTGTGGTTACGTTTATTGTCTGGATGATTCTGTCGCACGTTTTGAGCACGCCACCGGACATCTTCAAGTCATCAGAGGGAAAATTCATGGTTTGCTTGAAGCTCTGCATTTCCGTTATTGTTGTCGCGTGTCCTTGTGCTCTGGGTCTCAGTACGCCTACCGCTGTCATGGTTGGCACTGGCATCGGTGCCCAAAATGGTATACTTATTAAAGGTGGCGCTGTGCTTGAGCAAGCTACACATGTTACTAAAGTCGTTTTCGACAAGACCGGAACCCTTACTATCGGCAAGATGTCAGTTGTTACGCATAGCAAGGCTCCAGTATGGGAAGTCTCGGACTACAGGCAGAAGCTCTGGTGGCGACTAGTACGTGCGGTGGAGTGCAGCAGTGAGCATCCTATAGGCAAAGCTATTGTGGCAGAAGCGAACCATATGCTTGGGGAGACTGAGACCGAAGTTATCTCGAAACCTCAGAGCGAAGAGCTTCAGACGTCCAGCTTTGAGGCTGTCATGGGTAGAGGTATCAGGGCCGTTGTCCAACATGGTACTGAACCTTACTCCGTAGTTGTCGGCAACGTCCAGTTTATGACAGACAGCGCCATCGAAGTTCCGTCGTCGATCCTCAAGTCGTCAGTTGAAGCTGCGTCGACAGATATTTGTGTCGCTATCCAGGGCGCATACGCTGGCATGATCTCCCTTAACGACATCATCCGCCAGGACGCTAGGGGCACCATTCTTGCTCTCGAGAAGATGGGAATCAGCGTTGCTATGGTGACTGGTGACCAGCGACCCTCTGCTCTTCGGGTTGCTCGCGAAGTTGGGATTCCCGAGGCAGAAGTTTGGTCGGGCGTGACCCCATCTGAGAAGCAAGACATTATTCGTACTCTGCAAATTGAGTCACCGGATGCCGTGATCGCTATGGTTGGGGACGGAATTAACGATTCGCCAGCTCTAGCCACTGCACATATTGGTCTTGCCATGGCAACGGGTACTGATGTCGCTATGGAGGCAGCAGATATTGTTCTTATGCGGCCTGATACATTGCTAATGGACACCGCAGTCTCGTTGTCACTTTGCCGTACAATATTTAACCGTATCAAGGCAAATCTCTTGTGGGCTACAATTTATAACTTTGTGATGATCCCATTTGCAATGGGTATTTTCCTCCCGCTTGGTTGGTCTCTACCTCCCATGGCAGCTGGCGGTGCTATGGCTCTAAGTTCTGTGAGCGTTGTTGCCTCGTCACTCGCATTGAAGCGATGGAAGCGTCCCCGATGGGCTACTGAAGAGGGTCGACTAGACTTTGATGCGTCAACCGCATCGAGTGGTCGATGGAGCCTGTTCAGGAGACAACCTGTTACTGGCAATGGCCACACTAGAACATTATCCAACAACAGATACATTCAATTAAGCGCTTCAGAGACGGTTTAGATAAGTTATTAGAGTTGCAGGTGTTTGGAATTTCTTTGTGTATTTGTCTACATAGAAGCCATGGTATGTATAGAAAGAGAGTTTGGGAGTTTTGTTTTTGAGGGACCCAAGCCGTTACTAATCTTAATACTTCCGATTGCGTTTGTTTCGTTAGGCTGCGTCGGACACAGACGATGTTGTAAATTCGAATCGAATGGCTTTCGCTTTGTGCATCGTATATGAGAGCTTAGCCGGCCTACAGTGATCTACAACACTAGCATGTGAATATTGCATTGTACAATAAAAATAGTTATTGAATTCTATAATTACACAAAAAACAACCATTCGAAATAGTTCCATTACTATGTACAGTTACAGCATACTAGTCACCACACCTGCCGATGTCCATCATTTTTACTGACGTTTTACCTATAGAACTCCGGTCGATGAACGTTAACACCGTATTCCGCCAACGCACTTGAGAGGTCCTCCATCGTCAAGACGACTTTACCGCTACCGCTACCACCTCCACCAGCAGCACCACCGCCTGCGGCGCCCCCTACGCCTCCACCCCCTCCGAATCTAGGTGGCATGCCGGCTCGGAATTGGCCCGGCGCGGCCGCGGGATTTGATGATCCTGAGCCTGCGGACCAGGCGGATCGAATACGCGAATATTGGTATGCATCAGTGGCGATATCTGACACGAATTTCTGAGTAGCAAGAGCCAATAATCGTTTTCTATCTCTATCGTTAGTTTTGAACCGACAGATTAAAGAAGACACATTCACGCACATCCGAATATCTGAAGATTCGAACCCAGCTTTCATTAAATAGTAGTCTGTCACAGCATCAGGAATCTATTGCTAGTTAGCTCATCCTTCGACGATGTCAGGCCCCTATGGACTCATACAATTGGTGCAAACTCTTCCATCATTCCAAGAAATTCCTTTAAGCTCTTATCCCTCCTAGCACCTAGTCCCGGAATCACAGGCACGGGAGCCCCAGAATCGACAGCGCCTGCACCATCAAAAACAGGTATCTCAACACCGTTAACCGTCATCATTTGCACGCCACCCGGATCCGTTCCTTCAGGCACAGGCATCTCCGGATCCGGATCTTGTGGCGGAACAAAATCCATATCGACTTCTAATTCCTCTAACGGCGCCTCTCCGGCTTGTGTATCATCTATCTGAGTGTCCGTCGTCTCCTCAACAGGAGCCTGCTCTTTCTGTTGTTCTGGCGACGACCCGCCTTCCTGTCCGTCTACATCCATAGGTGACGTAGCTGCTGGGTCCTCTTGCGATGAACTCAACATATTATTCCAATGAATATCGGTGTAAACGTTGAGTAAGATACAAGCGATATTGTACTATTGCGGGGTCCGTCAGGGTTAAAGACTTAGTTCGATGGCAATGCGCCACAACTAGGCGCACCGCCACGAGTATCTTCAGCATTGGGTGCTTACTGCAAATCGTGCCTAGTATTAATCAATGTTAGTAAATTTTCAGAATAATTTTTGACACCGGTTTCATCGCAAAGACTCCCGTTGCAGTTAGAAAAATGATTTTTTTTGTAAGCCAGTGTACTTTACAAGCTATTTACAACTTCACATTTACCCAAACTATACCCTAATCCTGAATTGTTGGCTCTGCTTTAAGACGCTCTTCCTGAAGTTGGATCACAGCTTTAGCCTCTTTGGCCAAGTTGGTAAGGCGCTGCACTCGTATTGAAATTGTGCAATGCAGCGATCGTCGGTTCGACTCCGACAGGGGGCAATTGCTTTTTTTAAATATCCCTGTCACCTTGCCAGCACTATTTGGCGCTTTGAGTAACTTATTTTATTATTTCTTTGATCTCCTTTAAGGCAGCGAAATCTGGTGTTTTATAGACCAGAAGCACGACTCGCAGTCAATGCCGAAGCTAACTAATTTAGAGCTGATTGCTCTCGCGGACTCATTTCCGTATCCCAACTCTCAAGAACACAAAATCGCTGCATCTTCGCTTTATCAATTCACATCCCATGACCTTAAGGCTAATTTGGGCTACATTTTACCGTTCGTCGTTGATGCTTTGCGGGATCTAAACGAATTATTTGTTGTCAGTGATGCGGATCAACGAGTTAGCATTCGGCCGGAATTTGACACGGTTGAGAAGAGGAGTAAGATGATGAACGATCTTGCAATGAAATGGCGGATTGACAAGAAGTTTAGGATTCTGGAAGGCAGGTAGTTAGCCCTGATGCCGATTGATATGACGTCTAATTATATGAACAGGTTGGAGATCCGAATTGTATCCGATATATTATCCGTCGTCGAAGATATACTTTACCATCGAGAGGTCGGCATGTCCCCTCTTTGGCCTCGTGACGTACGGGGTACATATGACCGCATACGTTGCCGCGTCTGACTCTAAACCACTGAGAATTTGGGTCCCAAGGCGATCGCGTACGAAGGCCACGTACCCAAGTATGTTGGACAACACTGTCGCCGGAGGAATTGGATACCCGTATGGTGTTTTTGACACACTAATTAAGGAGTGCGGAGAAGAAGCCGGTTTTGATTCGGATTTAATAATACAAAGGGCACGAAGCGTGGGAAATGTAAGCTATTACTATATTCGAACGAGCTCTGCTGGCGGGGAGAGTGGCTTTTCGCAGCCGGAAGTACAGTAAGTTGTTCTTGGGACAGAAGTGTATGTAAGCCTAACGAAGGATTAGGTACTGCTATGACTTGGAACTCGCCGAGGACACTCCTCCTCCGAGACCAGTTGACGGTGAAGCAGAGGACTTCTATTTATGGGATTTAGAAAGGGTAGGCTGGCATCTTTTGCTAAAGCTACCTATGTTAACCATCTCTACAGGTCAAGGAAGAATTAGCCGCCGGCAATTACAAGCCAAATACTGCACTGGGTGAGTACAGTTGTCATGTCAGGTGCTGTTAAAAGCTGACAGTTTAAACGAGTAACGCTTGACTTCCTGGTCCGTCATGGAGTGATCACTCCTGAGAATGAGCCGAGCTACCTGGAGATCACATCTAGAATGCACAGGTATCTCGAGCATCCTCTCCGCTAATTTACACACGATCCATACTCGGCATAGCGAACGTTCGATTATATCATACACGCCATCATTTACTCGTCATTATTCTTCTAATCGATCCAAAAAGTATGGATCCCGTCCCAGCTTCACTTGAAACTTCTGCCACCAGTCGTTAAATGACTTTAACGAAACCATCCCATCCGGCGTAGCAAATCCGCTCAGAAAGTTGAATGCATGAGACATAATCTTATTTGCCAACGCGGCTGTGGAATTCGGATCAACTGGCGACTTCTGTTGGGTCCGCGTAACTAAAGCCGTTGTGTTGCTATTCGTTTTCGCACGTAATTCATTAACCTGCACTTCGACTTGGGCCGCAGGTTCTATTGAAATGCCAAGAGATATCGTAATTGGTTCTATGGACGGTATGTCATCTACCATGTCATCTATTGACGCGGTCGCTGTCGATGTTGTGGAGCTTGAGCTTTGATTCACGCGAAAGATCGCCGACGGCTTGGAATTCGATATGCTAGCGAAAAAGTTATTTATCCCGGTACAATTGATACACGCGAATAAGCTACATACGCTCCTAGCAATTGAAATGGTTTTCCAGGCCATTGGAAGTAAACCGACGCCGCAACGCTTGGATCAAGAACAGCTAAAACATGTGAATCAATATTAAAGCCAAAACACTATCAACCAATTAACACCTTACTTCCAGGCAGCAGAAAGACCACTATATGGTTCACCCGCGCTCCATCTTCAATTAGGAACACAAACTTCGTCTCGTCAACTTGTTGCAAGTTTGTTTGCACTGTTGAAACAATATTAGCACGAACCTCACGTCTCGAGAAAAATCAACGTACCTGGTCGACCAGCGCAAATAGCACCAAACATGACCCAATATTACCCCCAGACTATTAGAGCACAATTCAGGTCAAGATCTCTAGAGCACTAGCAAATAAAATGAACCGGGAGCCTTCATAAGGACACAAATTTGTCAAATGCCGTTCTAGAACCCTGGAGACTATCCCAGATTTCCAACTGACGTCGATGCAGTCATGTTGTCACTGATTTGGGATTCTCCCCACCCGGCATTAAACGGCACCAGACCCAACGTCTTGACAACGGCGGGATGCGACTCGGTCGACGTCAATTAACAATTCAGGCGTTGTTGTGGATACGAGCCGCACGTCGATGTAAACATCCGCAATAAACTTTCGTTACGTCGCTACACAGTTGGAACCGTAGACAAATCCAGCTTTAAATTATTGTATAACCTAATGTCGATGCAATGTAAGTATTTGCTCTGGCTGCTGAGCTTTTTGTATTCTATACTAATTACTTGCTCTCATCTAGTCCAGCTTCAGAACGCACCAGCGGATATAATATCGGCAGTACGCTTCAATCCATCCGAACGATATAGCAGCTTCTTACTTGCGAGCTCATGGGACTCTACACTTAGCCTCTACGATACATCCGTTGAAAATGGAAAGTTACTAACGAGAGTCGACGGTGTTGCGCCACTACTGGACTGCTGTTGGGACGAGTTGGGAAGGAGTGCATATATTGGGGGATTAGAAAACCGCGTCCGAATGTACGCCCTGGAGCTTAATTACAGCTGAAATTTATGCTAACAAATTGCTTAGGGTGGACTTAGAGAGCGGCCGATGTAGTATGCTTGGCGCTCATAACGACGCGATAAAATGTGTTTCGATACACCGGCCATCTGGCTTAGTTGTTTCAGGATCCTGGGATCGCACAGTGCAACTTCACGATTACAGAAGTAGTAGTCGAGTTCACGTTTCTAGTCTACCTCATAAAGTATTTTCCATGGATATCACACGAAATCTTCTAGTCGTTGGAATGGCGGGTCGAGCGGTTCATATATATGACATTAGAAATATGGATGAACCATTCCAGAGAAGGGAAAGCAGCTTGAAACATATGACGCGGGCCATTAAATGTATTCCTACAGGTGATGGTGTGTACAGCTTGGTAGTGGTTGAAGCAGCACAATGACATTTTACTAATGTATGATTAAGGTTACGCTTCGTCCTCTATTGAAGGCAGAATAGCAGTTGATTTCTTCGACGCCAGTCCAGACGTTCAGGCCAAGAAGTATGCATTTAAGTGTCATCGAGCTGTGGAAGACGATATGGATACTGTATATCCGGTCAACGCCTTAGCATTTCATCCTCTACATGGCACTTTAGTATCCGGTGGCGCTGACTCCTTGGTCTGCTTTTGGGATTATAAAGCTCGGAAGCGTCTACGCCAATATCCGCGATATCCGGGACCGATTCAAGCGCTCGAAATTGATAGTAAGGGGTCAGCTCTGGCTATATCTTACGGCGGAGATGTAGAGGTGGGGTTGGACGGTGATGCACAGGTAAATAACGGAATTGTCATTCGGTCGTTGGCTCCAGGTGAGGGTAGGAGTAAGGCGTAAAGATCTAGTCAAGCGCATTGATGATACCACCGCGCTTTAATAAAGATATATATATGACACCGAACGTGCAATGCGCATATTGTCCTTCACTCCCGAGCAATCTGCAAAAGAATACCGCCACCAACCCCCCGATCTGTTTCCATATCATAACTCATATATCCTGAATAACAACTAAATGTCCTATATTACAAATGCATTAAAAATCGAAATGTGTAGCCCACTGTTAATCCCCATAGCTCCCTGTTTATGCAACTAGTAGTGAAGTCCGGTATCTCGGCTCTGATGGATTGAATGGACGCAATTTTACGAGCGTCCGTAAAATGGCTCGCACATTCTGTTATCCGCGTCAGTTTTGATATGACGGTGTACTTAGCAACTTACCTTGTCGGAGCAGACTGATGGCATTAGCTCGTCCGGAGATGAATATGCGTCAAGAGCAAAGTAGTAGTTGAATGCCGCATCTTCGTACTTTCCTACACAGATGTCACCGTTAGATTCCACCTGATCCCCTACTCTAGCGACAAATTGAGCTAACCTTTCGCACATTGCTTTTCACCTTCAGTTAGATTTAGCACGATGAATTGCGTGACCTCCCATTCACTTATTGGAATCGGTGTTTCGTCTAACCTCTTATCTAGCAACTCCCTGAAATATTGTAGTCTTTGCTGCTTCTTATTTCTCCGATACTGCCGCACCAGATGTCGAATCGCACGCCGAAACGAAGGGCTGTGCCGTCGCCGATAATCAAAATAAGCGCAGTATAATACTATTTGTATATGTCAATATTTAATTCCGTAGTAGTATACACTAAGGAGCGTACTTGGACAAAGTAGAATCGTTCCTACTATCATCCCTATTGTGCCGGGTCTCAGTTTCATAATACCTTGATTGCCGTATGATCCCACCGCGAATACATCGAGCTACTTTCCAGTTGGCTGCTGAATGTGCAGATCTGAAACTATTACACGTCTTATATATGGTGTCGCCCGATAATGTCTGACGGCTGACACTACAATCTTTCACAGACGCGTCAAAAAGTTAAGACGCGTAACCTCGGGGTCAACGATGAGGTCGGGATAGGCCGCCGCATTTGAGACAGAAAAGGGGTTTCGTTCCGGGCTCGTTGGTGCGACTAAGGCTAAGGGTTTACTTTTTGTCGGGCCAGCCCATTGTCGTATGATATGAAATCGTTATATCATAGCCACGGCCACAGGAAGCCGGCCGTATTTGTTCACAACTTCAGTCCCGAGCCACGATAAATCGGAATTATGAAATGCAGAGGAGAGAAAATGTGTGCATTGCAAACTTGGAACATTATACGTAAAACAACACCAGAAGTAATATATGAACCAAGAGAACATGAATACCGCGATCTTAAACCCAGTTGACCCGGCCCCTTGCACGTCAGTGTTTATATACCAAAAACGTTAAAATGTACACTTGTCAAAAACGACCAGAACCCACACTGGCAGCAATATCTTACAATTGTAAAAAAAAACGACCAGGAGCACACGACATCTAGCACAGCTCCTTGGCATCTGTGATCTTACTCGACCGCCTGCCTTTGTCATACAGTGTATCACCAACCTAAGCTGTTGCGGTTACATCATCTATTCGACCGTAGGAGGCGCCGCAGTCGCTGCTGTTGAGGTAGCGGTAGCATTGTAGCCAGGGATAGGCAAGGTCTCCACAGCTTCGTTTAGGAGAGTCATTACATCCTATAGCACTGTCAGTGAATGGACTTCTTCGTATTGCTGTCAAGCAACTAACCGTGGGGATATTATCTTTCAAGGCTTCAATAATCTGTTTAGGCATCGGGTGTATAACCAGCAGACGGTAAATCGAAACGACCATGTCATTGTACTTCTTCTCTCCTATACGAACTGTCAGACTTTTATCCTATGACTAAGCGACAGAAACTGACCTTGATGTAAGTATGAGTCAATCTTCATGAGCTCTTTGCTCATCTGCATCTCGAACTCCTCCGCACTGCTAACTGACGTAGGCTCTTCTTGGAGACTCTGGACAATAAGACCCTTCAACTCATCTTTGGACTGCTGTAATTCTTTCTGCTTGCTTTGTTCAATGTTCTTTCGGTGCTTGCGCTCATTTCGACGCAGTTGCTTGCGGAATTCGGAAGAGTTTCGTCGGCGGTAATCAAACGATATAACATAGGCGGCTAAGACCGATAAATATAAGTCCAGAAATATACAAAAAAGATAGGCACCTACCAGCACCAGCTGCAACAATAGTCAATGCAATAGAAACAGCTCGCATCTGCAAACAGACAGTTAGAACGCCTTCGTCCGTCACGGTAGTAGAGCACCGGAACCACTACAGAAGCCATACATACTTTTAATTATGAAGGTATTTACGAACAAACAAAAGCAATTTTACCATTAATCCGTGAAAATGTATATTCTTCTCCCGCAAACTGAATCAACTCAGTTGTTCTTAAGGCTCGTGATCAGCGAATTTCGAAATCAAGAAAAAATTGCCAAAACCCAACTGTGCACTAAACGCTGACTAGTTAGCACCGTATATTGTATCACCACTGGCATGACCGTCTTATTTGTAAAGTCGATTAATTTAATGAATCTAATCCGCTCGAATACAAGTGACCTCACCTATTGCAAGCTGGATATTTGAATTCTGATATTCATATTTTGCTGTTTTCAATCACAGCTATGCCTTTTGCCCAAGTATGTAAAGCTTTGGAAATAATATTGAGCTACTAATGCTTGCCTATTAGTTAGTTATTGGTCCGCCAGGATCCGGCAAATCGACTTATTGCTCAGGAAGTATGTACAGATTGATCTTGGGAAGTCTGTGACAATCGTGTCTAATGCATCTGCGGTCAAGTGCTTCAGTTTTTGTCGGCAATTGGTCGCAAAACGTCGGTAATTAACCTTGATCCGGCAAATGACCACACGAATTATGATCCAGCTCTGGACATACGCAACTTTATTACCATCGAAGATATAATGTCACAGGAGGGGCTTGGTCCCAATGGTGGAATAATGCGTGCCATGGAGGAATTAGAACAGAATTGGGACGATTTCATGCAGGAGATCAAGAAACTCGGAAACAGCGATTACTTAATATTCGATTGCCCTGGTCAGGTCGAATTGTTCACGCATCACCACTCATTAAGATCATTGTTCTTAAAACTGCAAAAGTTTGACTATAGGCTTGTTGTGGTTAACCTAATTGACTCGTTTTATATCACCTCTCCCACCCAATATATTTCCATATTATTGCTTGCGCTGCGAAGCATGCTGCAGCTGGATCTACCGCATATCAATGTCCTGAGCAAGATTGATTTGCTTAGCAACTACGGCAAGTTAGGTGAGGCAATGTATATCTGATTCTAATGCCGTGCCTGCAACTCATGCTAACCATTTCTTAGATTTCAATCTCGATTTTTATAGCGAAGTTCAAGATCTCAACTATCTCCTACCGTTGATAAAAAAAGAATCGCCGACATTATTAGGCGAAAAGTTTGCCAGCTTGAATGAAGCCATTGCAGATCTAATTATGGATTTCGGGCTGGTCGAGTTTGAAGTTCTGGCCGTCGAAGACAAAAAGTCTATGATATCGCTTTTGTCAGTGATTGATAAAGCTACGGGTTATACCTTTGGATCTACAGAAATTGGCGGTGATACTATCTGGGCGGAAGCTACTCGGCAAGGAGGATATCTAGGTAGCATAGCGGATATTCAGGAGAGGTGGATAGATCATAAGAAAGAGTACGACGAGCAGGAACTCCTCGAACGGGAGGAGCGCATGAAGGAGTTAGATCAGCAGTTTGGCGGAAAACTGACACCAGAAGATGAATGGGAGTATGAAGTACGACGGTGGGAGGCAGAGCAAAGTGCGAAAGTCGGAAGGGGATTTAAGAACGGGCTTTAACATGCATTCGGCTAGAGCATACTTGCATATTGGCGTTTGGAGTGGGAGTTTGTTTTTCGAAACTCAGAGCTGTTTTAGGTGTCAAATAGATTGATTCTCTTAGCATACTCTCCTATTACAGGCTGACCTCCGATTTTAGTTCGAGACATTAACACGGTGGGATTTCTTGCCTTAGCAGCCATATAGCCAACACTCATTGACGGAGTCGTGTGTGCATAGTACAAGCTTAACAGGTGACTTTCATCACTCTGTGTGAGCTTTATTGATAGTACTCCCGCAGCAGCAGGTTTAAGCTGTACTGCTTGTGAGCCCAAAAACTCATTTTTCATCAGCATCGAGAGCGATTCGAGCTCGTCTGTTGCAGACAACTGCGCTTCACCGCAGCGATACGCTAGATTCGTAGTTATTATGTCCTCGCCGGTACCTGCCGGCATTAGTGTTTAATAAATAATTCCGCGCCGACATTATTCTTACCGCTAGCACAGACTGCAATCTTACGGTCCAAAGTCGTAGCTGTCCACACACCGCTTCCGATCAATGCAGCAGGTCCAATTCGGCCAGGTTGCTTCATCGTGACCCCACCAGAACTAGACGCTACTGCAAGCTCGCCCTTCTGATCGAGACAGATTACACCTACCGTGTCAGTAATCATATCTTCGTTTTCGTTATCAAAGTCGTTGTGTGTCCCCGCCGTCCGCAAGTCATTAACCAAGACCTCATTCCAATGCTCAAAACGAATTATGGCGCTGTCAGATAGCATATCGTCTTTGGTGGCAAGCTCCAGTCCAACATTTGCGGCAAACTGACGAGCTCCATGAGCTACTAAGAACCTATACTTCGTCAGAATTGGGCCCCGGTCACTTGACGTCATTCTTGGATTTGTACAAAGGTGAAACTCTACCGTGGGATAGCTGCTTGAACGACTCCGACAAGAGCTTCTCCGCAGCCAGTACCGGGTTCTTGACACCAGAAACGCATCCAACAGCGGCGCCTCTGTTGTGATAGGTACTCATGATGGACGCGTCGCACTCGATCTCACCTGCGGTTGTTAAGTTGGATCCAGTTCCTGAATTGGTTATCTCGTCATCTTCGAGCATTTTGCAGACTTGTGCTGCCACAGCAACAGACGAGAGACCCGAATTGAGGAGCTTCGTTCCCGCGATACATGCCCTGTTAGATAACAATTAGACTAGCGACACCGGCAATCCTAGTGCAAGTCTACACACCTCCGGCACAGTTCGTTATACTCATATTCGTGCTTTTTGGAATGGAATCCAGCTCCAAGGTGAACTGCTATGAAAACCATGCTTTCGTTCTTGTCGATGATCGAGATTTCATGGTCAAGCGCCTCCAGAATTCGTAGTCACAATTTGCCCCTGGATCACAATTATAGCCGAGCCGCAGCAATATCCGCAGGGATGAGAAGCAGAAATAGTATCATAACTTACTTTGCTACAGTTTTGTTTGGTAGAATCAGTACCAATTTTTACCACCACAAAAAAATGAGAAGTGTTATTTTGCCAATGGCAGTCATAGCCTTGCTTTCGTTTGGCAGCGTAAGTACAGCTGAATCATGGGCCGCCCTGCATATGAGAGAGGAGCACAATATTGAGAACTACGACGCTGCTTCATTCTTTGTTCTGCACGATTCGGATAACTCGCATTACTGGACTAAACAAGATATTTTATCGCTTTACGGAGTTCTACAGACAGTCGACCCGACAGGGCACAGAAAGGTGCCGATATCAGCTGAAGAACAGGATAAAGTCTACAACACAGTCGTCGGGCTCATGGACACAGACAAAGATGGATCCGTCTCGATGGATGAGTGGTTAGCATTTACGCAGAAGGGAGGCGAGCTACCAGACTTTGGACTAGGGCCAGGTCACCATGGTGATGTGGAGTACGAATATGAGAGTACGTTACTGAATGCGAGAGGCTGAAGAAAGTGCACTGACTAGCGTCGGTACTAATAGTTCATCACTGGCTGAAATATCACTCGGAGGACGAAAACGATGAGAATGTAAGTGCTACTTGTTTAATTGTGATTGATCAAAGGCTAATGGGCGTATATAGTTGAATCACGCCGAAGACATGTACGACTGCTATGGTACAAGCGCAAGTGGGATTTCACTGACGAATATTGTAGCGAACACGAACGACTATTCCATCACATGGAAGATCAGGCAATTAAGGACCAGAATATGAACATTCCTCCAAAGTTTAGAGTTCAGAATTAAACTCTTTGGCGTATTAGGCAGGTTGCGGGTGTAAATTTGTTAATAAAACTTTGGACATGACGACTTCATGACTTTGTATTTGGCCGTTTCTAGGAGCATAGACTACATACGTTGCTAGAGTTCTAATAAATTCATTTATCCTTGCATTTTCTTGTGATAGTTAAAGCTGCAAAAGTAATTATGGCTCTTGTATACGTGTCTATATTCTCATCCTGTGAGAGCTTAGAGTAACAGACGGAATGAACTTTGTGCAGTCAATCTCATAATGCTATATTGTCGGTAATGTCCGTAAGCCATCTACTCGGCATGCGCAGTAATACATATAGCCGTGAAATAATTATGTACCAAGAAATAGCCCTCAAATTCATATAACTAACTGTAATCGCGATCCATTGCGTGACCTTCAACTTTTTGAGCATTAGCGACAACGTTAGCGCGAATTGACAGGCACGACAACCTTCTCTTTTTTCTGGTTTCTGGTTTGTCTATCCTCCTCCTTTGTCGGTACATCCCCTGGCAGTCTTTCGTCCACAGACCGGATTTTGAGTGACCGAACACTACCTTCTGTTGGATGTGATGGCATCTCCAGAGACTGACAAACCGATTCCACCACAGGAGTATTAACAAATACTTGATATGGATTTCGGACAGCGGCATCGACACTTGTGCGAGGCGACGGTCGGGAGCTGTTTTGGATGTTCGAAAGTGCCTTCGGAGAGGCATGTTGTTGGGCCATTCCATCTTCGTAAGCTTTTTCCACGACACCATTCTGACCATTCCCTGCACTTGGAGCGTCGGCTGTGTCTCCGCCACCCGAGATCCGGCGGAAATAAGTTATTGAGGAATACAGGACCGCGCAACCTACCCAGATGATAACGGCCGCGAGCATAAAGGACAAAAGCGCAATTTCTCTCTCACAGGAATTCCGTTCAAACCATTCGACTATATCACTGACATCCGTTTCGTCGTCAAAAGAGGCGCACGGAAGCGGAGTCAAGACGTAGTGTAATTGAACTGAAAGTGCTGCGAGCCAAAGAACACACCATATAGCATGAGTAGCACAATAGTCTTGAACTGTGTATCTAGATATACGAAACAGGAACCAGAGAGTCAAGAGCAACGACGATCCAGACACGATTACAACGTATATCCAGGCTGCTTGGACCCCATATGCCTTGATATTAAGGTTGTAGCCCGCGATTCCTAGTACAATAGTCGAAATGATGACTTGCAATATCCGTATGAACAATGTTGCCTGCGTGGATGGATGGCGGAGAGCTGCGGCTGTGGATGCTGGAAAAGAAATTGACGGATACTTAATTGGAGCCATGAGATGAGCAGATGACAGGCACAAAGTGGAAACAGCAGCTATTTTATAGAGCAAACTGATACTTGATATGCCTTAAGTAATTAGGCAATTGACAGCAGTGATGACAAGATATTCAGACAACACAGAACCAGTATTCGCGGCAGAAACGACCGATTGCAAAGTAGACTATTGTAGCAAACTTAGGGATGGGGCCCCTGGCCATGCGGCTGAATCCCGAGTTCGAACAACTTGAACTTGAAGAAAAACTTACAATTCCTTCCCCACCCACTGATGCAATTTCCGTTGCGTTACAATTCTTAGCAAGTGGAATTGAAAATGGCTAACGTTACCACGGTGGATGATGAAGAGCTCGTTCACGATGATGGCGAGGGGTATGCGACAGGACGTTGAAGACAGTCGAATGGCATTGTGACTGACTGGCACTTCTTTTTGGCTCAATTAGATATAAAGTTGGATTAAAAAAGACTGTCGAAGAATATGTTAAGCTAGGTACGCCATTCTTGTGTTAGCATATTCAAGTTGAAGGCTATAGCGTATTACCGGGAATGTAGACGACGACGATCCATCTTTGAGGAAATGGAAGGAATCTCTGGGTCTTACCAGCGGAGCGATGTCTGGCTCAATTGGTGCGCCAGGAGACAATCGCAAGGTTTGTCTGTGCAATGCTTATTTGGCGGTTGGCACAAATTTGTCTGACGTTGGTTTTTCCAAGGTTGTCATCCTGCGGTTGGAGTTGCATATACAGGGACACGAGACTATTTCGATCGACCTGGACAAGCCAAGTAAGTTTTATTCACTTGTAAAACGTGAGCTTTAGCTGATGTTTCAGACGCTCTTGAACAGCTGAAGGCCCGGCCAATCGTGATTAAAGAAGGATCGCAGTACAAAGTTCGCATCCGATTCCGCGTTCAACACGAGATCATTACCGGTCTGCGCTACCTGCAACTCGTTAAGCGAAAGGGTGTTAGAGTCGACAAAAGTGACGAGGTGAGTAGACAGTGGTTATTCGTATTGTCGCATCGACAGTGTGCTAAAGAGCAACAGGTCTGTGGTAGCTACTCTCCAAACACCGTCGAGAAGCCTTACTATGAAAAGACATGTAAGTTTCCTTACTAAAACTACCATGGCCGTTGCTAACAATGCCAGTCATTGAGGAAGAAGCGCCGTCAGGGTTGATTGCTCGTGGTTCATACGACATTACGTCCAAGTTTGTGGACGACGACAACACTTCGCATCTTCTCTTCACATGGACACTGAACATCAAGAAGCAATGGGACTAGATGAATTAATATACAAAAGTATATAATAATTGATCGTATAAAGCACAGCCTACGCGAAACTACACATGAAACATTTGATAATCAGATCCAACAGGTCGATATGGCGACTCCAAACAACGTGAGCGCTGGACGCGAGCTTGGTGGCAAACTCGTTGCCGCATCGAGCACGCGCCTCACACGCGTAGTGCGATCGGCAGGGTAACCTCATTATAGCAACCCTAAACCCAATCAATGTGCTTGAGGCTGATCGCGGGTTAGGCAGATCTGCTGCTACACTTGCCGCCGCCACGGCGAACTTTTTTCCAACTTTTTTTCTAGCCCAACTCTTCCCTTCCTTTATCTTTACCCTCTCCCGCAACTTTTTTAGTTGTACATCCCTTAATTTTAACATACACTTTTCCGATCTCTATTCTTTGTCTTTCATTCAACATGGCGGATATTTCAGAGAAGTTTGACGGCATGAGTATTAAGGACCAGGGCGGCGAGCAATCTTGGAGCGGCGAGCAACGCCGAACCTATGTTCCTCCGCACGCGCGAAAATTTGGTGATCTTGCTGCGTCCAAGTATAGCAATGGGTATGTAATATATTTGATAGGGTCTTTATGTTTGTATGGTGTGAGATCACAGAAATTATGGTCAAGAGGGTGGGTTTGAGGTATTGCAGCGGCTGGCCCCAACTTGGGGTGCGCTTGTTTCAAGACGTCATGTGAGCCAGTCTTGGCCAGTACCTTTCTGCTTAATGCGCGCTCTATATTACTGGCTATGGAATTTATGGTATGGGGATGAATTATGGCTAACGATTCCAGTACTAGTGGTGGTTACGAGAACAACGATTGGGGTTCCTCTCGTGGTGGTCGTGGCGGTTATGGTGGTCGTGGTGGCTATGGCGGTGACAACTTCAGCTCTCGCGGTGGCGGCTACGGCTACGCCGGCGGTCGCAGCTACGGTCGTGATAGCGGTTATGGTGGTCGCAGCGCAGACGGCTTCAGTGGCGGATACCGAAGTTCGCGATCTGGCGGTTCTGAGGGCAAGTTCGTCGATGGACAACACATTCCTGGTCCGAAAGACCCAAGGGTCGAGAAGGAGCTTTTTGGTGAGCCTGGCGACGGAAGCAGACAGAGTACGGGTATCAACTTCGACAACTACGATGAAATCCCCGTTGAGGCGTCTGGAGACAATGTTCCAGACCCAATCACCGCATTCACCGCGCCTCCTATCGAGGAGCTTCTGCTTTCCAATATCGAGTTAGCAGGGTAAGGTTATGACGTCTATTTTAGATCCGAGCAACTAACTGATATGAATGTGTAGCTACACACGGCCTACTCCTGTCCAGAAGTATTCTATTCCGATTGTTGTCGGCGGCCGAGATTTGATGGCTTGCGCCCAGACTGGTAAGCATTATTTTCCATGGATTTCTGACCTTAGAATGCTAATCGAATATATTACAGGTTCTGGAAAGACAGGAGGTTTCTTGTTCCCCATTCTTTCACAGGCTTACACTCAGGGCCCAGCTGGACCTCGCCAGGAGTCGTCGGTTAACAACTTCGTCAGAACTCGAAAGGCGTTCCCTACATCCTTGATTCTCGCTCCCACTCGTGAGCTTGTCTCTCAGATCTTCGACGAGGCTCGGAAGTTCGCTTACCGATCGTGGGTCAGACCTTGTGTCGTTTACGGTGGTGCTGATATTGGCAGCCAGCTCCGTCAGATTGAGCGTGGTTGCGACCTTTTGGTTGCGACTCCTGGTCGACTGGTCGACCTTCTCGAGCGTGGACGCATTTCGCTCGCTAGCATCAAGTTTTTGGTTCTTGATGAGGCTGACCGCATGCTTGATATGGGTTTCGAGCCTCAGATTCGACGAATCGTCGAGGGTGAGGATATGCCTTCGGTCAAAGACAGACAGACCCTTATGTTCTCTGCTACCTTCCCAAGAGATATTCAGATGCTCGCTCGTGACTTCTTGAAGGACTACATTTTCCTTTCTGTTGGACGTGTCGGTTCAACTTCGGAGAACATTACCCAAAAGGTCGAGTACGTCGAGGACAACGACAAACGATCTGTTCTCCTTGACATCCTTGCTTCGAACAAGGGCGGCCTTACTTTGATTTTCACTGAGACCAAGCGTATGGCCGACTCTCTTTGCGACTTCTTGATTAACCAGAACTTCCCGGCCACTTCCATTCACGGTGACCGTACTCAACGCGAGCGTGAGGCTGCTCTTGAAATGTTCCGAAGTGGCAGAGCTCCTATCATGGTTGCTACTGCTGTCGCAGCCAGAGGTCTCGACATTCCTAATGTCACTCACGTCGTCAACTACGATCTTCCATCTGATATAGACGACTATGTCCACCGTATTGGCCGTACGGGACGTGCCGGTAACACGGGTCTTGCCACTGCTTTCTTCAACCGTGGTAATCGCGGTGTCGTCAAGGAGCTAATCGATATCCTGAGAGAAGCCAACCAGGAAGTGCCCGATTTCTTGGAGGCAGTCGCTAACGAAGGTGGCTACGCTGGTCGAGGCCGCGGTGGCCGTGGTGGCCGCGGTGGTGGCACTCGTGACTTCCGTCGTGGTGGTGGCGGCGGAGGTGGCTACGACAGCGGCTACGGTGGTTCGTCGTATGGCGGCGGTTCTGCTGGCTATGGCGGCGGATATGGCGGTGGCGGCTATGGTGGCGGATATAACTCCGGATCATCTTATGGCAACGGCGGTTCGTCATATGGAGGAGGAAACTCCCAGAACAGTTGGTGGTAAATCTCTTTATTTACAAGTTCACAGAGGTTCATTGCTGGCGACATTGATGGTCGAGTTTGCTGTTACACGTTCTTTTACTTTTGATTTTTCCCGTTTAGCTATAGAATTGCTCCTATTCTTGTGGCACGCCAGTGACAGTTTGACATGTGTATGACTATATATGAGGATTTTCATATTTCTACATAGATTTTTCGCTTATTATCTCGGGAATAAGTTGGGTATGCGTATTCCTCATCATGTGTATATTGCGGTTTTTGCGTTTGATACTATAATGTTCCGGGGCTATGTTTGATATGTATACAGTGGGACATTGTTCTTTCTTATTCCGTTGGGTGTGATGTTTGCGTTTCTCGCTTGTTTCTTTTTTCCTTAGTCATTTATTCTCGGTCGTCTTATCGGTAAGAAGGGTATAGACGAAGGACAACAAAAGTTATTCGTTTGAATGGTTAATGGGAAAAAGGAAACGGGAAACATTCATGGTTCGGCAACAGAAAATTTGGTATAATATAAAAAGCATGACATGTTTCATTTTATATTTGTTTACTGGGTAGGGATACGCATAGATGTTAACTGGTGAACTAGACAAGAATGGGCGTGCTTAAGTGAGTGTATTTAATATACAATATAATACAACACGTTTAATTAAAATCCATAATGCCTTTCTACTCGCTCTCGTATTCGCTCTGCTCGGCGTCGTCTACTCGTTTCTTGGTCTCATATTTTTCCACTTCTTCTGCTACTAGAGTACAGCAGTTGAGGCGCTCGTTGGTTTGATATACCGCAATAGGCTCGCGGGCGTTCAAGTTCCAAATGACAATTTTGCCGTCTGATGAAACGCTCGACATAAACGTCGCCGTATCAGCTTTCGCATCCTTTCCATCCGGGCCAAGGACCGATGGTGCAGCACGAGTGTAGAAATCAAAATCTTTGACTCGACTGGTGTGTGCCTTTAATTCAAAGGCGATTGGAATATCGTCCTCCGACGCGCTTGCGGTGTCTCTGAATGTAATCGACCCAGTCGAATCGGAAGTGACTAGATACTCAGCTTGACCTTGTTCACCGTCTGTCTCGTTGAGGGACGCGTATCGAAGCCTATATAGGGGTGACTTGACCTCAATCGACGAAAGAGGTTTGGCGGACTAATTATTGTCAGAATATCTCGCCGCTCGTTAAGTAGCGCTCTTGGAACCTTACCATATCGTAGATTGCTATCTTTCTCTCCCACCCTACCGCATACCTATCACCTTTTGTACTCCAGGCGACTTGAATAGCCTCACCGCCAGTCAATTTCAACACACTCGCATTCTTCGCCGTCATCAAATTCCACAAGCGAAGTGTCCGGTCCCTGCCAACGCTCAACGCGATCTTGCCAGAAGGATGAACAGAAATATCATTAACTGCTCCCTTATGTCCCTTCATATCCGCAAGAACTTCCCAGTCCTTTGTACGCCAAACCAAAACTTTGCCGTCCTCAGCCCCACTGATCAGCCATTTTCCATTACCGCCTGCAGATCTATCCTCGTCCTCTCCGACAGCCGGTGAGACAAATTCCAGACACGTAACACTGCCCTCGTGGAACATTAATGTTCCAATTTCTTTCCGTTTCTGAAGATCGTATAATCGGATATGCTCATCATTTCCACCCGTAACAAGGTATCGCTTGGCGTGGGCAATAGTTCGGATCGATGCAGTATGCGGTGTAAAATGAAATATGGGTGTGAAAAAATTAGCATCGCTAGATCCGGCGTCCTCAGCCCTTTTTGACGAGAACGCTGAAATTCCAGTAGTTAACGACAGGCATAGGAGCTGGTGTTCATATGAGCCTGTTATCACTCGCAGAATCGGTGCAAGACTGTTCGAAGCTGTTGCTGGCGGGTGACTGTCGACACCTTGCTCTTTTGCGCTTGGCATGTCTGCAGATATTTGTTGTCCAGAAGTTGACAGGTCGCTTCTCCGCTTCGTTTCCTCTTCAGCTTTCTCGTCTCTTCTTCGTTTCGGCATTTTTGTGGTGTATGTAGAAAGCGGGAAAGTGTGCGAAGGGACGCGCTCTCACAAATTTTTAACCAGAAAAAAACTTGAAATTCAGGGGCCCGGGGATCTCCCATCTTTAATTTGGTAGCAATCTCACCCTTGTATTCTTGACAGCACCAGACCCAACGTTTTGACAACGCCGGTGCTACCTTGCACTCGCAACCACACAGGACGAGGGTAGGGGTTAGGTTGTTGTAGCAACGACGTGTAACCACAAGTAAAACACTTGTACCTTGTTGACTCTCGTCATGTCTCACGTATCCGCGCCAAATTTTCCACAATTTGTGCGAAAATTGCTTGAACAGAGGGTGCACTCTCTGTGACTTATTTTATTATTTTATGGGGGACTCCATAGCGCCGCTGGAGCTACCGAAGGATCTAGGATTCTACGTGGGTGATGCCATCGGCCAAGGCGCGTTTGCCACGTACGTAGAGACAATTTGGTTATTAGGATAATATTGACATGTATTACAGAGTGCACTTATGTCAAGTATTTGGCAAGGCGACTTCCGTGTTCGCCGTGAAATTTGTCCACAAACCAACAGCCAAGGCAAGAGGTGGTCTGTCTTCGAAAGATATCATCCGCGAAATCACACTGCATAAAGCATGTTCTGGGCACAAAAATATCATCACCTTGTTTGGATTCAATGAAGATGAAAACTGGATATGGCTAAAAATGCAGGCGGCAATGGGCGGTGACTTGTTCGACAAGATCGAGCCTGATGTAGGCGTGCACGAGGATATTTGCCAGATGTACTTCCAGCAGTTAGTAGGCGCGATTGAATTCATACACTCACAGGGAATTGCGCATCGGGATGTTAAGCCAGAAAATATTTTGCTCGATGCAGATGGCAACTTGATGCTTTCGGATTTTGGATTTGCTACTGTTTTTGAGAGGCACGGAACTCGGAAACAGTCGACTACGATTTGCGGAAGTGCGCCGTATTGCGCGCCGGAAGTTGTGGGTCGGAAGTCGTATGACTCCGATTTGGCTGATATTTGGTCCTGTGGGGTTGTTTTGTTTGTCTTATTGTCAGGATGCACCCCATGGCAGTGGGCAGTGAGTCACGATCCCGACTATGCTCGATACAAGAAGTCTAAAGGGAAAGTTAAAGACTATCCATGGGACCGACTACCGGGCGACGTTTTATCGCTGTTAAGGAAGTTAATGAGAGAGAATCCAAGAGAAAGAATGCCACTGAAGAATATCCGCATGCATCCTTGGTTTAAAAGGCCGAACAAGTTAATCTCACCAAACGGCCAATGCGCGGATCCCATCAGATTAGCCGAGACATTGATACTTAGTATGCATATCAATGTTGACGAGCCGAATATTCGGGATGACCAACGGCCCATGTCTGATCGATTTCACTCTTGCTCGCAGCCGACAGAATTGAAAGCAAACATAGTGTTGTGTCCACAAGAACTAAATATTGTAAGTGCCACTCGCTTGCAATCACAACCAATAGCTGGGGCGAAGCAGGCTAGTGTCCAGGGCGCCTTTAGTCAGTCGGCAAGTATTCAAGACGACGTTTCGCTGCTGCAGTTTTCGCAGCGAAAACTTGCACAAATTCCTGATTCTCTCACGCAACGAGCCAGCCGGTTTAACGAGCTCTGTCCTCCAACGACTATGAACAAATTTTTTGCTGCCGTGCCGCTACAGTCATTGTCATCGCGCTTAACCGCAGCTTTACATGAACTCGCAGTTCCAGTAGATGAAACACATGACGCCACGAGATATGACGGATTACTGATCTCTGTCACGACATTCGATAGAAGAAAGTGTGTTATGATCGGTACCATCAAATGCACTGCTCGGCATCAGTACGATAATTTTGTGGAGGTAGTGTTCTCGAGATCGAAAGGCGATCCGTTAGAGTGGCGGCATTTTTTCAAGAAAGTTGCGAAGTTGTGTATGGACATTATTTACACGGAGGAGAAGTAGATTTAATAGGCCATTTACTTTGGATATCTACAGGCCTATATAGTACCTAGTATGATTGTATAGTAAAATATTGGGACAATTTAAGGACGATCAGGCTTGCGCTTCATTGTAGAGGAACTTAAAACAGAGCAGTTACCCCTGAATATTGTCAGATAAGTAAGCGACAACGATAATGAGATCCCCGCCTGAATCCAGCATTCCAACGTTAGCATGATCAACGAATAATCCGAATTTCGTCTACACGGCCTATAGGCTAGACAAATGCGATGCCAGGTGTTCTGCCAATAACATTCGTCCCCCCAAGCGCAGGGCTGTTCGCGCCGGTCGTAGACAGCCATAAAGCGCTGAATGTAGATTCGGCATTGTCGGCGTTTTTGGATTCGGAAAAGAAGGACGTCGAGAAGACGAGTGACGCGGCCTATCACGAGGCGAGAGCGGCTGCTATGTATGCGTCGCAGTGTAATCAGTACCTGACAGCCATAGTGAGGTTTACGAAGGCAATTCTTACTGGCATGATTTGTTGCAATCTGACTCTAACGAGGGTAGATGGAATTCAATTATGGACTTCGAATACAGGAATTGTATCATAGAGCTTTAGCCGCATTGGGCAAGAAATACCCGGAATTTGCATTGGCGGATGGATTGACAATGATAGACGAAAACAAAGAAAACTACCGAGTAGGTTCTAATAGTCGTCGATTTGCCGAAGTATCAGTATGCTAAAAATTAAATTAGGGATATTGGCTTTCAGGTCTCGCATATGAGCGGTTAAGCAAATACGATCTTGCACGAGAGATCTATGCTACCGGCATATCAGAGTTAAATGACTTGATGTCCAAAACTGGGAGAAGCTTCTCAGGACTGGTTTCGGGCAAGATGGTTCTCAAAGGTGTATGTATTGTCACTGGTTCTTGTATTTCACGGCTATGCTAATTGTTTCAAGTGCATTGAAACGCTGGATTCAAGAGCTCTGACAGATATATCAGCCATTACTCAAGGCATCCAATCGTTGTCCATCTCCGCTTCACCAAAGTCGGCTGATTCGCCAGTCGCAACTACTCTTTCGTCTCCAGTATCATCACCACCTTCAACTGCGACGCCCGATCCACTAGAGTTGAGCAATTTGTTAGACCCTGCGGCACATCTGCCCATAGAGATCCTACTTGACGTCCTCAGCTACGTCGACATGGACTTTCGGACTGCCGTTCGATTCCAGTCCTTGAGCCGTACTTGGCGCAACGCTGTCCGGTCGACACCCAAATTCTGGAAAGTTTTAGACCTTACACGGGTAAACTGGGACCACATGACAAAAGACATTTTGCAAGGTTACGTCGACTGCGCCATGGGCGTAGAACGCGTTCATTTTGACTGGGTTGTGCCAAATAAAGGTGAGGATGACTTTGACGAGCGGTGGTACGAACTCGTATGGTGGATGGCCAGTCTACAGAGATACGCAAAGACCAATGTTAGTGGTTGTTTTCTTCCTTCGAATCAGCGTTGCTGCACGTTTGCGCTGACGCCATGTGTGCCGTACCTATCGCAGCATAGACCAGTTGAAGATAACATGCTAGTGATACAATGGGGTCCAGAGGAGCACTTTTCAATTCCAGAGAACATGGTATCAGAGTTGCTCGGTGCATTGGCCAGTAGAAGAAAAACGCGAAGGCCTGGCTCGCTACGACTATTTGAGATCTCGAAGTGGTTATTGACACGAGAGCGATGGGACGGAGGTATGGAGAATCAGTGGGAAAGGGACGAATTTAGTTTCGCTTGATATTGAAGCCTTGTAAATGTCGATAGGAACATTGCGAGGAGATTCGAGTCCCTGATTGCGGAAATGCGCCCTAACAATCATTCCTCGACTGGCGACCAAATAGTTATGGGGCAATGGGCCGAGTAAATACTCTGAAATTAGGACTATTAATTTATTGTTGGTACACGAATGAGTAGTCGCGATGATGGCGAACAAATAACTTATTTGTCGCTGCAGCAATTCTTTGGAGGGTGGCCACGCGTGGGGCAAGGGTCGTCATCAGCCACCGGGATGCCACAGTTATCCCCCGCAACTTTTTTGGTCTTGCGCCTAGAAGTGGTGCTCTTTTCACAACCGGCATTGCGGGATTTATCGCGTCAAGACTATTCTACATTCTCGCCTTCCGTAGGGCCTGATGGGCTCAAACTGTCCTGTTGTTCTCATTATTAGCCGCACTAGTGCATATCTACATATAAAGAGCATATCAGTAAGTACCGCAAAAAGTCCCTACCACTCAATGCTGCCTCTTTCTGCCCTATGCTACCGTTCAGGGAAGCGCAGATTCATTCGATACTTACTTGCTCACGCGAGGGTTAGTTAGGTATTCAGAGATTGCATGTCTGTACAATCCGACGCGAATAGATGTGCTCCTGCACACAGCCTGGCGCATAGCGACTGAACCGCAACCACAGGTTACAACATTATCCTCGGGTGCAACCAGCAGCTACAGTAATTAAACATCAAACCGATTGTCACGAAGCCCCAGTCGACTCTTACAGTATACGAAATATTTATTGGTCGTCACGGCCATTCGGACAGTTCAATAAATCTTGCTTCACATATCGTCAGGCGCCTGGCAAAAATGGGGTCTAACGAAAAGCACCCCGACATGTACTTCGGCGTGCTCGTCGTCCCAAATCCCAACAAGAGCAATGCAGGAGATAACGCCGAGGTCGCGACAGTGCCCGAATCAATGTCTTTTAGACTGAATTACTACTCCGCCGAGATATTTTACGAAGCATCAAAGGACAATGGGTTAGACTTCTCGGCACTGCTATACGTCCCGACAATAGATGATACTGAAGATTGCGGGAATTCCTTGCTGCCGAATAATGTTACGCATATGTCACAACTACCGTTACGGTACAATATTGTTGCGCTCGCGCCGCTGACTAGCCCGAGCTGCGCGCGAATCTGGATGGACACGGCACATCGTGACGGCGCTCAGGATGTTATTTTCTACGGGCCGAACGACGACGGATCTGGCGGCCTGAGGGATAACACGAGCGCAGTACCCACTGCAGATTGGATTATGAACACGGATGGATTGACGTACTCGATTTACTACGTTCCGAACAGTATTGGTGGCGAGCTTGTCGACTACTTGTCGGCATATTCGGGAAATATGACCGGAGTGCCGAATGGGTCAGAACTAGTCAAGTACTTCGATTTTCGAGACTACGTTCGTGTTGCAATCGAGATTGACAATCCAAATTCAAGCAAGGTCCCGGGGCTGTGGGTATTTTTAGTCATTGCTCTAGCAGTGCTGTTATTGGCAGCTGTCTCAACTTCAGTTGGTGTGCATCTGCTACAATATCGAAACCGGAGGCGGCTACGGCGAAGAATTGAGAATGGTGAAATTGATTTAGAGGCCTTGGGAATCAAGCGTTTGACAGTGCCCCGCTGGATTCTGGATAAGCTGCCTGTTCGAGTTTTCGTACCAGGCGATGCACGCTATATTAGCCCTTCATCAGAGCAAGCGGAAGATCCATCAACGAAGAGAGAAGTTGATAATCATCAGCTACAGCGCCCGACTCCAATAACCGCGACTGCACTCACTCTCTCATCCGAGGGCCCACCGGCGCCATCTTCAACACCGTTGTCAATAACAGAATTTAGCCAAACAACGTGTCCTATCTGCCTCGAGGACTATATTCCCAACGTAACCGTCGTTCGCGAATTGCCCTGTCTGCACATTTATCATCTCGAATGCATCGACGGATTTTTAGAACACCAATCATCACTTTGTCCTCTGTGCAAACAATCTGCTCTACCACGAGGTTACATACCGTCGACGCTTCGCATCACAAATGCTACGGTCCGTCGTGAGAGGCGTATGAGACGAGAGCATTTCGGCGAGGAACATGATCGGACCAGTTTCAGTCGGTTTATGCGACCGTGGCGTCGGCGGTCAGACAGAGACGGTGACGACCAGCACGACGAATACGAGCTGCAAGACATAGCTTTCAGGCAAGATGTAACCGTTGCTCCAACTGATACTAATGCCTCGCACGCAACAACTGGTGCCGCGCAACCAGTCAATGCCATTGCAGATATTACGGATACATATCCTCAAACAGGCCGACGAGATGGGCGACAGAATGAGATTCGACTAGCTAGCTCTGCTCAAGGCGCAGCGGTCGCTACTGACGGAACCGTCTTCATGGTGGAGGATCAGCATGAAGATTCGAGATTGCGAAGACTACTCCATATTTTATTCCCGTACTTTTCCTAGGTCATTTATAACTGCGACGTAATCTGGGATTGTTCGTTAATTTTTGCTCCTGGTATACGATTGGCGCTTGCTGTCGTCGAACTTGTGGCACGGTTAGGTGGCGTTGGTTCTTTGTTCCCTCATAATTTATGAATAATTTATTGTTTAATCATCTTATTCGTTCGCTCTCTGTGCGTTCTACTGTGTGCAATGTACTGTCACGTGAGCGATATGGCCAGGCGGGGCCGTTATTTGTTAACCCTATCCCTATGAAGACGCGCCCCCTGCCCATCGGCCTGCCAACCCCTGTGATCCGATTCACTTCTCATATACTCAACGCGCGACCTTAGCAGCCATTGGTATTTGCATTACGAGATTGTTAGCAAGTTACGCAGCTTGCGCTTCTGGAAGCAATAACTGAATATTCTAGGGTGAGCAATTGGCGTCGCTGACGTGTAATAGATGTCAGGTTAGTTGCATCTGTTTACTGCACATTAACTGCATATACTTGTATGATATGTCGCGGGACGTGCCGAATATGTTCTGCATTTTAAAATACGATCTTGAAATGGACATTTGTCGTATGACGAGAATTGGCATTTGATTGATCATCGATCGATTAATCGAGCCAACTTGTTCTATCGACCACCCTGCGTTTGTGGCTGTCCTGGACTACCGATGTCTACAATGGTTATTCTATGAGCCCAATACTAATTTGCTTTGCAAATAATAGGATACTTGGCATCACTCTGGAATAAAGTACCGTCGCCTCAGAAGAGATCTACGTCAACGGCGTCAGAACCCGATCAAGAACCGTCCGGTCACAAAAGCGCAAAACCTGACCTTGAAAAGTCTGAAGACGGCAAAATTATTAATGCTGGCGAAAGCAGTCTAGCCAGTAAAAGCACGCGGACCGAAGCAATAACCGATTCGACGAACTCCACGCCACGGTCGTCATCGCGAAAGCCTCCAGTTGTTAATTATTACGTGAAAGAACCGCAGAGTTCAGTAAAGTCGACGACGAGCACAAGTATGAGTCGGAAGAAGGAGCCTGTTGAGAGTGACATCGATGATGACGAAGATGAGGATACGTACACTGTTGAGGCGATAAAGGGGCACAACTTTAATAAGAAGGGCGAGCTGCTGTTTTATATCAAGTGGTTGGGCTATGATAAACCGGAGGATGATTCTTGGGAACCAGAATCTAATCTAGAGTATGTCTAGGCGTATATGGTGGTGTCATGTGTGAGTGGCTAACAGTATTGTCTAGTGGCGCCCGGGAGATGGTTGAAGAGTATCTGGAGAAAATCGGAGGCCGACCTGAGCCCCCGGCGAATGTGAAGAGAAAGCGCGGGGCGCCTCCTGGACCAAGGCGGCAGAAGGCACAGAAGATCGAGGAAACCAAGGACGTCTCGAGTGAAGCCAACGGAACCAGAGACGACGAGGTTGCTGATTTACCTCTTGGTTCCTGGGAAACTAAGATAAAAGAAATCAAGAGCATTTCCAAGACGGACCAAGGAAAGCTCCTATTCACAATTGAATGGTAAGTCCTTGATGTCGATATTTGAGGATAGCATGGCTAAATAGGGCCTTGACAGGGTCAGTGGCCAGAAGGACGCCGCGGTGGAGGCGCAGGTGCTCTACAGCAAGGCTCCACAGAAAGCTCTTCAATTTTACGAGTCACATATTCAATTTAGCTGATGGAAAATCGATGGTCTTAGTAGTGTAGGTTTGTAGTTGTAGTTGTAGTTGTAGGTGTAGGTTTATTGGAACTATCGCTAGCTTGTTGCTTGCTAACTTATATGATGTTTGACATGTATGTAAGTCGCGCTGCGATTGTATGATAACAATTGTGTTAGACTATATTTTAGTATTCTGTACAATATTTAGCCCAATTGAGCAATACTAATCAATAGTACAGATATGCCCAAAACATTCATATAACTAGAGGTAATGCTCTGTATTATTACCGGAGTACCAACTTTGTTGATGATTATTATCATCACGCGGAATCAGTTGAACCCTGCTGACAGAGCCTGACACTAGTATGGCCACTAAGGTGTGGTAGACGTATTCTATATCACTCACCGATTTTTTCCAGCATTTGCCAATAGTTTGTCACCAAAGTGACGTGTCGCGTCTGCATGTATTACGCGTAATGCGGCTGTGTGATCAGCAGAGCCAGCGCAATTCAGCCACAGGCTGTGCAAATGCAGGGCCGTTGGCACGGCAACAGCTTGGGGTTAGGGCTGGACCCGCGATAAGCAGACGCGGGTGGCGTCCAATAGTGTAGCGGAGATACGCGAGCGGGTACTGCCCGGTCCCGCACATTTAGCGTGACTCGGCCCGTAGTTGCCACCGTACCGCGGGGGCTGTGCCGTCAACTGCGGAGGGCATGCCCAGAACTACGCTGGCACGTCGCACCTGCCGCCGCTTCTCGCCGCCGGCAAAGTTGGATAGAGAGAGCTACCAATACAACTCTACTCTGTTCCAGCTTTCCATCGTCTCCTTTCAGACTTCTATCCACTCATCCACTTCAGCTGCCTTCCTGGGTAATTCATCATGGATCAGCATCTCATTTCTACTGTCAACCGTCTTCAGGTAAGCCATTGCCATTGTCTATTTCCGCAGAGTCGTCGCCGTCTATGGTCTACGTACATCCGAGCCGTCGCCGTCTATCAAGTATTTCGTCGAACATTCCACCTTGGCTTTCAGCACCAATCCACGGTGCACGCCACGTAATGCTCTGCAATTGCGTGCCGAGACAATTCATCCCCGCTGTGGCCTTAATTGTTCATAGGTTCTCAGAAACACGGCGAGGAGCGGCACGACGGCGTCTCTTTCCTTGTCGTGGACGTGCTAACTAGTTTCTAGGACGCTTTCGCGACTTTGGGTCCAACTACCAACCCCATTGACTTGCCTCAGATTACTGTCGTCGGTTCTCAGTCGTCCGGAAAGTCGTCAGTTCTTGAGAATATTGTCGGTCGTGACTTCTTGCCCAGAGGTGAGATTGTTGTGTTTTACTCAGGCTCGTGCCGCATCTCCGTGGTCGTCTTCCACCTCGGGGCCTGCCGTGGTAGAGTTGTTCTAACATATCCTGTTTGCTCTGTGTAGGTACTGGTATCGTTACCCGAAGACCATTGGTAAGTTTGCCCATGCGGCTATTAGATGGACAGTGTTATTGCCCACATGACCGTGGCTCCCATCTCGCCGTCTTCACCATTTGCCTAGCAATGCCGGGACTAACACATTTTCTTTAGGTCCTTCAGCTGATCAACCGACCGAAGGGAAAGGCGAATGGAACTGCCGGTGAGTCTTCGGAAGGTGACGAGTGGGGCGAGTTCCTACATCTACCTGGCCAGAAGATCTATGACTTTGGCAAGATTCGTGAGGAGATTGTCCGCGAGACCGAGTCAAAAACTGGCAAGAACGCCGGTATATCTGCTAATCCTATCAACTTGCGAATTTTCTCACCGAATGTGCTGACATTGACACTTGTCGATCTTCCCGGTCTCACCAAGGTTCCTGTCGGTGACCAGCCTAAAGATATCGAACGTCAGATCAGGGAGATGGTGTTGAAATACATTACCAAGCCTAATGCCATCATCCTTGCTGTCACTGCTGCCAACACCGATTTGGCCAACTCTGACGGTCTTAAGCTTGCACGAGAAGTTGATCCTGAAGGTATGACGTATTGAACACTTTTGAAAGGCAAAATGTTAACTATTAATAGGAACCCGAACCATTGGTGTCTTGACCAAGGTTGATCTTATGGATCAGGGTACTGATGTTGTTGATATTCTTGCTGGCCGAGTTATCCCATTGCGTCTCGGTTATGTTCCCGTCATCAACAGAGGTCAGCGTGATATTGAGCAGGGCAAGGCGATCAGTTCTGCTCTGGAGCACGAGCGCGACTTTTTCGAGAACCACCCTTCATATCGTGCCAAGGCTCAGTATTGCGGTACTCCGTTTCTTGCTCGCAAGCTCAACATGATTCTTATGCACCACATTAAGGCTACTCTCCCCGATATTAAGCAGCGCATCCAGAGCACTCTTTCCAAGTACCAGCTCGAACTTGCTCAGCTTGGTGACAATACCCTTGGAACGCCATCTAACATTGTTCTTAATGTCATCACTGAGTTTTGCAACGAATACCGAACTATTCTGGACGGTAACTCCCAGGAGCTGTCAAGTCTCGAACTGTCCGGTGGTGCCCGTATTTCGTTCGTTTTCCACGAATTGTACTCGAACGGTGTCAAGTCTGTTGATCCATTTGACCAGGTCAAGGACGTTGATATTCGAACTATATTATACAATTCGTCTGGTTCTTCTCCAGCTTTGTTCGTTGGTACCACAGCATTTGAAGTTATCGTTAAGCAGCAGATTAAGCGGTTTGAGGACCCTAGCTTGAAGTGCGTTACTCTTGTTTACGACGAGCTTGTCCGAATACTCTCCCAGGTTCTGCAGAAGCCAATCTTCAAGCGCTATCCTGTGCTCAAGGAGCGACTGCTCTCTGTTGTTATTCAATTCTTCAAACAGTCACTTATTCCCACCAACAAGCTCGTCCAGGATCTCGTATCCATGGAGGCAGCCTACATCAACACTGGCCATCCTGATTTTCTTAGTGGTCACCGTGCGATGGCTATCGTCAGCGAACGCATGCAGGCGAGCAAGCCAGTCCAGGTTGATCCAAAGACCGGAAAGCCACTGCCGGTTGCGCAGAAGGACCCTATGAGCCCGGTCACCATCGGCGGTGTCGGTGCCAGTGAGGAGAACGGTGGGTTCTTCAACTCATTCTTCGCGACCAAGAACAAGAAGAAGATGGCCATGATGGAGGCCCCACCAGCTGTGCTCAAGGCCTCAGGCGTTCTTTCCGAGCGCGAAACCGCTGAAACCGAAGTGATCAAGCTTCTCATCTCATCGTACTTCAATATCGTCAAGCGAACGATGATCGATATGGTCCCCAAGGCAATCATGCTGAACCTTGTCATCTTCTCGAAGGACGAGATGCAGCGGGAATTGCTCGAGAAGCTCTACAAGTCCGATGTCTTAGAGGATCTCTTGAAGGAGTCCGATTTCACGGTCAATAGACGAAAGGAGGTCCAGAAGATGGTCGACAGTCTGCAGACCGCAAGCGAGATTGTTACTGGAGTGAACTGAGATTATATGAGTTATGGTTTAATTAGTTAAAGCGTCATTTTGTGTTTTTGTTGTTAATTTGAGTTCTCCGTTTATTTATAATTTTTGTTTGTGTGAATTTGATTCTTATTCAAATTTCTAATTTGTAGTTATCGTGAATACTTTTCTGGTGATATACGGAGGGAATGTTTATTGTTTTCATATATACAGCTAAAAGGTTGTGTTATGTAGTATAAGCGTTAATGGGAGAGACATCAAAAATTTACAGCGTCATGGATCATTGAAGGCGGCTCGATAGCCACTGATTTACAGGGTGGAGAAGTCTCATCGAGCCAGTGACTGCACAGTCGTGCCTTCTACGGAGACTTTCTTAGCCGACAACAATCTAGCGTTACTTTCTCTTAGCTGCCACTGGTCGATGGAAAACGGGCCAATCGTGAAGCTCACGACCATTTTTAATGACGCACTTGCATGTTCATCAGCCGTGACGAGCGCAATAGTTTCTAGTCACCTGAACTCTTGGATATTGCATTCCTATCAGCAATTATTGTCTAATCTGAATGTCCTTCTCCTGGACTTCCCGGAGGTGACGGCTAACTGGGACTGCGACATTAGCGTAAATGAATGCACCCAGCCCATTCTTGTGATCGGTTTGATCTGGATAGTCAATACTTTCTTCTGTTTGATCGATCGCAGCACATACCATCGCTGTTCTTTTGTGTCTCTTACGGCTGCCAAAGATATTAATTTATCGAGATCCAGAGATGATCAAGCGTGAGGTCTCTTGGGGAAGTGACACTTTCGCGGACAGTGCCAAAACTATTCTAGGCGCAGTTTGAATTACACGGCTGAGAAAACGCATTTCGCCATATCTTACGGGGGAAATACGTCGTCTTGTACTCTGGCTAAATGACCCTCTGAGAGTCGTTGGAGATTGTGAAATTTTACCCATTAAGAAAAGCAGACGAGCAAAATCTGACCACAAATAGAAAGAAATTCAGGGGCTAACTCTAAACCCGCCCGACAGATACGGTCATACGGAGGATTTCTGCGGGACTATGTGGCAATTGGCCAAGATCAGCGGATACATGAAATATTCTGTCATGAACTTTTAGTCCGTAGAATAATGCGTCATAATCCGCTGGCTCCGTGAGGCTGATAAACAGCTCAATTTCTCAATTCAAAGTTTCCAATCTTCGTGTTCGTATCTCGCCGCATGGGCAAGGTACAACAAACTAGTATAGTAAATGAGCGTACCAGCTGACGTCTCATGAGCGTCTGACATGACGCCCTTAGTTTCAATCTTCTGCAAGCAGCATTTCCATCAGTTAGAAGTCAGAAATCATAGATGTCTAGGGGATTGTCATCGGCTGCTCACCGTCGTATCTGCTGCTGAGACCTTTCAAAAACCACGACCATCTATCCCACCTTCAGTTGTAACATCGACAACAAGAGGCACCGCACGACTCGCAATGGCATCGTTAGCAGTTATTGCATTGTCATGGCTCACACTCCTTATTGCGATTAACAAATATATCCACCAAATCCCTAGTATACTTTTCTATGCACTCCTACTGCTTGGAATATCGGCAAGGAGGTTATACTATTGGCTAATCCACCCGTTTTATTTCTCGAAGCTGCGCAACTTACCACAGCCTTCCGCCAAACCCCATTGGCTTTGGGGCCACTTTGTTCACTTGGCCGAGGATGGGCGGCATACACTAGACTGGTGTGAGGAGCACGAGAATGCTGATATTATCCGCACGCTAGGCATGCTTAACGGCGAGCGTCTTATCCCAGTAAGTTTGCCCTTGCTTTAGAAGCCATGGCGCCTAATATTTGTTTCTAGGTATCACCGCGGGCGTTACTTGAAATTTTACAGACGCAGTCGTACACGTTTATCAAGCCGCCTTTCATTGCGCGATCACTAAATGGCGTTCTTGGAAATGGAATTTTGTTCTCCGAAGGCGATGTGCACAAACATCAACGAAAACTTCTCATGCCCGCGTTCGCGTACTCACATGTCAAGTCGCTTGCTCCTATCTTCCTTGAAGAGTCGGCTCGATTGGTTAAAGTTTTGGGTCAGAAAGTTGCGGACAGTAAGACTAGTGCTGGTGGAACGCCTGAAATTGAAGTCGCCAAGATGCTCAGCTCACTTACCCTCGACATTATTTATCGCGCTGGTTTGGGCATTCAATTCAATGCGCTTGAAACTCCGGAAAATGAGCTTGCGATGGCATACGATCGAGCGTTTAATCCGAAAGGCAATAGTAGCAGGATATTTTTTTTGCTGCAGAGCTTGATTCCAGGGTTTAGGTTTATTCCAATCGAGAGAAACTTGACTCTATGGCGGGCGAGACAGACGATTAACAAGTTCGCCTCGGATGCTATTTCGGCGAAGATGGCAAGGTATGAAGACAGACGGACTGAGAAAACCGCACGGACTGAAGAGGATGTTGATATTTTGAGTGTCATGATTGAGGAGGGAAATGGAGAATGGACATTACAGGGGATGATGGATCAATTGCTCACTTGTATGTGTTTTTTTCGTGGCGATCTCAAGGTTCGTGCTAATTTTAATAGTTTTGGTTGCAGGACATGAGACTACTGCGTCTGCTGCCACCCTTGCTTTGTACCATTTATCCCTACACCAGGATATCCAGGATAAGCTTCGCGAGGAGCTACACACGCAGTTCCCGGGAGGCTATGACAGTATCAAGACATACGATGATATAGAATCCTTGAAGTATCTGAACAATGTTGTCCGAGAAGTGCTCAGATTCCAACCTCCAGGTGAGTCGAAAGCTGTCCATTCTGACCAATACATGCTGATGATATTCAGTTGTTGGAACACTTCGAATGGCAAAGGAGGATACATACGTTACCGACCAATTCATTCCAAAGGGCACTCTAGTGGCCATCTCGATAGCTGCACTCAACAAGTCACGAAAGCTCTGGGGTGACGATGCCCGCGAGTTCAACCCGGACAGATGGAATGGTCGGCAGGCGCAGAACACTATGGCGTTCCTTACTTTCTTGCAGGGTCCCCGGTCGTGTATTGGCAGGAGGTTTGCAGAGGTTGAGTTTAAATCCATCTTGCTGTCGCTGATTGGAAATTTCAAGTTTAACTTGAAAGAGGGTAGAACAGTGGAGTTCAGGTCATCGCTTACATATCGACCTCGCGGTGGTCTGCCGTTGGAGATTACTTGTCTTACTGGATGGTAATTGGCGTGTATCGAAATTTTAAAGCGTACAGTAGGATGCACTTTGAAAATACTTGCACAAAGTTTTAGTCAATGTAGTTTCACAGCTGGTTCGGTATATTTGCCGTTGATTGTAGGTCCAAGGGTGGTTAGTTATAGAAGTGTTTGGCTAACGATCGTGTATCGGGAAACGGTTCGCAGAGATAGAATTTAAATGCCTATTGATTGCTTTGATTGAGCATGTAAAGTTTGAATTGAAGGATGGATATCAAGCCCAGTTTCGGACTGGGATTACATTTGGAATTGCGGGTGGGGGCTGCCGCTGAAGATTACGCAGCTGGACGACTGGTAAACCTTCACATTGAAGATCGCTCATTTGCCTCTAGTTTCGCGTCCCTACTCATGATTACGTTGTCTGCTAATAGAAATAGAGCCAGCCTCATTATTATATATTTATATTGCATTGAAATATACAATGCACAGAATACTGTAAATAGTAATATTGGTGGAGAAATGTCGAACAGACAAGCCGATTTGGTTTGATATGAGGCGTCCTGCCAGGGACGAGCTGGTACACACTTTTACGGCCGCATCGACTGTACCTTACGCACAATGCAAACTCCTGAGCCGCACTCGACAACGGTCTCCCCATTTCGTGCCACTGTCAGTTCCACAGCCAGCCACCCAACCCCATTTCCAGGCAAGCCGAAGAGCAGTGAAACATGCTCCGACGCAATACCGGCTGTTGCATGAGTCGGCATGTGGCAGCGTCAGGGTCTAGTGACCGGGGTCGGCCAACGAATGGAAAGGGCTCAAAATGTTTCGTGGCAACGGTCATCGGCCCGCCAGCAGTCATATATTTCCATTACTCTTGCATTGATTCCAAAAGTGCCCAAGTTTTGGAAAGCTGAAAGATGGCACCTCGTCGATACTGGGATGGCTTGGTTAACACGCTATCCTTCTACCCTCCAAACACACCTCCGCCTGCATTCTCGTCAACACAGCCACCGCAGCCCCAACCGCCGGACTTTCCTATCCTTCCGCTATCACTTCAGCCAGTAGGTTGGGCAGATCTTCATCCAAGAGAATTTCCGTTAGATCCACCGCCTGGGTTTCCAAACAACAATGGCCTGACACCTTATCTGACCGCTCGAAGTCGATTATCACAGGTTTGGATCAACAGATGGACAATTATCTGCGCCCTCGTGCTTGCCAAACTTCTCCTGTCCAGTAACTCTCTCAACAGCGGTCTCGAATCAGCGCGCTCGGGAGCCTACACCGCGTGCGAGAAGGTCGAAGTCGCCGGCAGTGCCCTAGTTTCGGTGCCGTACTACATGTCCGGCGGCACCAACGAGCTCCTCGCAATGGGTGTCGAAGCCAGCGTGGACGCTTTGATTGCAACATTGGACCTGCTGATTGTTGGCATTGAAGAGATTGTGGTATTCGTGGTGAATTTAGTCACTGGGACGTACGTGTGCTTAATCACAATGGCTGTCACTGGAAGCGTCGCCACGGTATTGAACGGCACGGAGGCGATAATCAGCTGGGTTAACGAAACTATCGGCGCGCTGGGCCAAGAAATCAATTCCGAAATTGACTCATTCAATAGCGCGCTCGCAAACGTTCAAGCGGCTGTTGAAAAGGTCGGGAGCTTCTTCACTGGCTCGTCCGCGCTCGATTGGCCGACGCTCTCGATACCGGAGATTAGCGAGTTGGAGAATTTGTCAATTCCGTCGTCTATTAATCAAAAACTTGTGGAATTGGAGGCGAATTTGCCGGATTTTGCGGATGTGCAGAACGCCACTTCGAACGCTATTCGATATCCATTCGAGACTTTGCGGGTGGGTTCCCATTTACGCGCATTGCTCGAAAGGCTAACGCATGTAGGATGTTATCAATTCTTCGTTTTCGGACTACACGTTCAATAGGTCGCTTCTCCCCGTTCCAAGCAAAGATACATTAACATTTTGTTCCGATGACCCCGCGATCCAAAACTTTTTCGACGACCTCACATCGCTTGTTCACACGCTCGTTAAAGTGGCTGTAATAGTTCTGGTGGTCTTGGCGATTCTGGCAATGCTACCAATGGGGTACCTCGAAATTCGTCAGTGGCGACGGCTTCGACAACGTGTGTACATCCTTACACGATCGCTTCGACGGACTGACAAACATCTCGATCCCATCGACAGCTTCAACGTCGCTACGTCTCCCCTGAGTGCGTATTTCGGGCTATATGTCACGCGCCCAATAAGTTCCATGAGGAACAAAGTCATCGTGCGCTGGTTGATCGAGTACGTCACGTACCCGCCAGCACTTCTTGTGCTTAGTCTCGGCGTCGCAAGTCTTGCAGCGGCAATAGCGCAGCTCTATATCCTTCACCAAATCCAATCAAAAACCCCTGCACTAGCATCGACCGTAGGACAGTTGACCGACGTAGTGGTGACCAAGCTTCAGTCCAAAGCAGTCGAATGGGCTAATGGGACGAACACGGCGTTGGTAAATACCGAGGCGGGCCTGAACGACGATTTGTTTGGCTGGGTGTGGGATGCTACGTCAAGTGTGAATAACACCCTCAATACGTTTGTGGATGACATGACTACCGCGTTGAATACCGCTTTCGGCGATACACCGCTCTATACTGTGAGTGTCTGTTCTCTATATGTAGTGAAAATTAACCGCTCACACTGTGATAGCCGGTTAAAGATGTTCTGGATTGTCTCGTCACTTTGAAAGTCAAGGGGATTCAAAGCGGGTTAACGTGGGTTCACGATAACGCCTATATATCTCTTCCACGCGTCAACGGGGACATTATCGGCAGCGTGCTTCTCTCTGCTACGAATTCCACATCAGGCGCGGGCAATTCGACAATAAGGGCCACCAAGTCGTCGCCGAACGCGACGATGTCATCGCTCCAGGATTCGGCGCTGACAGACGACGCGATCGCGAGTTTATCTAACGAAACAAGCGCCTCCGTGCTCTCCGCATTGCAGAAATTGGAAGACGCGTACAGCAAAGGCATTTCGATCGAGTTATACTTCGCTGGCGGCCTGATCTTACTTTGGGGTCTCGTCGTCTTGCTGGGCGCCCTTCGTTGCGCGGCAGTGAAGTATGGCGACTTTAAAGCGTTCCGCAAAGCTAAGGCAGATGAGGAGATTCGACACGCACCGCCGGAGGTCGATCCGACTCAATTTGAACACGTTGTGGTACCGAGACCGGTAGAAGTTCGAGGACGACGGACACAGACGCCGGAATGGGTACGGGACGTATTTGCGGAAGGATTGCGGGATGACATGAGAGAGGAGCGGGAAACGTGCAGCAAGGATGACGAGATCTTTGTGGATAAATGGGACCATTTCGAGAAATCGCACCATGTGTAGCTCTGTATATAGTTGCTATAGACTAAGATTAACACGCAGTGAACATAAAATACGAATAAATCAAATCTAATACTGAAAAGCAATACACCGACAACACACGGAACAAAATACAAAAAGTACAGTATCACAGCAAACCAACATTAATTGCACACATGTACAAACGTAACGAAAACAACATTTATCCATTCATTTCAAAACTTATCGCCCACGGGCCTGTCTAACGTAGCAGCATCTTCAGCAACCTTCAGCAATTACACGATGAGTCATTTGGCGCCTTCTGGCTCGAGTCAATATTGACGTCAATCACTGTGCTTGTTAACATAAGTCAGCCAGTATGAATCAGATAAAAACTCACTATTCGTCTGACTCGTTTCTTCCATCGAGTTCTCCATCCCTGGCAATGCCTGTGCGATCCGTCGAAATAGGGTCTTGACGTTATGTCCGGCCTTGGCGCTGGTCTCAATAAACATGACCTTAAACTCTTTTGCTTTCTTCTCGCCTTCTTCGCTGGTAACCTGGCGCTTGTCGTTCAAATCGGTCTTGTTGCCGACCAGCACGATGATCACGTCATTGCCTCGCTCCGCCCGCACGTCGTCTATCCACTTGGATGTGTTTATGAAGGAATTGCGGTCTAATCATCGTCAGTTAATCATATCGTTATATTTGGCATTTGGAGCAGCGTACTCGTGACGTCGTAGACGACGACTGCGACGGTTGAGTCGCGGATGTAGGACGGGATTAAGCTCCGGAATCGCTCCTGGCCTGCGGTATCCCACAGCTTCGAAATAATATCAGCACTTGCGAGTACTCCCGAGGATAATGAAAATAATACCTGTAATCGGACTGTACGGTCTTCTAGATACATTGTCTAAAAAATTAGCCAATTGCACGCGATCTATGGCTTAGTCACCAACCACTCGCCTTTGATAAAAAGTCAATGCCGATTGTAGCCTAATAATAAGTCAATCTTTGTTATCGATACCAGTTCCCCGTATTTTGGTACGTACAGCATATTGTGAATCGAACGAATCGTACATAAACCGTGTTATTAATGAAGTCTTGCCAACTGTTTGTTCATCATGTCAACATCGTCGCGCCTATCTGGAACAGTGAATATGCTTACCGCTTTGTTCTCCCAGAAATACCAGCCTAGTAGAGTACTATTAGCTTTTGGTCACTCTCCATGAGCTGGAACGAAGTCGAGAGACAAGATACACCGCCACACTGCCATCGCATGCTGTCCACCTCAAGAAATATGTGCATGCAAAATATAATAGATTGACTCACTTGTATTTCTTCATAGGATTCGAAAAAGATGCAGGTGCCGCCATCGTGATGCCGACTCTCTAAGTGTAATAGTACAGGATCCCGCAGCCACTACCGAGTCCGTGTGCCCTAGTTATAGACAAGACAAAAGCTGCCGTTTAAGATGTGGGTGAGGAATGCGTAAACCCAGCGAAGATATTTTATAAACCCCGGTAACAGGTTGCTGAATATGCGCGTGGCAATTGTTGGTAAACTCAATACTGTTGCCTCCATGAACTTAAGACGAACCAACCCCCTGCGCAGCCGGTGTGTGGTTGCTGACAGAATTGATGGGGCTTGTGGACGTAGTTTGGGATGATCTTGCACGAATATCGTCGACAGCGTTGGCAACAATAAAATTTAAGCCGTTCCAGATTTCAGGTAGATACTTCACTGGATTATGTATTGCGATTTGCGAAAGTGCACAGATTATACGATTCCAGTATTTATTCCACCTGTAACAACTGTAAGTTCATTATGACAATAACGTTCAAAATCGTTCGTTGATCTACCCTAACCCGAACATCGCGCTTAAAATTCTGCGGATGGATGACTGGTGTCAAGTCAACTGACAATGAACAAGCCATCAACTACAGCACCACCGCTGCAATCTTCCTGCGTGACCTGCTTCAAAGAATCGCCAGCCTACAAATGTCCAGCATGTTTAGCGCGGTATTGCAATGTGGAATGTTTCAGCACCCACAAATCGCGGTCAGGATGTCCGGGCATGAAAGATGTTAAGGACGCGGTGTTGAGATATATTCCCCGGACGGAGCTGATTGGTCGACGGGGGTATTCCGAGGCAACTAGGTCCGACGCAGTAGTCAGAGAGGATGATACAGGAGAGGAGGAAGAGGAGAGGAGGAAGACGCAGTTACTGAGGGATCGAGACTATAATTTTCTGAGTTTGATCGAGAGGAGGGTTGGTGTGCAGCGGAATATTGCGCAGGATGTGTTAAGGAGAGGAATAACGAGATCGAGAGGGCGTCCTGGTGGTCGCGGTAGAAGGGGAGGCCGTGGCCGGGGAAGTCGCGGAGGTCGTGGAGTGGCGGAGTCGAGAGCCAACAATGTTGAACCTGGATGCCAATCAAACGAAGATAACAGTGGCAGTAGCGACGACAGTGATAGCGACAGCTCTAGTGACGACAGTGACGAAAGCGATGAAGAGTCAACGAAGGATGTTAGCTCAAAGCCACGTGTGCTGCAGTTAGGTGCAGAGGACAGCGACGATGACGATGACGAGCCGCCAGAGGAGGCGAGCTCGCTTGCGGCGACTGTTGTTGAGGACGGGTTGTCAATAAGTACCGGTGTGGGTGCGCGACCTAGCGTTGATTGATTGTTTGAAGCATATCTTGTATATGGACATTTTGGATGGGATTTTTTTGGAGTTAATGATAAGGATTGGGTGCATATTTCGTAAACATGATCGCCAACTTCCCCTATTGTTTGAGCTGGTGTCGGAACAATCCGGTTTGCGACCCGATACATTCCGAGTGGCCGGTGCGCGGGCTGTGCGGCGTGGATGGGATACCTGACTTTATGGCCTGCGTGCTGGCCCTCAGGCCAATATTACGAAACTGACCGGCACGCCAAATGATATTCCGCTGTTCCAGCTAGATAAAGATTTCTCCTTTAGATACTGTGATTCATTCACAAGGTAAGTCAACCAACTTGGTGTTCCTCCTGCACATTTCACATGGATCCAATTTCTCAGGTTGGCCCAGATAAGATAAGATCTATCGCTTGCGTGACTATTTGGAAAGCACGTGTAGATGATGTCGATGATGAAGAGCCACAGTCGAATCCACCGTTAAAGAGCGTCGGTCCCCGGTGCTCTCCTATCACTCTCAACTGTTACAGAAGAGAAAGCGAAGCGATTGAAAATGGGTTCAACAGTTGTAGATGACGCTCTAAATTTCACAAAGCAAGGAGCCGGGAGACAGTTTGTTGGGAGAATGGCACCTCGTCAGTTTGAGGAACTATGTACGAAATTGGGCCATGATAAGAGGTATTGTACTGCATTTATATATCGACACTGGTTTGCCTGTACTTTTCTCCCTGAGCTGCTATTGCTAACTTACGCGTATATCTGGCCCCGGGTTCAATATGATGCGGCTGATCACGAAGTGGTCATCGACAACTTCCCGATCAGTGGGGTTCATTAAGCTCTTTCTTCATTTTTCTTGCATGAAATTGAGGAGAGCATTCCCCTCAGTATGCAGTTGCGGCTCAGGGTCACGCCTTCCGCTGGACATACACGAAGTGATTTTAAGGGACGTTGGAGTCAATCGTCCAAGACTCCTGAGGGTGACTTGCGCTACACTTCTTTGTCTACAGGTAGGACTGGAACCGGAGTCATAATTGAGGTCGGGGTTTCGGAGAATATGAGGAAGCTCGTACGTGATGCAGAAACGTGGCTGATCGGGCTGAGGGATGAAGTAAGTGCTTGCATTGTCATAACGCTTGATGAATGGCCACCGCATCATATGCCTTCACCGGGCGTTGTGGGACCCGTTATCGATATTGACGAAGAGGCTGCTGCTGCCGATGTGGCTATGGCCCAAGATAGAATGGATGCATGTGCAGATGCCGATACAGTTTCGTGGTCAGACTTGGGTAAACTCGCTCACCCGATTTCAGTCGTATTTTCTGCGTTCCTAGCGTGGTCTGTGCCTCCTGCTATAATGCCTGAACGATGCTAACGATGTTTGACTAGGATCTGCCACTGACTTATATTATGAGCCTTTTCCCACTTAGAAGGCAGTCGTCCTCCGCCATATAATAACTGGTTAGGTAACATCTTCGGCTTGAACCCGCTATGCGAACTGATCTCGGGGTTTCCGGAGCAGGTGTATTTTAGTCCTGCGCCTGGTAACAGTCTCTGAACAATTGTGCATGGTTGGCTTTATGGTAAATATGTACGATTCGAGAGATGTTGTGATACTATGATACATTTACATTTAAGATAGTCTTTATAGCATAACGACAAAATTCCTGTAAATCATCACCTTTAACAAGACATAACAAGAAAAACAGACAATGACCCAAATACTCCTAATGACTACATATAATCAGCCGCGCTCATCACTACCACTACCAAAATATCCTCCACGTCCATGCATATTCGTTTTATTCTACCGAATTAGTCGGTATGATTATGTAACTGCTCGCCAATAAGATACACTTCATCCCGCAATTTTGTCTTCCAGTTATTCCATACTCTGTACACGGCATACGCGGCGACAAGTGATAGGACAATGAAGAGGACTAGTGGGTACGAGAGTCTGTATATCGTTACGATTGTTTCTTGAGGCGAATTCCGCACTGTTGCCGTTAGCTTTCACGAACACGGACAAGAAACAAAGACAATGAGACGCAATGAGACATACAGATCGTGTGCTCAGCAATCCAGCCAAGCGGCACAGGCGTAAGCAACATGGCCGACATACTCCCCGCAATCGGAACAATAAGTGATTTAGTAGCAACCTTAATATTCGGATTGAAATACCCCGACGCAAAGACCTATCCAAATCCTATGAGCGACTGTCGTCATAATATCAACCACACCTTCCAACGCCGAGTGGAATTTACCTGTCTATATGCCCGCGCCCATCTCGACTCCCCATCTAAGGTTAACACCTTCCATAGCATCCTAGAATACAACACGCCAAGTGCCCATCCTTGCATAAAATGAATCACCGGTTGATCGGTTGTGAAGTAGAGGTGTAGCGGAATGACGACGTAAAATTCCATAATCAGCGCTAGCAACGCAGGAATGAGGAGTCCGAACGATATGGAGACATACGAAATCTTGAAAATTTGGTAAAGTAGGGCAATGGTACCGAAAAGCAGTTGGCTTGGACTATGGAACACTACCGACAACCGGCGGAGACCGCGACGAATTGCGGCACTGTTGTCGGCGATGAAACCGCCGAGAATAAACAATGCGCAGAAAATGTAGCCGCCGACGGTAAGGCAGTAGATATCGTTCATCTTCTTCCCCTCCGGAAGTATCATTCTGAATATCTTGCGTCCAACCAATAACGGGCCCACAGTGGCCGTGAGCCCTGTCGCAGCGGCAAACAGCCAAATCACGAACAGCAGCAATCCGATTCGCACTCTAAAATGCGGGGGAGTGTAAACAACGACCACATCTCGCAAATCCTCTGGCCGATCAATCTTCCCGTCAATTCTCCTGTTTTCCTTGGTCACACGCACAAACTCATGCCGTCCTTTCCGGAGATGTACGCTGTCCGAATTTGGCGCTCGTACATATCCGCCGTCTCTAACGAAAGCCACCTCACCGGGGACCTGATCAGTCTCTTCTGTAGACCTGACGACTGTATACTGCATCGAGCCTCTAAACTTGAGCCTTGACATGAACGATCTGTATTGGAACGTTCCTTCTTCATATGGAACCTCAATGTTAAACAAGAACGACGTCAATCTCAGATAGGATGCAGCCTTCGTGAAGAAAAACGACCATGAACGCTTCAGTAGTCCTGATGGTTTGAAAAACCGAAGCACGACTGGTATGAATATGTGATAAAGTAGCAGATCGATTGGAAACTCTGTTATCGTATCGCCCCATTCCCAACTAACTGGTAACACATTGCCACCGACAACATACCGAAGCGTATACACGACACCGCCTAAGCAAATGCAAATAAGGCTGGAGTATATCAGAGCTGAGATTGCAATCTTGCGAAGCTGAGTGAAGACAGGTCTGTCTAGGACGTCCCTGATTGGATGAAAGTTGGGGTCGTTCGGATCGCGGATGAAATAAAGTACTCCAGGGCGAACAATGTCCCTGCACATCGACACGAATAATGCAAAATGAAACATATAACAAGTGCCGACGAACCAGTGCAGGAAGGTGCTTGGTAACGGGTGCTTCAAGCTAAATTCCCATCGGCTTTGCACACTAACACCGTCGAACAGTGGCATGAAAGATACGTCAAGCAAGATGCCACAGAACAAAGGGAATATGGCTAATTCGATACCGATAATGACAATAACTTTCATAATAGCACCAGCTTGCCTCAAGACATCAACAACAATCCGTTCAAGAGCACGACCAACCCTATGTCGAGCAAGTCGTTTCGATCGAGACAAATACCAAGCTCCCATGACTGTGAACATAGTATAACCCGCAAAAACGGCCAAAACTCGATCAATTGCAGTGACCTTCTCTGGAATCACACCACCATGCACAAGCCTGATCCATACCGGTCTCGCAAATGCAGTGGACACATCAGCAGACACACTCCCGTTGAATAAAGCCTCGGCGCTATGATATCGCTCTACAAATCGATTCCACGCGTCTGCAGCGATCGCGTCTTCTGGATGCGACCTAAATATCGGAACGGTGGCATAGAAAATATCAAGAAGAACCGGAGACTGAGACATCAAGTAGATTGTCAATATGAGGATGTTGGCCGCAATGGAAATGAATATATCGACTGTCTGATTTGCCCAAAATGAAATGAATTTCACCGGATAGATGCCGAAAAATGTCACTGGATTTGAGAAAACAAGGAGAGCAACTTTTCCTATCAGATAGGGAACCCATAATGACACGGCAAGCGTGCCAGTCACTAGTATCGTGGAGAATATGCCATTCTGAAACAGGACCGGTAATGGCCCTCGCATACCGATAAGCTCCATGATTCCGTCAAAGTCATCACCTTCTTCGTCTAACTCGTCTTCGAGGTTTCTCTGCAAGTCTGCATCGCCAAAGCCCTCACGAACAACCATTTGATCATTTTGTGCTTCACCATCAGCTTCTCCGAGAATATTATCCCTAAACCAAGCGCCCAATAGGTCCCAAAACCCGTTATTCTCAACGTGCTCCTGTTCTGGTTCAAGTTGAAAGTTCTGCTGAACGTTATTAACATCATGGTTGTTTGCAGTTTCGTCATAATCATCAAAGAAGTCCTCTTGTCTTCCGTTAACATTAGCGACACCGTGAGGCTGCTGTATGTCTTCATGTCGATGCCGCACTTCGACAAGAGGCTCGCCACGGGGCAGATCACCACGGCCCTCCGCAAGTTCTTCAGCCAACCCATAATATCCATCATAATTCCCTTGAAACTGTTCAACCTCATCAAATTGCTGCCCTAGCCGTTCTAACCGCCTGCGTCGGATCTGCTCATGATCATTCTCATCCGGGTCTTCGCGGGGAACCAACGGTATATCTTCCATCTCATGAAAAGGAGCTTCAAATTGACGATCTTCTTCAGGATCTGCATTGGCAATCAGTAACTGAGGTTGATCTTGAGGTGGTAATTGCAATTGCGGCTCCTGGGCTCGTTGCTCTTGTAGCCGCTCAAGAAATGCCGGAATATCTTGGTCCTGGTTAAGCGCTGCATTCTGCAGGACCCACTCCCGTATTAAGAATATTACCACGAATATCAACACCACCAATCCGGTAATGACTTGACCCTCAAATGTATCAACGAGAATTTTACTGTCAACGTTATTAGCTCGAGAACAACAAGGAGCAGCGCATATCCCACTTACTTGACTAATGGGTTGGTAGTCAATTCTCCAAAAATATTATTTTTGGCAGTAACGTTGGAAATCGTTGTAACAAGTGTTGGAACCGCCGCGGTCTCAGAAATGGCCGCATCTGTTGGTTCGAGGATGCGATTCATGGGAGTTGCTATTGTCTCATTCTGGTTCTGCCCATCAAACATCTCGTCGCTCACCCAGAAATAAAACCGAACAGCGTATCGGGTGCTCAGCGGTAGCCACCCGAGCCAGACAAAGCATACCATCATCAGTCGAAGGTACAGTATTATGGACGATCGAACATGGGACGCTATTTTTGACAGAAATAAAAATGGTGGGATATGCGATGGCATGTCCGGCGAGTATAATTTTGTAAATTTGAACGGAGTTTTGCATAGTTCGCAAGCTTGCTTCCGTTGTGAGTGTTGTAACCATTCCATCAAGCTAAAGATATAGGAATAAGTAATGGTTCAGGCAAAGTGCCCAAGTGCCACATCCTACAGCGACATAGAAACGGCTTACCAATCTTGATGGACATATTTTATACTGCCGCTGCATTTGCATGGATGGTATAGAGGCTCGTCCAGCGTCCCCTCGCCCCGACAAATACGGCAAGTGTCGAGCTCACGACGACCATGGGGAGCCTCAGGGCCGTCACCAAACGACGACATGCTGGTCGGAAATAACCTCGTAATTATTTCATGCAATCAATTTCATTCAATATGTGCAAATGTAGTCGGTAGAATCGTGTGAGCCAACTATAATCGTTGCTGGTTGCCCAATAGTTTCAATATCTTGTCGAGATCAATGGCGATTATGAAGCTGAAGTTCTCATTCGGACCGAAATTTGGAAGTATGTGGGCAATGAGGTTAGGGTTCAGATGACACGAGAGGTTTTGGTTTGGCATGCTGAAATCTACGCAAGGCTAAATCAACATTGCTCCGTCTTAAAAAAGCAATTTGGCTAGTCGCTGTTGTGGATTAGGGTTATCCGAATAAACGGATTTGGCGAGCTCCCAATTGCCAGTAAACATACGCGTATCAAGATCCGGCGGTATGAGAGATACTTCACTAATTGTCAGATAGAGTTAGCTGACTGTCCAGGCACTAATCTTGTGGATTGTCCATTGCCAATTTAATGGAGGCGGAAACTACTATGTCCGCGAGTGAAGAAGAGGGCGTTGCACATCAGGTTCGTGATACGCTACCTGAAATTGAACGCGGGTGCACTTTTAAGAATAAAGATGACCTATTGAACAATATGCGTATTGTGGCATTTGCTCGTGGGTTTTTCTATCGAGTGTATGAGCAGAACGCCTTGGAAGAGAATGGGTCGCGAAAAAGTCCCGCTTCGGTCTCTCGAATCGTGTTTACATGCTCTACAATAGAGGGCGTAAGTGGCTAGTTTCGCGCCCTACTTGTATAAATACTGCAGAGACTGATTTTGTGAATGAATAGGCACCACATTCTTGTCCATGGACTATGACAGCCACTCCACTGCCACAGTCTCCCGAGAAGTGGACCGTAACTGGTGTCGGTACCACACACCTGGACGTTATGTTCCCCCTTGTAGGCAATTCGCTTCAAAAGTTTCTGCAATTGTCAATGGCAAATAAGTTGCGGTCACGGTCATACAAGAGCAATGACGTGGAAGGCGCGTTCACTTCTGACGTGCGCGAGGGAAACAGAGTCGCGATCGGCCCAGACGGTAAGATATTGGATCGCGACGCAGCTGGTAGGTGAATGCTTGGCATCGTACAATGGGAATGGGTTGACTAAATAAATTACAGTTAGCGCCGCATCGCGGATTGGACAAAAACGGTCTGCTGATGCTGACAGGATACTTTATGCAAATCTTCCTCGACAACGCGGACGACCACCCAAGCATCCAAAGCCCCCGCCTGTATACGGTGAGAGCGTACTGCAGTTTGCGCACACATTCACACGACCGGTAGGCTCTAGGAGTAACACCATAGAAGACCCCCCACCACACACTCCCGATAACGCTTCCGTGTCGACCTCTGAGATTCCAGAAGCCTCACCTTCACAAGCCTCCGTCGACGAGCTGAAAGAGTTATCCGCAGAATTCAGGATCAGGAGAACACTCTCCGTCAGATCGTTGACGAACCCACTTTCAGGGAATATCAGCGCAGTTTTTGTTGCTTCAGAGCGTCAGACATTGTTTGCGAACAAGTACCGGGAGCTGTTCATTATAGACACGAGGTCGACATTTCACGTTAGTGACACGGAAGTCGTAGGGCTGAATATAATCGGTATAGATCACGAAATGCGCTCGTTCTCAGCGGGTACAGCTCTCTTTTACAATAACGAACCGCGAAAGCCATATCTTTGGATTCTACGCCAGTTCCGGTCCGTTCTGTTCTCAGGTACGCGAACATCATGTATTAGTCAAGACGTCACAAGTCAGGATGAACCAGGCGTCTTTATCACGGATCGCAATGATGATGTGCTAGATGCAGTTAGTGAAGTTTTCCCAGAATCTTTATCGCGCATATGCAAGACGCAGATCTACGCCTCTTTAACTGAGTATCTTGCGTCAAGACGGTCGTTCCTCGTCGAGGATAAGATAGCCGAGTTTGAAGCAGGAATCTTGGCTTTAGGGTCAACCACAGATAAGAAGGAGTATATCGATCAGTTAAGTTCTCTACGACGAGCGTTCCAAGGGTTGGTCCTCTGGAATGATTTTGCAAGGGAATACATGTCGGGTTGGGAGACAGCGTGGATGGACTTCTTTGATGCAGAGCTCAGGACGTTTGGGATGAAAACTACGGCTAGATGTGAAGCGTTTGCAAAGAATCTGCGTCAGAAGTTAGAGGTTGAGTTTACTCTGGAGTCTGGAATTAGCAAGCTGCAAAGAGTTCTTAAAGTTATGCAAAAAGAGGTGTTCGATATTCCAGATTTTATTGAGCAGGACAATAACTTGTTAAGATACCGAGCGACGCTGCAAATTCATTACAAGCTGTATCCGGTGAAGTTTCGCGTGTCTCAATTCGCGCTATTGAAAATGACTGGCGAATTGAGGACATTGGAAGATGCAGATGGTAATGAGCCAGCTGACACGGACAAAGGTCATTGCAAATGCACGGTACCGGCACAATTCGGCCTTCCATGTTATCACGACTTGCAATATCTTGACGAAGTCAATTTAAGTACGATTGACAAACGATGGCACGTTCCAGCATTCACGGATGCCCAGCTTCGTCAACAATCTTACACTCCAGTTAACAGGAAGAGATTGTTGGCGAACGAGGAGCTCTCATTGGATAACCAGATTGTGTTTGATCCCACTGCTACTAAGACTACTCGAAGCGGCACGCCAGCACCTCCAGCACCTCCAGCACATAATACCGCACCTATTCCCTCGCTGGCACCCCCCTCTCAGCCAAAGCGGCGGGGACGGCCACCGAAATCAAGGACTCAGGCAGCCAGTGTGCCGTTGCCGAGTTCGCAGGCCCCGCAAGCATTGTCAGCTACAACTGCGGAACCGGCGCGTGCGTCTGCGCCTCCTATGTCTATTGCAAGTCCGTCAAGTACGCGTGCAACAAAACACACGGCGCCAAATTGGCCAGTGCCGCCGATGATTGCCTCGACGCCGTCACCAGCACCGGAATCCGGTCGTCCTACTGCACCTGTCGCTTCCGCTCATAAAGACGCTGAGCCTACCCAAGCTACTAGCGGAGGAACAATGGGAGTATTCCGTAACCCGTCTTTTAAAATAGTTATCGAATCGCCGGCAAGGAAAAACACCAGGGCATGCTCAAGTTGTGGGTCAACGGAGCATGACTCGCGGATGTGCGGCAAGAGGAAAGAGATCCAGAAGTTAATTTTGTCCTAGTACGCTGTGTTACTAAGCATAAAAACAATGTGGTTTATTCGGCGCAGTTTGGAATGCTTTGCGGGAATCTGTATCATAGAAGGGTTTGGAAATTTGTACTATAGCGAGTGTCAGAGATGTAATATGAGAACCGAATGTAGGTCGCGAAGTAGCTATTACACGACGTTGGCATGATCGTAGATCGGTCAATTCTGCAGAGTGTGCTATTATACATGGATATTCATTCGCCCAGTCCCCGTATTTACAGATCAATAACCGTACAAATGCGTTTCCAGATCTCAGAAACCTTTTGGATTCGTCCGTATCGACGTCTTGGTCCATTTTGCCACTTCTACGACTATTGTTAGCACCAACACAAATTGGCACGGTATAATCAAACTTACTATGAAGGCCGATTCTGTAACCGGGTGACCGCCGGTGGAAAGTTGTATATTTATCCCGAGCCGGCATGTCGCTCTCCTTCGGTAGTTCGGCTTTTAATCGATCGAGCGTTTTGCATGTGAGGCCCTTTGATTTGAGCCCTTCTTCGACAGTCGCAATTACTTGGTCGACACCTTGTAGACGTTTCCGCTGCCTGTATTTTTGACCTGCAGACATTCTCCATGGGATTTTCCTGTCGATTACTTGTCAGTAGTGTCATGCGATACATCCTGGGTTCCCCATTGCTTAAATTGCTTCCACAAGTGGGATCATAGAGTCGGCAGGCAGTCAATACGTACCAGAGTAGTCCTGAGAAGACAGGATTTGTAGGCTTGAATGGTCCGAACATCACAATTGTTAGCCTTTACCGATTCGCAGCCCCAGTTGCTTCCGTGTAGTGTGCAAGTATGGAACTGTAGAAGGGTGCAGACGTTGTAGGGACTGACTGCGAAAAAAAAGGGGACCTAGATGTGAGCCCGCAATCTTCGGAAGATCTCGCGATAAAGTTTGCTTCTCCCACCTCTGGGTGTGAAAATATTGACATGCGAATTTACTCTACAAAAAACTATCCTTGGATGGCTATAGCATTTAATCTACCTGTCATGCGGAACTCATGAATGCCAAAATTATTTATTCATTTATTTAATGGACTATGGGGTATAGACACGTAGCAACCCGTCCCCACGAAAGCTCGACTAATTCTTTTCAAAAAGCACAAAGCAACGAATATCTCACAAAACTCGATCAACTTCCATGCTACAATGCCAAAATACGAAAGACCAATGCCGGAGTGAACGTTCAGTAGAATAAAAGAAGCATAAGCCGTACACCGAAAAAAAATTTGCCCAGAACTGTCACTTCACGATAATCACTTGATAACTTTTTATGATCTCCTACACGAACAACTGTTCAAACTATAAGAAAGCTCTATGTTACTAAAACTCCAACGCCATTTTATTCCATTTCATCATCATCTTTTCAGTTGCGCCGACTTCGAATTTGATGCCCTGAATCACCTGCCTTGGTGAGAGCCGACGTGCTGTTCCTCCCACACCATCCGCCGCGAAAAACTCAGTCGTTCAGGGTTCTCGAAACTCTTGATTTTCTCTACCTGATACTCCTCGTCTTCACCGAGAACACCGCCTCGCAAACCCATCTCTCCGCTATCGTCATGTAACCGAGAGTCTTTGGACATTCGTCGGATTATACCAGGCTTCGGGTCAATCTCGATAGGAAGACTGGATCCAAATGTAGCGATGCCGGCTTCCGCAATGTTTCCGTCAAGGTCTTCGTCGAATGATGATACGTTGGAATCATTGCTTCCATTCTGCTGAGGAATTGGCACGGCAAGTTGACTCTGCGGGGCTTGCGTGTGGAAAGACGCCGAGTTTCCGGTCCAGCCTGATGGCGCAGACGTGATTGTTACTCTCCGGTCATCGCGTTGGTCGAACGGGTACTCTGATGACTGTCGCGCAAATGGACCACCAGCAGAGTAAAGATCGGAGAATGACGAGACCTTGCCTCCACTACGACGGAATGATGGCCGTTCAACGTAAGATGAAGAATGTAAAGTCTCGTCCAGTGCAAATACATCATCGGACTCGGAATCAGATCGTTCCTCGTGAATGGGAGTGGTTTGAGTGCTGGTCTGGTGCACGTGTGCTCGCTTGCTAAAACCGAGATACGACGAGGGCGCTGAACTGGACATCATACCTTTGTGATTGCTGAGTCCTTGTGGTTCACCAGGCAGTGAAGGCACAGTCATAGCCTCGTCTTCTGGTGTTCGTAGGGACTCTGTTTCGGTGTCGGCGCTCTCGTCACTTGCCACAGCTGGTAATGACGCTCTCTCGACCCTCTTTTCGACGAACTCCTTCTCGTACTTGTCTTCCACAACTGCGTCTGCATCTTCGATCATTTCCTCCTCGGGCTCATCCAGAGCATTCATGCTCATGGCTGACAACTTGGACGGCAACTGGAAGTAGTGTTCCACTTCGGTGGTTCCAGATACCACGTGCGGTGACGACTTATCCAGCACGATATCAGCGCCTGGACTCACGGGAGAAATCTCCTCCGCAAGTCTGAACATGACCTTCTTTTTGTCACCATTGCGCTGTCGCTTGTTGCTGCCACCCTTCAAACTGCTCGGAATCGACAATCCGCCGACACTCTGGTCAGGCTTCGGCCCTTTGGAAGCGATTCCTTGCTGTTGTGCGAACGCGCGCAGGATCTCATTCTGGAAGAGATCAAACTCGCGTAGCTTGTGCTCTTTGAAGATCTCGATCTCGCGCAATATCAGTTCCCGCCGGGCATCAAGCTTCTGCTGCAACTCGTCTGGTAGTGAATTGACTTGCTCGGCTGACATGCTGTTCCCAGAGGGGGGCGCACTGCCCGCCAGACCCGGGATAGGTCTCGCAGGATCCATCCGGAGGCTGGCTAAGTAAGATGTGAACAGGTCTGGAGCTCTGCCTTTCACGACAGCTATAAACTAGCAATGTTAGTTTCTGAAATAATAACCAGGGACGGGGCCCCGCGAGCGGTTACGCGGATCTGGCGGAGAATTCCGACTTCGCTCAAGAGCAGATAGCCAGACACTTGACGTTGACGTACCTGGTCAATTGTCCAACACGCGCCTGTCTGCTCACGGGACGCCTCAGACCTGCCGCTTGTAAAAAAGCTCAGTTGCTTGATGATGTGCAAGGACGGCTTGTGGAAGCTGTCGCTTCTTCCTCGAGGAAATAAAGCTGGGGAGGGAAATGTTGGCTGGCCGGCTAGTGTGCTGGTAAGATTTGCACGCCTGCTTGACATTGACAGCCAAGTGGAGCTCTGGCCGCCGTCGTAGAGTCATCGCTTCTGCTTCCGGCATTTGGTACAGGACCCAGAGTTATCGTCATTATTGGCATTCCAACAAAGCCGACTCTACGTCCGCGAATATGTCTCAATTCTGTTCGGTATCGAATATTTTTATGGAGTAGGACGTTTAACTTTTTTTGTTCATTGTGTATGGTGCCAGCATTGCCTGTTGGCAGCCTTGGCTGGCAATTGTTTGCATCCAGGAGTCAGTTCATCCCCCCGAAGCCGATAACAACGCGATGGCACGGCCCCGGACCGAGGAGGCGGAAGCGTTTTACATTGCCGTTTACGAAACTGTTCAGCGAATTCCGCTCGGTAGGGTGACCACTTACGGTGTGTTTGGCGGATTGCAAGCGGTTGTTTCTATGGGCTGATTGACGTTTGGTTAGGTCACATAGCTCTTCTTATCCATGCCCCGCAGAACTCGCGACAGGTCGGATCCGCCTTGAAGTATCTCCGCCATGGCCCGCCGGCAACTAATGGTACTGCCGCGGGACCTCCAGCGGCCGAATCCGATAACAACGCAGATGGAGAAGAGTCGGATTCGCAGGACTGGTCCCACCAATTCAATGGAGAGACTGTGCCCTGGTGGCGGGTTATATCTGCAGATGGCAGAATTGCCTTTCGCGCCCGTGGAGCAATGGATGAGCAGAGTGAGCGTCTACAGGCCGAGGGAGTTGATGTCCGAAATGACGCGCACTCGAGGCCGAGATCTATCAACCTTCGCGAATACGGATGGTTTCCTCGTCCAGAGGACGACGATTCGGATTGAGCTTTGCATATGCAAGAACAATGGTGTCTTGAGTATCTAGACAATTCTAACATTCTATCGATTCAAATTAGACGTGTGATTAACTATATATACGCTCTCTGATACGGGTAGTACAGCGGCGGAATATAGTTTGGCTGATAATATCCATACGCTCCCGTACTCCCATACGACGCATAATTGTTGGGATACCCGTTCCCATAGCCGCCGTAAGTTCCTGTCTCCGGTTCTCGCCGGTCATAGTGGTATTGCTGTTGATTTGAGCTCGCAAAGCTGTCGGTTTGAGATGGCCATCCACTGTAGAAATTCAGAGGATAAGAATAACCGTTGTGGATTGAATGTGACGGGGCAACTGGAAAGTAGTAGTATCCTACTTGGCTAGCTTGAGGATAGGCGGATGTTCGTGGAGGCGGCGTCGGCGATTTCGTCTTCCGGCCAGACTGATGGCTCGACGACGGCGGTAGGGAAGTCGAATTCCTATTGCGCTGGAACCGGTCGCCCTGTTTCTCGGACATTGTGTCATCAGCATTTTCTTTCTCGTTGGTCGACCGGGCGCTGTCATCGTCGTTGGCGTCGATTAGCTCGTTCTCCGGCAAACCATCCTCACTGTGCCGAGAAGCGATAGATCCAACCCCAAGCTGTCGATCCTCGTTCTCTTCTGCGAATTGTGTAGGTTTGTTACTTAGCCGTCCTACCAGTCGATGCCACCGTCGTTTTGCCGCTGAAATTTGTTCGTCCCACTGTTCGTCATCCTTCGTCACGCCTCCCGATTGAAAGAGAAAGTATCCGCCAACCGCCATTAGCAGAATAAGAAATGCAAACACGACTATTAGCCCCTTTGAAAAAGCTGTGGACCCCCCTGGAGGCCCTTGAGGTGCTGCGAACGAAGTCGATGACACTATCGTAACTGTGAAGGTCGACGTTGCGGAAGTTGTGTCCTCGGCGCGGCCGTGGATGGTCTGCATCGATCGTACGCTGATGAGATTGCTGCCATAAGGCAGCCGATGTTTGGATACGGGTGTAGCCTTGAACTTATGTTTACGCAGAGTCGGGGATGCGGGATCTGTGGTTCGAATTGGAATTACAGCAGGCACATATAGTAATTACGGCAAACTGGAGGTGGTTACTTGTTGTGTTGTTCATAAGCGCCCGGGGCGTGTCGCTGGGTTGGGGCTGGTTACTAAATTCGACAAGTGTTCAACAATCACTCGTGACCTTGATCGCGAACAACGTTGTTACACAGCCGGCGTACAAAGTCCGGGGTTTGGGCGGGCCGCGAGCCGCGAGCCGAGCAAGGTTAAAATTATTAGCCGACCCCAGAATATTATTCCAAACACGCGCGATGATGCCAGAATTAATAATCTGTCCAAGGGGGCAATTTCCGGCTAGAGAGTTTCATTTCGAACTCGGATGTTAGTTGGAAGGCGTCGCAGAGCCGTCCACGGCATCAATAATGCATCACATGGAGCCAACGGTAAATTCTCTCCACTAAATAATAGACACGAGAATCGTGTAAACATTTACCTACGCTAGTCCCAAGGAGGAATGGCTGGTTTACTCCATGAATCTCCTAAACATTTACACTACGTATGATGGGCCGTACTGTGCATACCGAGCAAGCCCATTACGTGAGACGATGTCAGCAGTCGCACTTGGATATGCTGATGGATATCTTGATTAAGCTCCTGTTGAGGGGACCAGGTCAATTGCCATATTTTGGCCATAAGTAGTCACTAGGAGCACGTCGTCACTATCTATTCTCACCACGACAGTGCACCATATACAGGATGACGACAGCGACGGAGTTTGTTGACTCTGTGTTGTCGGCCGCGTTTGTCAAGCTGGTGTCGACGCCGATGTCAATTACGAAGGAGGAAGTTTCTCGGCACGTCGTCGAGAAACTGAGGCAAGCTCGGCCCAGTGACTTGCCGGTTCCGTACGCTGCGAGATCCTACGCCAATGAGATCTTCTCGGTCTTTCCAGAAGATGTGTTCCCTACTGAATTCGAGGTAAACACGCACTTGCAGCTTTTGAGCATCTTGCGCAGCCTGCGATCTCGAGTATCCGACACGGATGGCTTGTTTGGTGTGTGGAATTCTTATATGCGAGCGGACATGTCTAAGGTGTTTGACAAAGTCGACGCGTCAAATGGGTATTGGCCGACAACTGCATCAGAGATAAGATGGAAAGTGTACGTGGCCCGAGCAGTCGAGCGATACGCTCTCTGGTTCAATTCTTATCCTGCTGCAGGGTTTGATGTCCGGCCGAGGTTTCTAGGAGGTGTTCCTTGCTCTATTGATATGGGCACGTTGCCGCCCATTGATGTGTTGATGATTTGGCATGTGCATATGCTACATCCCCGAGCCTACTGGGAGGACTGCATTCGAACCAATCGACAGGGATTCTTCAGATCTATGGCGTTTCCCTGGCTCGCTATCGTCAGTATATTTTTCTCTACATATACTGGCACTGGCTAACAGCATTGAAAGAGTCATACAATTCGACACAGGGGCGATAATCCCGACGCCGAACTGGTCTACGACCCGTCAAGCGATGCTCAGAAAGACTTTCAAGCACGTACGGGCTGTAGTTTCGACAACGAAGACGACAATATCGTTAAGCACGTGCAGTGTACAAATTGTCGAAGGCGGGACATTCAAGTAGAGTGGCATGCTGCGTTTCACCATGGCTGGGCCGAAGAGAAGTTTGAAAAGTTTTGTCCCGAGTGCGGGGCCATCATAACTCGAGACTCGTTATCTGCGCTTCAGTTTCTCGACGACTTCAGTTTACTATCTAGTAACGGAGTGCCGATGAAGTATGTTCGTTAGTTATTGGCGTACATCCGAAAGGTTTGTGGCTGACACTGGACACAGAGGAACATTATTGGATTACTTGGGAGTGGACGACCGGGAGCAGTGTTCCTATCCAGGTTTTGCCAACGAGTTCCTTGGCAAGATGTTCTCCATGCCGAAGCTTACTCTTGAGTCAGGTGAGGGAATTGACGTCATTCGGAGCAAACTGAAGGACATGCTGGGTGACAAAAGCAAATTGGTACCAAACGCATTCAACGGCCAAATTCATCGAGACAACCAGTTTCCTCTTCGACGCATGCTGGTTCGATATCAGGATAATCCGACTCCGTTTGCGGTTGATCTTCAAGCGGCCGTGATGCGGCAAGGTCATTTTGTTGATATCATGAATGCACTCGCGTACATCTCGTCCCCTTTCCGCAAGATCACAGTCGACAGGTCAATCGAGCGCCTTCTTAAATTTCTATACCTTCTACGCACCAATCCCGGCAAATGCCTTGCCCCGCCGCTTGATGTCGACTTGGCGTGGCATACATTTCAGCTTTCACCAGCAGCCTATATGGCCTCGTGCTTTGTTCTCACCGGGACCTATGTTGATCACGATGATTCGATTGGCACGCCGGCACTCTCAGACGCACATAAGCTAGCCGACAAGACCTGGCGGTCTCAGTTCCCATCTGACCCGCTTGGCTATGACGGCTGTACATGTGTTTTCTGCGAATCCGAGCGCCAGTTCACGACGTCGTCGTCTGGTCGGTCATCGTCAGCATCCAAGAAACTACTTGCCAAAATCGCGCCGGCGGACTCCCGCAAGCGGGCTCAGACTATCGACGAGTTCTACGAGATGGCATGTACGACGGCCCGAAACAACGGTGCTCGCGGGGTCGTCAGGCTGCAGCCGCCACCTACCGGCGTCAAGGGCGAACGTCCAGTCCCGCGGCACCCGTACTTGTCGTTCGTCCCGCAGGACGATCCGACGGCGAGTAACGTGTTTCAGCATTCGACCGCCGTGGACTATGCCCATGCAAAATGCATTACGATATTGAACCTCGCTGGGACGCTACCAAAAATATCTAGGAACAGACCAATTCCTGTATACACAGGCGCGCCGGCGTGCGGAGCGGCCATGTAAGCTGTGTGTTTCATCATTACGGCGGCCGGGATTCTGGAATGTATTGCGCTGTTTCGCCTCGAATAGAACTTCTATGCAAATGTATTTGTTATCATACAAGAAGAGCATGAAATAGGGAGCTAGAACCGTAAGACAAATCATGTTTCAACCGATACCACCAATCCAGCAGACCGCAAACTGAAAGAGATAAGAACGATACCAAACAAACACTGATGATTAACTTGAAAAAACTCCGCCAACCCCGACCCAGATCCCGAAAACGAACTTTGCTCGCAAAAAAAAAAGGTGTACTTTTGTATACAGAAATGCTAATGTAATAATTCTAATTCTTGACTGCCTGAGGCTGTGGTCCGGTGTTGGCTCCGGCAACGCTGACGTCGTACGACGAGTGCGACTTCTTGCGAAGGTCGAAGACCTTGCGATGCGGTCTTACCTTGCCATTCTTGATATTCCGCCGCGATCGCAAAATAATGCTCGACAGATCATCGTCGTCCTTGCTCTCGTCATCTCGTTCCTGATGCCGCTCGATCATAGATCTATATACGGCATCAGGAATGACTGGCGTCACCAGGCTCAACGTCTGCTGGCTAGACGAAAGCAGGTTGAGCTTAACCATATTCGTAGGACTCAGCGATGGTAAGTCCGGGTTGACTTCAGCAAGCGTGACAGGCTTCATTCGTGGCGAAGTTGGAGCGGCGCTCTCTTTTTCTGTCGCGGAGAAATGCGTGCTGCCGTTGGGTGTCCAGCGCTGACTCAGCTTGTGGATTATAGCCGGCAAGTCTTCTCGGAACAATAACCGTAACTGATTTTCAATTTGTGATTGTATCAAACGCGCGATCGCTGGGATAGAATCAAACGTGGACGAAATCTTGATAGATTCGAGCGGGTCGTTCCGGAACACGAGCGTCGCGCCCTTGGCTTTTGAAAAGACGAGAATAACAATCCCGGAGAGTGTGATCTCAGAGAGGGTGATTGTCAACGGGATCTTGACGGAAGCGTTTGCAGCGAGAAATTTCGGGGATGTGAATGACGGTGTGAGATGCGAGTAAATGTTAAGGGGGTTCGCCTAATAAAGGATCAGTACATTGGCGGACGATGGACAAATTGCCCAACTCACTTCAACTAGAGTCTGCAAAGACATGAGAGCGTCGCCATTGTATGTGAGTTTGAAGACTCCACGAAACCGATCGTCTGCTAGATCTCCAATTTCGAGAATTTCCAGTTCCGGCGGCTAAATGCACCGTTAGTCGACGCGCCATAATGCAACCACCATTATTGTTGACAACTAAAGTGAAACCACATAAGCTGAATTCCAAAACTACATGCCTTTGTCCCCAGATTAAGGTCTTTGACATGTATTGTGTCCACGATGATAGGTGGTTTGGTCCCTTTATTCAGCGCTTCGGTCAGCAGGGCCTTTGCCTTTGGATAGAAGTTATCCTCTGTCGCGAACGGCCAAGAAAATTGAAAGGACATGTTCAGTAATCGATTTTGGGTTGAAACACCAATATAGCAAAGCTGACTATTGACTCGGCCGTACCGGTTGCCGTGAATTGCTCGTGCTCGTTGATATGCGAATTTTTATGAATGCGATCAAACATGCGACAGGACAGTCTTTTCAACCCACAACTAATGTCCCTAGCACACGCAAAATCAAACCCGAAAATACACGCAGAGCCGATATATTTAAGCGGATTGCGAATATCCGACTCAAATGGTCGCGTGAGACTTAGTGTATAAAGTAGCGTGGAATTTTCGTTGCAGCCGACAAACGCATTTTGCCGCCAACAAAAGTCTATGATCGCCTCTGCTACCCGGGGTACGATCGCGCTCTCACTGATTAAGGCGCATGTTCTCGTACCCACACCAGCCAGCACGAACTAAGCCATTTCGGGTAGGTAACAAACACGCGCCTGCCGCCATGCTGTTATGCACGCATGCGTGCCATGCTCTACGCTGAGACTACTGCCGCTCACTCCTGATTGGCCATGGCAGCCCTAGTATCCCTAACCCTCACGGGCAGCCCGTCAGACCATCTCGGTACCGCGATCGCGCATAGTAAGTTTCGTACCCGGACTCAACTTCGCGGTGCTTGGATTCGAAGACGCTATCCCACCTTGGTTTTGATTTATCAGTGTTCTACACAACCTCGCATATACCAACAAAACATCACGATGCTGGTATGTAGAAAGAAGCAGCTAGCTATTTTGGCGTTAGTTGATTGAGACGACTGACAAATATTGTTCTTTTGTGCAGGTCAAGAAAGCCAATAACATCATTTCCAAGCAGTGGTACTACCAGTCTAATCCCATGCACAGAGAGCTCTGGATGAGAGTATGTGGCTATTATATTTATTTATGCGAATATTTGGCTAGCCTGTGAAGGACCAACACGTTCCTGATGACTGGGAAGGTTGATTTCTATGGTGCTGGTGAAACTAAAAATTGTTCCTTTCTAGCATCCCCGAAGCTCGCTCTACGTCATCCCCTACTGGATTGCCTTCTGGGGTGGTATGGGCTATACCACGTACTACCTGGGCAGAATGGTTCTTGTATGTTTAGATTGCTGTTTGAATTAGAATGCGTAATGATCTAACGTTTATTTGTACGTTTGTAGGGGCAGAAGGCGTAAACTCGTCGCATCACTTCAGTTCAGCGCAGCATAGAAGATAAACTATTGTTCAACCGGGTGGAATCCAGATGTGGCACAGTGTATATACAGACAGCATGGATCACTCGATGGGGATAACTGGATTTTGTGGTTGACGTGTAAATCGTTGAATATATGTGCGACTTTACCAAGTTTCATTACGTCTGTCTAGGAACAATAACCCGAGGTTAAAGCAACATATTTTCATGCCCATAATTACGCGCAATTTATTCCACATAATTTGTACCAAACTCGACCCTGGGCAAGTTCCCGAGCAAGTCTCCGAGCCTTGGATAGTTCTATGATGCCCAAACCTAAAGCGGGTAATACCATAACTGTCTAATGTTGTGGGACTGATCTACGAGAACTTGACATCCCGCGCCGCGGATGACGTTGACCACATCTCCTACACTGCGTAATCTTTGTGAGTAGTGCATAGGCCGATATTTATCGGATCTTATATTAATTAACAGCAAATAGCGCCAATTATTGTATATATTCTAGGTGCTGCTACTTGCCTTGTTGGTACATATTCTTCAGTTTGATTACGACATACTGTTCACATGGCCACGTTTGAGGACAATAACCCGTTCGCCGGTGCCGACGAACTCGCTACAGAGCAGCTCCGAACAACAGATCACTTTGCGACGATTATAGATTCAGAAGATCAGGATGATGGTAGTGTTAGCGGGAAACCATCTGGATTTCCCAGCTTTAAAGACAGCTACGACACTTCATCCCATACTGCTGATGATCCCAACGCACAACCACCTACTCTCAGGGAAGGATTCTCATCGCGGATTGAACAACTTCTTATCGGTAATCCAGATCTTGAAATATTAATTGTGGATGCTGGAAAGAATCTCGAAGGAAGCGGTGGTGGCTACATTGCGTATACCATTCGCACAGGCGTAAGTGGATCCTTATTCGTGCTCAGGCTTGTCCCCATAATTGGTCATTTCGGAATGACTGATTTGGTAATATAGGATTTGTCAGTTAGAAGGCGATACTCAGAGTTTGAGAGTTTGCGAAATGGACTTACACGGTTGTTCCCTACACTTATCGTCCCTCCCATTCCAGAGAAACATACTATGGGTACGAGTACACGACGCTGACTTGTTGAGACGGGATCTAACGCGCCAATAGCCGATTATGCTGCGAAGCCCACCAAAGCGAAGGAGGATATGCGAATTATTGACCATCGTCGACGGATGTTGGCTGTATTTCTCAATAGGTGTCGTGCAATGAGGCAGATCAGAGAGCATGCTGTGTTCCAAAAATTCCTTGACCCCAATGTCAGCTGGGTGGGTTGCTAGTTCGATCTCTATGCTGTAGTAGTAGCTCTAACATTGATTTATTCAGATCGAAGTATTGAACTCGCCGCCTCTAATATCAATCCCGAAATCAATTTTGCGCGCACCGCCACTTGATACTGGTCATCCCACACCTGAGCACGCCTATCTCCCGGTGCCGTCGCCGTCAGCACGGCTAAAGGACGGTGATGATGTGGAATTCCAGGCTGCAGAAATCAGTGCCAAAGAGTACGAGATTATCATGTCAAGCGGTATTGAGAAAGTCAACAAGAGAATCCTTAAACGCTATGGCGAAATTGCGGCGGACTTGGCGGAGCTAGGTGCACGATACAATGCGTGGAGTTTAAACGAAGTCAATACTCTTGCTGCGGCAATCGAAAACGTCGGCCAAGCTGTGGATCTTACGTATATTTCCACTGAGGAGCTCATTTCGTCACTCTCATCTTCTTTCAGTGAGCCTCTAGGAGAGTCGGCGCAGTTTGCAGCTGTGGTTAAAGCTGTTCTGAAATATCGCCATCAGAAAGCTTTGCAGTACGAGATTACAAAGAACTCGCTTGTTGTCAAGAAGGATATTTTGGAAGGACTTGAACGGACCGAAATGGAATCTCAACGGATCAACGAGTACTTGCTTCGTCGAGATGATCACATCATTCGTGCCGATGGGCCAATTGCTAGTGTTCCCGATGCACCTGTCAGCCAGGAGGAGATTGCAAAAGCAGAATTGACGGCTGAATATGCCGGTGCACACGAGAATGGCAATAGCGCGCCTGACGAGCCTGCGAAGGAGCCGGCCTCGCAGGAGGAGAGTGATGCCACAGGCGGTGGTACGACGACAACCGTAACGCGACGATCTTTTGAGGACGAGTCATTTCCGCCAACTCACGCGCATGCCGAAAATCCGTACGCTACCGTCCCGCGAGCTAAAAAGAGCAATGGATTTAGAATACCTGTTATTGGTAAGATTAGCGATGCATTCCATGGCATTGTCGATGTTGATCCCGAGGCGACGCGAAGGAATAATATCGGAAAGACAAGAGAGGAGATCCAGATTGTAAGTATTCAATTCGTCTTGAGATCTATGAAAGACAGCGCTAATTTGTTAATAGTTCGAAGCATCTCTTCGAGTAGCAGAGTCTGACCTAAGGCAAGCATCGGCGTCTGTGAAGGTGGATCTGGCACGGTACGACAAGACAAAGGAACAGGATCTTCGAAAAATGATGGTATGGGCATTTAGGAGATCATCCAAATGTTGCTAAGCTGACAATACGTAGATCGCATATGCCAAATGTCACATCGAGTGGGCGCGAAAGAATCTGGAATCGTGGGAGCGGGCCAAGGCGCGTATCGAGGAAATCAAAGTGAAGTAGACGGCTATGTCTGAGCCCCTGCTTTAGATCCTTGCGCATTCACTTTGTCGATACTGTTCATTTAAAGCGTTGGAGGTTGTGTTTGGTTAGTTAGTTTCCGTTGTTGCCGTCTTTGTCATGTTACAGGTACAGGGTGGTTGGCTTTGATTACTGGTCGTAATGTAGTACTATTTGTCGTTAATATTGATCATGGCGTGTGCATGGAACGAAACTCATTACACATCGAATACTATCGGCGAAGGCCAATGCGGGACTTTGCCGCCGGGACTGGTTAGCCTTGAACGCGCTAATCTGTCCGCTGCAAGGGCGCCATTGTAACTCGTCTCATGCTTAGTTGAGAATGAAATACGAACCATGCCTCTCATCGGCGGAATAACATTCTATCGGCATTTCTATGATCCAGAGTAATTTACTGACAACTGCAGCGAGGTAAATTGACCTTCGACTGCAGTAGTTCAAGCCTGAGTATGCATAGGGCTCGGGTACGGAAACCAGTTTATGAGTAAGTAAAAATATAGTTGTCCAGCATGTCTACAACGGTGTCGATCAAGGAGTATTCCTGTTTGCTAGCGGTTGTCGCTCTTGCACACGACAACAATTGGCGAGAGATCGTGGATTGTTTAAGAAACTGTTGTGATTATATCATGGCATCGAACTGACTTTACCATTTGAATGCGTCAATTCATTTTTGCTTAAACTTTGCATACATGTCACCCGTGTTCAGTCGGTAAGGCTACCTTTCGGCCAGAACCCACCGATTACAGTTACTGACCTGGTCGTGCTTCCGATAGTTGAAAACGGAATAAATATTGATAGACGCATACAAATACAGACTAGCCACACATGACAAGGTAGAAAGATATATACAAGTACAGACGAGGGGGAATATAGAACAACAGAGCGAAGCGAACTAACGAGAAATAATACAGCGCGAAATTGAAACTCAGGTCAGGGCCCCTCTAGCGTCATTGAGGTCTGGGCCGTATCCGGATGCCAGCAGTCCTTACCATTCCCGCCTGGAATCGGGCCTCGAACCAGTCTCGACGAAATGATGCCGGAGCGGGGAAGAGCGGAGATAGGACACTTTCACGGTGAAAGATCATGGGTGAGATGTCTAGCAAATTTTCTGAATCTGATAGTTAAAGAAGTTCTGGAAGGACTGCGCATTCCATTTGGGCACAAAATAATCCATTGTTGCAGTGTCGATTGGGAGGGTCGCGGTTTGTTTGTTTCCTTTGTGGTCGGGTTTCCGCTTTGTCGTCTTGCGGTCGTGGTCTCGTTTGTTTCCTTTTTTGTGGGGTCGGTGTTCCATCTCTTTTGGGGTCGGGATTCTTTTCTTTCTTTTTTCGAGTTATGATCGCCGTCTTGTGCTTTTTGTTAGTTTTTTTGGCCCCAGTTGGCTTCACAGTTGTCTGCTGGGTCACCCTTCCCGTGCCTTTGGTTTCCTTTTTTGTTCTTTCCTTACTTTCTTTGTTTTCCTTTTTCATATATTTATCCGTTTAGTTTTCCGTTGGCAAAGGGTTTCACTCAGCGTTATGGTGTCGATTACACGAAACTTTCTCACCCGTTGCAGGGGCAGAGTTTTCGCTCCTTTGTTTTTCGCCAGAACATGCTTGTGAATAGCTTGCAATAAACTGGCTTTCAAAAAAAAAACGGTCTACACCAAAGAGTTGTACCCTTTATGGGAGACCATTGCAAACCATTCAGCCTTCCATGCCAAGTCGTAGTTACGCTTTCAACTTTTAGTGACGCAGAATTTGCGACTAGTGACCACAAGCAAACTCCCAACCGGATATCACTAAAAAATTCTTAATTAGGAATATTCGAACCTAGAGATTACACTCATAGTGATCCTTGACGTGCTTTGGTACCCGGGATAAAGAAGGTTGCTTCGTCTACTGTCACCGCAAATCGAGGTCATATTATGGACGCTAGTCAAGAAGTAAACGAGGAAGGGTGCTCAGGGAACTGACATCGATAAATGCGCTGACGAGTTATTCCTAGAATGTGATTCTAGCAGTACAGCCATTTTGGTAGTTAGTCTCCCTAAGCTCTCCCCCAGCAACCATTTACGTAGTGTGCCGCAATGCACACTAAAGTGCAATTTGAATAAGTTATGAAGTTTTCAGCGATTTTGTCCTCCATTCCAGCGATCATCAAACAACATAACTCTACGGAAATATAGATTCTAAAACGCCATACTGTTCTTCATTCCACATACAGTCCGTGGTCTCTGCGTGTCGCCTACACGCAGTCGTGACACACCGCCAAGATATCCACATGACAAGCTCTTGACTCGAGTCATAGCTCCCAGCTCATCCGTGTCATCCTCAGAAACTTGGACGCGCCTGCTCATCGGGTGTTTTCTCGCCCGCCTCGTACGTCTACAGCCAAATTTCAGAGTCGTTACACCCGCCTAAGGATCCTGCACTCTAGATCTAAGCGCCAGTTGCTCTCAAGTACTGGATTATAAACAGACAGTGGACTCTTCTCCATTGGTAGACGTGGTTTGCAGTCGGTGCTCTCTAGCATTGTCAACACTCCGAAATTTAATGTTCTTGCGACACCGTCTCTTTAATTCTAAATGATGTCCAGTTTGTTTATGCTTTTATTAAATATTAATACATCTTACATGATTTGTCGATCATTTATCGAGTGAAACTTGTTTTAGATTGTGTCCACAACCGGTCGCTTTGAATCGGTCCTCTTGTTGAAGTTACACATAAAAGTATTCGGTCCCGCTTGGGCCTTCTGCGATTGTCAATGATTCGATCTTGTCAGGCCAGACAACTAATCCGATTCGGTTTCAGGCGTGGAACCGGTTTTCGCAACCGGACCCGGGCCCTAATCAGCAGAATTGGCGCTGTCAGAACGAATGTGAACGAACAAGAATAAATCACACGACGAGGTCGATAACAATGGTGATTGCGCAAACCTAAGGTGACAGTCTATATTTGGTTGTATCTGGACCCAAGACCGTGGCGCCCTTACGGCATCGTGCATGGATCTTGTAAGTCTCTCTAGTTAACTTTCCCGTAGGTCTGTGATGGTGCCAACTTTCTTCTAGAATATCGTCAACTTCGAAGTTTAATAAACAGACCCATCAATTGATTGTCGACGCAGTCGACTATTCCGGTCACTAATAGTCTTTGCGCATCCTGACTCTCAATGCTAAGATGATAGCGAATCTCGAGATACCATGCCGTTTTTGGGATCTGCATTTCACGATTGCAGCGCTTGCTGATGTCACTGTCAGGTGCTACTAACTAGAATAGCACCGATTCAGTTCTTTAATTTAGCCGGGATAGTTCCAGGAATAATTACGTACAGAGCTAGTCGAGAGCTGCCATTCCACCAATAAGCGTTTTAGGCTTGAGAATGCCACTAACTTGCTGTGGGCACTAGTCGATTATTAAGGCGATAGGCGATGGCGCTCTCGACACGGGATTAACATTTCCCTTGCTTCTTGCTTGAGGCAAGTCGCCCCTAGACTGCGGCGCTGGCCGCGGCAAAAAGGGCACTTTCTGAAAAGTCTGTAAACTACAGCTTATGATGTGTGAACGTCAACACGAGTTCCGCAGACGGGCCAGGTCGCTGGAAGTCAGTTGAGAACATCTGTGGCAGAAGAAAAGCTCTACACAAAGCTAGCGATAACACCACTGAAGTTGTCATGACATCTGATGGCACTCACCCTATCGGTCTTCCGTCGGCGTGGCGCTTGAGAACTGCTGTCATGTCAATTTATACGGCACTGAACTTCAATCCGACGCGGTATTGCCATTGCGCTGGCTAAGCAACATCATTGTTGTTGAGAAGTTGAACTCCTCGTACTGACATATCGAAATTATTGATTTTGTTGATCCCTTAATGCAAAATAGTTGCCGATCTAAGTCCACAATCGCTCGCAGTGATGTTGACTTCACGGAATCACACTAGTCGTTCCTGCTTCATAACAGGCATTAAACAAGTTTATATATACAGTTCGGATTGACAAGCGGGAAATTGATGACTGAAATGCTGGTCAGGTGATTTGTGGGTGGTAAGGGCAACTAGCGCGCAAGGTACTGAGTCTTTACTTCTTATTCTACATTACGACAATCGCAGCTTTCACATGCATGCATGATATTAATGGTTTCGAGCACCCTGCTCAGTCTAATTAACAGAGCTCGACCTGCGGTGGGTATCATTGCACACGTTGCACCTCGCCGACTTGTAATATCAAACTGTTTCTAATTTAACTGCTGCCCACCTTGGTTGATATGCATTGCAGACGGAAGAGCGCCTAGTATACATGTGAATTATCATCCTGGCTTGGTCTTGGTTCTCCGTCTGAGGAGTAACAATTCAGGAATTTGGACGGAGAACTTGACCACTTTCGTGACGGCGCCACCACACTCAGCCTCGACGTACTAGTCCTCAAACTTACTAGCACTTCCCTTGTGCATGCGCCTCAGCTGGCGTCTCGTTGGTGCTTGAGAACACATTTACAGTACCGTATGTAGCCACCAGCACGAGAAGTCTCCCGGGCTGCAGGCCCTTCGTGGTGGGTCTGGCAGCTTCGTGCTGGCGCAGCATTGACCGCAGTCCGTCAGGGTAGTGCCCAGACTTTCAGACATGGGCGCCTTGGGGTCATTAAGTTTAGTCTGCACATGTCATTGGGCAGGTATACTTTGTCCTGATTGAATCTACTTCAGCACAGATACGGCGCCCGCGGCGGCATCCACCCACGTATATCTCCGACCGCAATGATGTAGCTGCTTCGCTGAAGCCTTCTCCCTGTACACACGCTCTAGCGGACTTTGGTCCCGGCTAAACCTCCCTGACCCACAGACCGGTGATGGTCGGAGCGATTTGCAGTTTCCGCGAACCGCTTCACGGCCGCTCTACATACTTAAAGCCTCAGGTCCGTCGCTGACGAAGTCCAGCTGCTGTCGTCGCGCTCAACTCTCCTGCCGTGGCTCGCTGGCAAGGCAAGGTAAGAAAATATTCTATCTCTTTCTACATTCCCTACGGCGCCGATCTTCTTCCACATGCCGTCGCAGCTATTTCGCCTTAATAACACTCAGAGTGTGAGTGCTGCTCCACTTGGAACTGCAATACGCATCGTCTGCTTGCTGGCATTTCAGCGTTCAAAGGTCCATCTCCATCGGTCGTACCATTCATCACACAGACACAAATATATTCCGGCATATTTATGCAACCAAAACCGATATTCGCTGTCGGCGAGAGTCCTGGCATATGCAGTCGCCCGTAGGCGGAGCGCAACTGACACCTACGCCGCAAAATTAAAGTTTTCACACGCGCAGAAGCTGTTTACAGTTTCAAGGGTTTCAGTTCAGTCGCCCAGTGTCTTTTAAGGTGTGGTCGCGCTTGTTCCTGCTCGCTGCCTGTACTAGAAGCCAATATATCTGGGAAGGGCTGTCGTATTTTCAGTAATAAGTGTCGATGCTGTTTGATGCTGGGGACTATTTCCCGAGTTTGCCAGCAGATAGGCAGCGGATTTAGTATTCCAACCGTGGAATAAGATTTGGCGAAATCCAGTGGGCCAAGTCCGTGCAGTGGCAGTCACAGGCGCACTTGATGCGTCCCGGACTGTTTATTCAGGTCGGCTTTGCGGTAACGACAGCGAAAGTACACGACATCATACTGTTTCTGAGACTACGCATGCGACAGGCAATAGTTTGCGAATGCGTGCTGAAATCGACACTTATGTAGATTGCGGCAATATCAGGTTCATAACTAACTGCTGTCATGTAGAAGACCTGACACCAAGCTTATATTATTCGAACCAGATTCTGTGATGTGCATGCCTGTCGCACATTGATAATTTACCTATTTTCCTGTGACGAGCTCGACACAATCATTAAAATGTCCAGTGCCAGGACTACAATACCACCCGAGTCCAGCTGGGAGGCAGAGCAAGAGCGCGAAGCGTCACGTGCGGAACAGCGGGCGAGGGCTCATAGTCCAGGCACCTCAGCTTCGTCAGGCAGTGCAGGAAGTGGAGCGGCTGGAGCAGCTCATAGGTCACCTAGTTCACGTGGTTCCGCAGATGACGGTGCGGATAACAGTGGTAGTGGCATCGGCCATGACGACGACCGGTATGAGCTGTCGTTCGTGATTCGTCCGCCGACGACTGTAAGTGTTGCCGTTGACATTTCGCCACCAATTATTGTGCGAATCAGGCGGTTTCGTGGGGATAGCGAGCTGCTAGCGCCAGCTTTGATGTCGTCCTCGCCAATTTCGGACAGGTCCCATTCCAGTTTACAGAGTTCAGATGAGGGTACACATATCTCGAGTAGTGAGCACAGTTCCGGTTTGGACGAAGGCATACTACTGCTATTGCAGTTGGCATTGTACGGCACAGAAGAATATACTGCCATCACGCCGTCACCGTTGCAGGGCACCACAGTAAGGTCCCCAGAAGTTTACCTAGATCCGGACCGGCTCGCTGTCGTCAACGAAAACAATGGCGAGGTCATTCCGCCAGAGCATAGATATTTCGGCATCTTTTCGAACTTTAGGATTGCCGAGGCTGGGCGTTACGTGTTGTTCGTCGTGTTACTTCAGGGTGTTGGGCTGGCGCCGCTAATGCACGGTCAAGTGGCCCCGGCAGGACGGCAACTCGCGAGGATCACTGTGTCCATCTTGGCGGTAGAATCTAGTGAGCAGGGGTCGGATTTTGAAAATGAGGCATTAAGCGACGGCGAACGCCGGATTTTGCAACATTTTCAGGATCAAGGCGCAGATATTCCGATATAATGCCCGATACATTAGTTTATTTAGGTTTGTCGCCCGTTGGCTGTCGTCGTTTGCGGTGTCAATTGGGATCGGTGTTGTAAGCTGAATATGGCAAAGAATGTAGGATTAGGAAAATATGTATATCAGTGAACTATTGTCACGTGTAAGTTTGACGTCGAATTTGAAGATGTATTAATGGATAAACTAATATCTTTCGATGATCGTTAATTTTGAAAGACTGTAATGCAATGAATGTGGAAGATGTTGAAATTAGCTGGACGTTGTGCAGGTTTTTGGCGGTGCCCGCGCGTACACGACGCCGTACTTGATTGTCAGTGTAGCTGATATCTGCTATTGCTCGGCATTCCTGCCATTAACAGTAATTAATCGAACGCTCTAAATGTAAGCTACCCCACTGACCAGGTGGCCTCGGACAAAGTGGCACCTCGAAATTAAATGCAAGGTGTCACGGACTAGATCAAGATGAGTGCCAGCCCCCGGGAACGAACTCTCAATCTCGTGCTGATAGGCATAGTTCGCCGATCTGTCATTGCGATTGCTTTGACCAACTATCGCGCCCAGCGCCTGTCCTTGCGGAAGGATCGAATATCTGAACGATAGTTAAAGAAGTACCTCGTATATAAGAGTATTTTCTATAGGATCAAATGCGCCATGCATGTCTTCATTGTAGGAGCACCACAAAAAAGCAATTCGCGATGCAGATGAACGGACCAATAATAGTTGGATCCGCCATTCCCCAGTCCTTGCATGACACTTGCATTAACCCAAATTTCAGCACGAGCACGCACCACAGAGCACGACCGCGGTTGCACACCCCAGGTAACTGACCTGGCGGATAATGGCTCTCATCGTGACTGTTGGACTCAGGCATATTTCTTGATATCGGAAGTATGTGAAGCCTAAGATCGTAATGGTGGTTGTGGGATATTGATCGATGTCCTTGGGGAATCGAAGGATTCGCGAAAGTATGCGCTTCAGGACCTGCCCAAGCCTTGACGAGTACTATCGAAGCAAACCTGCCACTTGCAAGTCCGCAGGAGTCTTGAAGCACAGCATGTCATACTGGGCAGCCAAAGAGACATATGATCGGATTAAAACATATCCACATTTTCTCCTGTCAACTGTAGGGGACGAGGACAGCCTTCAAATCAAACAGAAGTGAAAATGATATCGGCACGAACAAAGGTTCGACCGATAAGTAGGAGAGCGGCCAGCGCTGGAATTTATGTAGATGTGGGTCATTAGCTAATCGGTTTGCACCGCGGCCACGTTCCTCAGCGAGTGTTCGAACAAGGCCTTGAAACAAACCTGTCTTCTCACGCACAGCCTCCACGCACAGCAGAAGAATGCCTAGAATATCGAAGCCTCCCATGGACTTGAATCGGTACGAGGTAGAATTCGTACTGTGGGCTAACGTGGCCAGGTCGTCTCGTAGAAAGGGCTATCACACTTTATGTTTGTCGGTCCTTTACTACATCTCGGACTGACATCTCGGACTGCATCAAACAGCACCGAAACTCGACTTCCGAGTTTTAGGCCAAAAGCGTTAAACGCTGAGAGAGATTGGAGTTTCGGGCAAACCTACGAATGTGATCTAATGCCTGCACACTGTCATATGTCTTAATCAAACATGCGCACAACTGTGTCTAAAGTCTTCATGATATGAATCTACTTCGCCACTCATATGGCAATTGATGAATAATTCCTGGAACTGCAGCAGAGAGTATCGATGTGTAGAGAATGTTCAGGGCCCCGACAAGTGCGAATACGAATGCGAGCTAGTAACCAAAGTGGCATGAACATAAGCAACAAGCACTGTATAACCGTGCCAGCGTTGGCGCTACGAGTGACGTCAGCGGCTTAGACTCATCATCACTCTTTCTCGCTGGATTCATCCAACATCATCAGCTTGGTCCAGACAGCTTTGGCGTCGCTAAATATAGGTATTCCACGCAATCTTAACTGAATAATGGCATAAGTATGTTTTTTTTTAAGTTGATCTCTCGCCACCGTCTTGGAGGAGCCGGGGAACTAAATCGTGCGGCGTAGAAGTCTATAATGACGTGAGGAACAACCCCAGAATGCTTGTGATCGGCAAAGCACTAAGTGCGTGCGGTGTCGTCTTGCCAGTCTTGGTGCTTTATTGTACGTTTTTGTAACCAGCGACTTCCATGCACCCGGACAAACAATTCAAAATCATCGATTTCCCTTGTAGACTGCAACATAGTCGGCTGCCCGGATTAAATCTTCAGACAAGCTAACGCTGAGGTGCCGCGTGGCATCTCGTGACGGTTGACGTGTCCCCCAGCAACCAAACCAAATACTGGCGATCAAAAGAGCCCCGCGGTAACGATCCCTGCCTTACCGTCAGAATAGACTTCCGACGATCTTATCAAAATATCAAGCGCGTCTCTCCGGGCCATAAATACTCCGTGGACATCGTGCTTTCAGATCTGCGCAATTCACTGCCGGCGCTCGCTGAATAAACACCGGCCCACCAACATAGGAGACTGCAGCGCGAAACCCGCGTTGGCATCACTGTGACGAACTATTGTTCTGCATAAGACCTGTCATAGAGAAGCGAGGAGAATGTCATCCCAAGAGTATTATAAAGAGAGCGGCGAGGGCCAGTCGCGGGGATACGGAGGGGGACCTGGTGCGTATGGAGGCGGGCCTGGAGCTGGTTATGTATGTCATACTCTTGTCATATCATCTCGCGACGGAGCAGGTAATTAATAAAGTCACGTCTAGTACGGCCCACAGCAGCCGCAACAGGCATATGCTGGTGGAGGTGGGTATGGCCCACCAGTCGGAGGACCAGGATATGGCGGCCCAGGCTATGGCGGCCCGGGGGGTGGATACAACCAAGGCGGATATTATGGCCCACAGTACGGTCGTCCTCCACAGCAGGTAGGGTTGAGACTTCGATATAGATACTGCTATTATTGCTGTTGAATAATGCCGACGAACCCTCTTCATGATCCTCCTCAAATTACGTCATGTACGTGCATATAGTAACCATAGATATATAGGGAGGTACGGGGAGTGGCTCGACCAACTGCTGTTTGGCCCTTTGCGCTGGTTTGGCGGCGTGCTGCTGTTTGGTATGTATTGGTCTGAATTGAAGTCTGATAATCAACTTAAGCTGATCTATAACAAAGGACGCATTCTGTTGAACCCTAAGCACGCTCAATTCTTATGAGTCAATGTAGCAATAGTGAGATTGAAATTTGGCTTTATTTTAGGATACTGATAAGTTATGTTTGTTGTTGGCTGGATTGTTGGTATGTAAATGGCGGCCGGCGGCCGTGATCAAGTTGACGGAAGTATCTGACACACTTTCAATGTAATAATGGCTAGGATTTATTTACTCCTGTAATATATAGCAGTCTCCAATATATGTTGCCTGTTAAATTGAATACTGATAATATCGCGAAGTCGATCATCGCGGAGTCGCAGAAACTCAGGGGTACTGTGGGTCCGCGCACAATTTGGCGTGGATGTGTGGGTACCAAGCTTCTGAAAATTTCTTCTCGGACAATACGGCATGGCTAAGGGTTAGGCGCATGCTTTCTAAGTCGGTAACCAACATCCAAAAAGCACGTATTTGTTGAGTTAACGCGTTTATTAGCAGCGACTTTTGCAATTAGACTTGATATTTTGTATATTGTACTTCGTCCTTGTGGCTCGGGTATAGCGACCTTTGGAACTTTATCGCGAAATAATCAAAGTACAAATACGAGAGCACGCGTGCCACCAGAATTTTGTCCACGGGTATCAGTGTTCTTCGATTGCTATTTTGCTCCTCAGTTCCCGTATTCGTGGTCATTTACTGGAATGCTTTAAGGTGTGTGTTATTTAGTAAACTGCTGTCATATTTTGTGACTATCTGGCGTGGCGAGATCATTGCTACCGCTGTCTGTTTGGCTGGCATGTCGAACCCACCGGGAATTTGTAAGGCGTCTTGACTAGGCAGACGTGACTAAAATGTCTTCTACACGCTTGGAAAACATTTTTTATTTTGGAGCTAACTAGTGGACAGAAAGATCAAGCTTTGTCCTGTGCATTAAAGCCCATGCTGTCCCCATCGCCATCGCCTTCTCCACCAACATCTCGCCCTGATACGCCAGCACTATCGGCTGATATGGCTTCGCCGAATAGCGTCGCGCCCAGGTCGCCATCTCTGTCGTCGACTTCCTCATTGTCAATCAAGAGACCGTTCTCCGATGCAGCTGAAGACGACGAAGGGTCGCCTCGAGTGCGTCTCCTCGAAGATACTTCGTTTCTTGCCGACGGCTTGAATGAGACTTCAGGCAATGCGGTCGAGTACAGGCGATCAGTGCCTCTTCGACTTCCCGGTGGTGAGCGTCAGATGATGGATCTTGATGATGAGCGGCCGCGTTCCGCCATGTCGAATTGGACGACCATATCGTCGTCACCTCAACGTCAGGAGTACGAAGTCCACACCACACTCCCGTCGCGCGAGGAACAGATTTCGACAATCAACAATTTGTGTAATATTCCAGTGGAGGAGGGCCAGACGTGGTATATAGTTGCGAAGGAATGGAGGGATAAGTTCGCTAGTTCCCAATCGGACGAGGAAGTTGGGCCGATTGACAACAGTTCAATTCTCGATGAACAACATAAATTGAAATCTGCGGATGAATGCGAATTTGAAATTATTTCGGAGAACGCGTGGCACCAATTGCGAACATGGTATGTCACTTGTTTTTTTGTCCAGAAAGTCGATCGCTAATGGCGACAAACAGGTTTGGTGAGAGCGAGGATTCCGGAACGATTGCCCGCACTGCTGTCAATACGTCGCCATTTTCGAAGAATATTGAAGTAGAGGTATATCCTCCGGTTTACACGCTTCATCATCTCACAACCAGGTCGTCCGACTCGTCGTCGATTCCGTCTCTCGTCATGTCTCGAACTAGCAGTTATACAGACCTCGAAGCAGCCATCAAAGATCGTCTAGATATTCGCGGCCAAATTCGGATTTGGAAGTTGCATGCACTACTGTCTAGTAAACTCGATATTGAGCGGTTCAAATTAGTCGAAGAAAAGGAGATGATAGATTGTAAAGAAGGGTCGCTTCAGGATCTTGGGCTTGGCATGGATGCAGCTTTAGCTGTTGAAGAAAAGTCGCCATTCTCCGACGAATGGGTCACCGAGAGGAGAGATTTCATCGGCTCGTATTCGAGCCATTCAGCGTCGTCGTCTTCGTCGCATAACACCAGTCTTCGCAATCGCAATACGCATACCACTCGTCCGATACCAAAGAGGACGCAGTACGAGCCAAGCGGACGAACGAAGGGAACTACGGGTTTGTCCAACCTCGGAAATACGTGCTACATGAATTCAGCATTACAATGTTTGACCCACGTTGAAGAGCTTACAAAGTACTTTTTGTTAGATGCTTACAAGCCAGAGTTAAACCCTCAGAACCCTCTTGGTATGGATGGCAAAGTTGCATCTGCATACGGTCAGCTCGTTCACCATATTTTCGGAAGCAATACCACTATGGCGTCGTTTGTGCCTCGGGAAATTAAAGGAGTCATTGGTCGATACGGACCGATGTTTTCCGGCTACGGACAACATGACTCTCAGGAATTTCTTGCGTTCTTGCTCGATGGGCTGCACGAGGATCTCAACCGAATCTTAAAGAAGCCATACACGGAGAAACCAGAGCTGCCTGACGATCAGGTCGACAGTAAGGAAGCGGTTGTCGAGCTTGCCAACAAATGCTGGGATCTCCATCGCATGAGAAATGACTCTGTCATCCAGGATTTATTCGCTGGAATGTACAAATCAACTCTAGTGTGTCCTGTTTGCAATAAGGTCAGCATTACGTTTGACCCGTTCATGGACTTGACGCTGCCATTACCGATTGATAATACATGGAGCAAAGTGATTTACTTTGTTCCTTCAAAAGGGCGGCCGGTGAAATTGGACATTGAACTTAATGGGGGTGCTTCCATTAAAGAGTACAAGGCTTATGTCGCCAAATTGATGAAAGTTGACCCGAAGAAGGTATGCTTGTTTTGCAATATACAGTTTTCGCAGAATCCCGGTGTTAACATGCAATTACAAGTTGATATCCGCATCGATTTACAGCAACAAATTTTTCTCTTTCCATAAGGACTCAGATCTGGTTTCTGACAAGATCGATTCCAGTGAAGACGGAATTTTGTATGAGCTCGACCGAGTTCCCATGGAGCCAGATTATTCCGATATCATGATCTTCCCCGTCATCAACCGGACAGACAAGGTTCCTGGTGACTATCATTCTCGCGAGATCTTCGGTTACCCGTTCCTTATCACGCTTACTCCCACCGAGGCTTCATCATATAGTAAGATATACGATAAACTAGTTGAGAAATACAAGGGCATGTCAACCAATAAGGTTCTGGCTGAATGGGGCGATGATGGTGGTAGTGGCGAGCTTGGAACTCCATCGCGGCCAGAGATTTTCAGCGTGATTGCGGTCAGCCCTTACGGTCGAGCGCAGAGATCTCTGAACGCGGTCTTCTCGAGGCTGGACGGCGGAGAAGATATTCGTGACCGTTATGAGATAGCCAGGAAGAAAGCGCAAAAGAAATCTTTCAAGCCGACATCGATGATAATTGATCCGGTGGATCCTAGTGGTGATGCGGACGAGGAAGGTGGTATTACAGCTGCAGGAGAGAGCGACACCGCGGCAAATGATGCAGACACAGAGAATTCTGCGAGCAGATTACAATCACTACCATTAACAATCGAGCCAGCCACTGAGTACGATGATAATGCCGACGAGCATTGGCTTGATGCCAGCCGAGGTAATTCGTCGGACGTCGAAATGCAGGATGGCAGTGATAAGGATATTAGTAACGCCGTAGTTCCAAGGTCTTTACTCCCGAATGGGGTGGGACCAAACGAAGCTTCAGATGACGACTCAGATGGTGAGTCGTTGAGCATGGCTTCGCTGTTCGATTCTGGGGACAAAGCGGTCAACAGTGGAACGGCCACTGGTTATGGACCGCAGCTGCCAAGCTATGGCGCGCCTTCTTGGGAATCTGATGGTTCGGCTAGTGGACCTGATTCTTATGTAACGATGGGAGAGACACTTGTGTGCTACTGGAATAAGGAAGTCTACGACGCATGTTTTGGCGCCGACGAGCCGGATAGCCTTCGAGGTCAACCGGTCTGGAATATTATCGAAACTGTTGTTAGCGAGGATTTGCAGAAGAAGCGAGCACAGAGGCGGTCCAAACTAAGCCAGGAGATCACTTTAGAGGACTGCCTGAATTTGTTCTCCCAGCCGGAAGTTCTAGGTGAGGACGATCTCTGGTACTGTCCTCGATGTCGAAAGCATCAACAAGCGGTTAAGACATTCGAAATATGGAAAGTGCCCGATATCTTTGCCGTGCATCTTAAGCGATTTTCTAGCAGCTCCCGACGAGATAAGATCGACATAAAAATTGACTTTCCGGTAGACGGCTTGGATCTATCTGGCAGAGTTGGTGACCCCGAGCAGTCACAGAATCCTGAGCATCTCATCTACGATCTTTTTGCCGTCGACAACCATTTTGGAGGTTTAGGAGGGGGCCATTACACTGCGAATGTGAAGAATTTCGTGGACGGAAAGTGGTATTATTTCGATGGTACGTTTTCGTTCAATGCGCGTAGTAGTCCTGTGTCAGGCTCAGAACTAATGCTCTTTTAGATTCGTCTGTCCGACCAGTTAGTGCCGAAGACGGGGTAACTGCGGCCGCGTACATGCTCTTCTATAGGCGACGGTCCTCTACGGCACTGGGCGGTACTAAGCTCCTTGACAGTATAAGCTCAGAGTCAGTACAGGATAAACCAGTAGAAGGCGCGTCCTCGCCGTCACCTGATAATTCACCTGTGTCGCGATCTTCGAATTCTCCACAGCCGTATTCCGAGCCAGCGGTGGCTAGCGCGACCAACGCCAGTGACAATTGTTCTCCATCGTCCTCGAGTATTTCGTCCTCCGCTATTAATGCACCTCGGTTTCCTGGAGAAGGGCGAACACTCGGTAGAGCTCTGGTTAGCAGTTCTAGTACGTCGTGGCCGATCGGTCTTGGGAGCCGTCAATTTCAATACGGCGTTGATCTGGGAAAGGCAAAGGGAAGTGCGCTTGTCGGTGTCGGCACTTCTAGTACGGGGGATCCTGCTGGTTTTGGAATCAGTCCCGGTAGCTTATTAAAAGCTGACTCTCTGGATGACGACACGGATGAATTGGAGGTTATGCTTGACGAGGACGCTGGCGGGACTGATGTTTCTGATCTGCCGACAGACGCCGTCGTTCCTAGCGGTGTAGCAGACGGCGACGTCGTCGTTGAGATCAAGCCGGAGTCTGATTTCGATGAGGACGAAACGGTGGACGATATTCATGTCGATGCAGATACCAGTGCTTAATAGAGGGGTGGTTTACATGAGGCGCATTTTTATACGATGGTCAAAAACTCGATATATAGTGGTTTTGCGGGTTTATCATTTTGTATGGACGTGTACTTGTTTCTATACGCATCAATATCCATTAGGGTTACAGGAGTGGTCGTTTCTATTTTATGTTACATAGCATCTCGATGAAAATGCGGCAAGACTTAGTTTGCATATACGATTGTGAAGCGTGAGAGGTTGCTCGGTCTCGTGACCAAAGCAATTCATCCACCTTGTCAAAATTCAAATCCATTGCCTCTATTACATTCCGTCGATATTCGGATATCTATAACTCTAACAGCCATTAAACTCTACTTCGTATTATGCTAGCATGCGTGATTAAATAATGAGAGACTCGTGCGCGTAATTTTATACCAATCAGTCAACAATGCCCAACTTTTACACCAAAGTAAATGCAACCAAAATTCATGAGAAAAATTAATGGACACCCCACTATGCAAAATTACTATACCCAGCTTTCATGCTCCTCAACTCAATCAATCCACCCGCCATCATATACCACGCAGCAGTAAACAGAGCTGCACAGGATAGCCCAAAGAAAACCAGGGTCTGGTTGCTAAATTGCACCATCAACACCCGTCGGCCGACATGGTGCATGTGCTCGACATAGTTCAAGAACGCGAAGATGATCGTCAAGAGCGCACATGCCAGGAAAATTAGTCCCCATGTCAGAGCACCTTTGTTCTGCAATGATGGCTCAATTGGCGTCTTGTCTGGACCGAGAATTGAGCCACCCGACGGGAGATAGTACGCGGTAATGAAGGCATAGGACGTCGATGTAAATCCGGCAGCCAGTCGCAACCACGCGAGATAATTCCGCTCATTAGCACCAAAGTCTCTACCGTCGCAGGGATCGTTATTTGCGATAATCGTATGGAAGAATGGACTTTTAAAGTGCAGGTCCCATCGAGTAATTTCGTGCAGTGGCACAAGCGGACCCTCTTGGGGACCATCAATGCGAATGAAGGTCGCATAACCTGCCTCCGCCGGAAGCGGACCATGAAGCCTTCTCTCTGTCGATAGAATTGACGCTATCGAGCTATATGACTTGCGTCTCCCCCGTATTAAATGCGTCTTCTCGGTCGGACTTGGTAAATCCATTTCGAACTTGGTGCGCGCAAAAGCTTTGCCGCCTTGCGAAGGGGTTCAGGAAGCAATATTCTTTGCAGTCGAGAAATTCGGCGCAGCCAGCCGTAAAAGCGTGGGCGCTCCGGTTCTCGATATTACGCGTCAAAATTGTGCATGCGTATATTTAGGTACAGATACCCCTACCCCTCATTCTGCAGGGCGGAGTTAATGTATGAGGTATATCCGTGCAGCAGATCTGCGCGCCAGATCTGCGCGTTTGTCAGTGGCTTGCATATAGCTCCACTTCGTCATGCACTCAAATATTTCATCATCCATACAGTATCATAGAACCCCGTTAAGCCGAAGCGCTGTAAGCCGATAACACTGTTAAGCCGATATTTTGTTGGTAAAAAATTCGCTTCACGCACAAAGTCCTGCCCTCCCGATATCTGATCGATGGTAAGCTATATCGGCATAACGAAAGTCAACGAAACCCAGACAGACCCATAAGGCAATAACCGATGGTCAACGGAAGTCTCTTCGAGATTGGTATCGGCAATAATCACCCCAACCAACCCAGAAAGCCTGTATAAACTGGTTCAATGAAAGGTACGGCCATCGGGTAAGCCAATCTACTGTCTCCGAATCTCTCGGCGATCGATATAAGCATCTTGATACCCTATTTCGGCCCACTTCGTTTTCCCGGAACCGACAGGCCAACTGGGCACTGCCTGAAGGTATCCTCCTTGACTGGCAGAAACTTATTGAAGCAAAAGGGGGAATCACCACCGGAGATCATCTTATTGAGAGAGTCGCAAGATTTGGAAGTCTTTACCAGAGTATCGAGATCTTCCAGAACCGCAATTTAGCCCAGGCCGGCTACACCGGTTTAAGAAGCGACATCATTACACACTGCACGGAGAAGCTGGCTTGTTAATCAACAAGCAGAAGACGAGATGGGTGCTATTCGTACTCTCGCCGGTGAATATGCGGAGGAGGATATCTATAATATGGACGAATCCGGTTTGTTCTGGAGAATGACTCCTTCTAAAGGTCTTTCTACCCAGTCTAGGCCAGGTTTCAAGAAGGACAAGACTCGGATTACTATCGTACTCTGTGTCAATGCTTCTGGAACGGATAGAATACCGGTTTGGTTCATTGGTAAATCCAAGACTCCACGTGCTTTGCGGAACGCCAACATACCTACGATGGGAGGTCAATGGAGGTCAAACCAGTCCGCGTGGATGAATGCGATCATTATGAAGGAGTGGCTTCTCGCATTTTATAATCATGTTGGATCTCGAACTGTTCTTCTTGCGATGGATAACTTCGCGGCGCACAGTACGGGCCTAGAGCTTGCACCTCCACCTCCAAATATTCGTATCCTATGGCTACCACCCAATTCTACAAGTCGATTTCAACCTTTAGATCAAGGGATCATACAGAATCTTAAGGTCTATTACCGGAAGCAATGGCTATGTTATATGCTTGAAGGTTTTGAGAATGGCCAAGATCCTCTTCAGACGGTGACCATCTTGGATGCAGTTCGCTGGCTTCTTCGGGCATGGAACCATGATGTCTCATCTACTACAATCAATAACTGTTTTCGAAAGAGTACCTTGGTCGCACAGCCTCTTCAGCTCCCCAACGTGACCCCAGATCTTACTTCTCTCTTTAGCGCTGTTCAGCAAACTGGGCGGATCCAGGACGCCATGAGTCTCGCAAATTTCTTAAATCCAGCCGAGGATGACAGAGAGGAAGGTACTGTACCGGAAACTTCAGATGATGAACTTCTGCAGCAAGTTATAGCCAGCCATACGGGACAAACTCAGGACAATGCAGATACGGATGCCGAAGATGATTCTCCTGACGTGGTTCCTCCAATTCCAAGTCTTCCAGAGGCGCTTTACGCCCTTGACATCGTTCTACGCTACACCGAGGGGCAGGAGGATGTGGGAACCAATACTCTGCGAGGGCTAGAGAAATATGAGAGGCAACTAGTGGCTAAAAGAGCGTCTATGTCCACCCAGAGAACCTTACATGCTTGGATTAGTCATTGACTATGTAATAAAACCTTATTCGATAAACCGATAGCCTCGCTAAGCCGATAGCAAGTGGCTGTAAACATTTACATCGGCTTAACGGGGTTCGACTGTATAAAATACCATCAAACCAACCAAATGAAAGTAGTTGTATGATAAAAGTGCAAGTACATTTTCTACTGTCATTATAACCAATTGACAATGAAAGGAATCTCACAAGATTAAGACTCACCCACCCAAACAATGTTCTCAAGTCCATCCATCTTTGTATGATATAGCCAATAATCTGAACGCCAAAAATACCCCACAATGTATGCAAGCGTTTTAGACCGGTGTGGCCGCATTTGCAACCAAGTTTACACCACTCTCTAGTCTGGTTGGAGTATTAGTTCCAAATACTCGTCGACGATATCGCTTTGGAGTCAGAGTAAATGTCAGTTTCCGGCGACGGACTTTGCCAATGAGGACGTACGCCATCGCGAGAAATATTGCTGCAAACATCAAAAGTCCGGGTAATCTCCGTTGGCTAAGTGTACTCTGCGCTGATATGGTCGTGATATTGAAGCCATAGTCGTCCCACCATCCATCAAAGTCATCATCATTCTCCGGAATAACCGGAACCACTTTTCCAATGTCTAACTTCTCAGGAATGAAGTCGCCATTGTTAGGGCCATATCCAACAAGGGATTGGCTCGAGTTGACCGACGCCAGTGTAGGAGCCAGAGGAACTTCACTTGACGCGTACAAGACCATTTTCCCTAAGGTCCAACTTAGCTCAACACCATTGATTGTGTCAACACTCTTGAAATGGTCCACAAAACCCTTGCTGGTGGCAGCTTCAACTACCTTGTCGGTACCAGTTGTTGGTGCAGCTAACGCCGAAGTCCGGGGTACACCAAAGCCGGAATGGAGGACATTCATGACCCATGAACCTTTAAAACACAGAAGCTTTAACTGGTCATCATCGATATCCTTCGTATCTTTAGCCGTCTCTAGATCTGCCCAGTCACGTGCACAGAAGGCCTGCACTTTCTTGGAAAATGTTGCGTAGTCATATGCGCCTGCGCCGCCGTCTAATTCAGCATCGCCGCCAGCGGCAGGCACCACGTCTGCAAACAGTTTGGACTTCATCGTATGCCAGTACTCGCTCACTCCAATAAAGTGATTAACATCAAAATCAATATTTGGAGCGTGCACGCCTCCGAAGAGACAGGGATCGTCATTACATGGCAGGTCTTTCGATAGTAGTGGATACGTCTTCGAAAGGCACGTCGTCAAATTGCCAGTTCCTTTCAATATCCGACCGCCAAACAATGGTTCGTCATCGTCTAGATATCCATTCGGTGAACATGGGTCTATGATTATTCCTCGGTCACCTGAGTCTAAGCTCTCTATCTTGGCCAAGGAAGACTTGGCATCCGCCTCTTCGACAAGTAGCTCGAGATACCGTCTACGTGCCTCGTTTGCTCCATATCCCAACCAAGTCGACACAAAAACGCTGAATTCTCTCGGCTCACCGGCCTGAGTGCGTAATCGAACTGAGTATAAATCGTCCATGTGCTTATCCGCCTCGGTGGTGTTTGGCGCGAACGCAACCTGGGCAGAAGCTCCACCCATATCCAAAAACCCATATGTATGGTGTCCTTTCCCGTGATTGTGTTTATCTGGATTATCCAACGAGCCCATCATATAGTTCAGTGCCAGCCAGCCGTACAAACCCTCTGTCTCACCATCAATGACCTTGACATGAGCATCGCAGTCTGTGAGTAGGAAATTCGACTGTCTTATTATATATTCGCACGTTGCCTTAAGTAGTTTCTGCTGATCTTCGGAAGATAATAGTCGCATGCCGGCTGTTGCGAACAAGAAAATTGGAGTTTCGGCATGTTTCTCCCGTGGGATGATGCTCTTTGCATGATCTATTAACGGCTCCAAGTGCGACTCTGCGAGGTCATCAATATGGGCGCTGTAAGATGATATGCCAGGTTGGACCTTCTTGTGCCAATGGTCGCCGCCTTTGCCGACTTTCGGAAGCGTACTCTTCGACGTGAATGTTGACGGCCAAGAGTAAATCTGCACACGCGACCCGCTCGACCCGGCGTCGATGACAATGCCGTAGCTTGTTGCCTTTGTTTGTATACTAGGCATTGAAATTCTGTGCTGGTGTAGAGCCTTGGGTAGGTTGTGAACAGGAAGGCATCAAACAGTGCAGCAATTCACGGTCCGTCACGGCCAACGCTCGAGATCGGCCGACTATCGTATCAGTGTGGCGGAAGCCATGCGCCCCGTTAAATGTTCTCCACAGTGCAGTTGTGCGGCGTCGGTTCATTGTAAATGGTGTGCCTAGCTAAGCTATTTCTAGATACATTTGGTGCATAAATACAAACGCGGTTTATAGCCCAGTTGAAAAATACGAAATATTCGATGGACTGGCACAAACCTGATGCTATATTAGAATTTCAAGATTTATGCAACGACGCAAGTTAGAGTATTATAAGTAGTATCTCCGCCAAGCGTTAAAATGTATAATTATATTCATACACCCAATCTATATTCCGTATCCTACAAAGGCATCCAATCTATCGACCGTATGATTCACATTCATTCACTTCAGATCACGTATATCTACCTTTAGCACCTCCATTCTTGTTTAGAGCTCGTGCTCTCTTCTCAGCACGTTCTCTGGCAACCTCCATTTTCTGCTTCACTCGTTCTAGGCTCATCTTCACGTCGCCCTTCTTGAAAGTGTTGATATCGAAGTATGCTGGAGCAAGTTCAAATAACCACTCTGGTTTGATCGTAGTGACTGTGCGGATATAATTTTTTGTCGTGAGGACAAACCTATCAAACACAATTAGTACCCTAAAATGAATAGAGAGTAGCAGACGAAGGGCTACTTACTCGTTATAGATGACCCATTCACTTTCCTTTTCAAGCAGAGTTGATGGATGCAGAAGAACGTCCTGATTATCTTTCGCAGTAATATAATGCTTCCCTGACGAACTCTTCTTCGCAATCTGCATGAAGAAGCCGCTAGTAAGTGCCCGTCGGATATTTGTATAATAATTAGGATCTTCAAACGGTGTACTAATTAGATCAAGATCATTCTTCTCCATGATACGCTTAAGCTGCATCCGAACATTGTCTGCGCTTTGAAGGGACCGAAGTGAGAGGAAATGATCATAAGACCACTGAGCTGGATTAGACTGAGCCTCTGGGCTCTTGAACGCGTGGTAAACGTTTAGGAGTGTAAGATGATCCCCGTCGACATGGCGGAAAGTCATCTTCATCTCATCCGCTTTCTTTCTCGCGCTGTTGGGTCGAACAAAGACGCTAGGAACGGATAGTAACGCAGTAAGAGACAAGATTTCGTTCGAGCAATAGAACTCGGGCGAGGTAATCAGCATAACCGCCAGCATGGGGTCTAGAGGGAATTCGGAAGCGAGACGGCCAAGAGGAGTCAAGTTTCCATCATCATCCAAACACGCCAAGTAATTCAGTTCTTCCAAAGCTCTCATCATGGTCTCGGGGGCAGGCGGATCCATGAAGTCGAAATGAACAAGGTCATCGATTCCAAGCTTCTTCAATTCTAGAACTGTAGAAGAAAGGTTACTCCTCAAAATCTCCGGATAGCTCTGTTCGTTCAACTCCTTCTTAAACGCTTCTTCGGTATAAAGACGGAAACACTTTCCTGGTCTTGTACGACCAGCACGACCAGCACGCTGCTGCGCTGAAGCTTTCGAGATTGGAGCAACAAGAAGAGATTCTACCCGAATTCGGGGATTGTACACTTTCTGCTTTGAAAATCCCGGATCAATGACATAAACAATACCATCAATGGTCAGCGACGTCTCCGCGATGTTGGTAGAAACAACGATTTTTCGTCCTGGGGGCCCATTTTTGACTCTAGGACCTGGCGCAGGCTCAAATATCTTCTGTTGCTGTTGCGGAGGCAGGGAACCATAAAGTGGGTAAACTTTCAGTTCTCCACAGTCGGTTTCACGAATGAGTTCGTCGGCCTCCAACGAAATCTTTCGGCATGCGTCCTCGATTTCTTCTTCACCAGTTAAGAACAGCAAAATATCGCCAGCGGGCTCTGTGGCATGAATCTGAAGTACCGTCTGGATAGCGGCTTCCAAATAATCACGCTGATACTCTGGCGTGTAGTAGATCTCAACTGGATGTGTTCGGCCCGGAACGGCGAGGAGGGGCGCATCATGGAAGTACTTTTGAAACTTCTGGGCATCTAGCGTCGCTGACATGATAATGATTTTCAAATCTTTTCTTCGCAGCGCAATTTCCTTCAGTAAGCCCATGAGGATGTCGGTAGCAAGGGTACGCTCGTGGGCCTCATCAAGGATAATGCAGCTATATCTGCTGAGATTGTGATCATTCATGGCTTCTCGGAGAAGCATACCGTCCGTCATATACTTTAGAATGGTCTTGTTGGAGGTGTTGTCTTCAAAACGAATGCTGTAACCAACCTCCTCTCCGAGTGTCACGTCAAGCTCATCAGCGACTCTCTTAGCAACCGACATAGCAGCCACTCGTCGAGGTTGTGTGCAAGCAACCAATTTACCCTCTAAGTAAGGCGTTAGTGCCCGTCGTCCATGATATTTCGTACCCTTACTTACCAAGCTGTGGTAGGTCATCGAATAACACAAATTGTGGTATTTGAGTAGTTTTGCCTGAACCAGTCTCACCAACGAAAACCAAGATCTGAGTTGAATGATAAAGATCTAGAAATTCCTGTCGTTGCAAATGCACTGGCAAATTACGCCGAACTTTCAAGATGTCAAAATACTTCTGCGACAGATGCTTTAAGTTGAACGGATTTAGGGGACCCTCCTACAATAGCCGATTAGTATCCCCTATTGTGCAGTCTCAGAACAGTCAATACAAACCTCCGCTTTAAGAGCCTGTTCGGCAGTCGTCTGATGCCTCACGAAGTCCGCAAGTGGCGCGTCCTGAAAACCATTTGCGCCACTCCTTTGTTCGAACCCAAGCTTCATTTTAGGGGTTGACCGTGGAAAGAAATTATCAGAGTCGTCCTGGTTGTCGGCTAAATATGGATTGACGACTTCGTCCGCAGATGGTTTATACCTCTTTGGTGCTCGTTCTTCAGGCATGGTTAATGCAGAACGCAAAGTGCAGTATGTTTAATTTCTGGCGACTGTGAAGTGATTGCGAGATGAGATTTATACAAGAGAAAAAATTGGCGATTGAGAGAACTGAGCGCCGCTCAGCGTTATTCACTGTGGCGTCGGTTGGTACCAAACTCCCAACGAGCCCGAGAATTCTATGACTTCATGTATGCTTGACATCTTTAACCGCTGTGCCCTTCAATACTTTCTGAATAATACAAGATACGGGATAGTATCGATTTTACGAAATTTGTTTATTACCGTGCAGCGGTAGGCCGGAGGGCTGGTCGGGATTTAGTCTATAATTGAAAAATCACTAGTTATCTTGGGCCACCCGATTAAATATACGAATAAGTCGAATCCTCGCTTATGGTAGTTTGTGGATATGGCCCGCCGCTTGACGAAATACTTTACCGAAGCATCTGATGTCCTCTCTCAAGCAGCACGGATCCAGACCTCTCAGGCAGACGTGCCATTCGTTAAATCTTTCTATGAGCTTCTTCGGCTGAGTGAAGCCCACTCGGATTTTATTCAAGTCTCAGAAGACGTTGACCCCGAAGTATTCGTTTCTAATTATCTTATTGATCTCTTAAAGCGTATCGATGAGGGTTCGAAAGAGGATCAAAAGGATAATCCGGACGTATTTTCCATCGCCTTGGGCGATATGAAGACGATCAACGCACTTCTGGATCTCATAATTATAGAATGTATTTACCCGTACCTTACACCAGGTCTCGGTATTCCACTTGAAAATCGTCGGAAAGCCAGCAATTTGCGAAAAACGAATTTGAATTCCAAGCTACGTGCTGTCACTTTGAGCCATGCAGTGGATACGCTGGTCGATATCGTTGAGAGCGAGAACGATATTGCTGATGTGATTATGGGTGGACAATACTGCACGGATATCATATCTGGTTTGCTAGAACTGGGGTTCAGTCCAGCGACTTCCACAGATGAGCCTGTGAAGTACAGAAAAAGGTTCACGGACTTCCTGAATAGGTATGTCTGTTTAAGTTCGGCAAAATTACTGTTGTGAGCTCACGCTGAAATAGGATCCAAACTTATACGTTGCTATCCTACCTCACTATGCTGATACACAAGGGTACGCCACCGTGGTGCTTACAGTTACTCACCCGGACGCTTGCAATGGTCCCTATCAGTCGACCGGACGACGGTGTGAAGTCACTTGTTGAGATGATTGGAGGGTTGCGCGAAGATGATCAGATATCTGTCGACAGGCTCGATCGAGCAGCTAAAGTCCTATGCAGTATTCCTAAAGGTGTACAGCCTCGAGAATACTTTGCTCATGTGGGCGAGCAATTGCTCAAGATTCTCGACAATCCTCGACAGGAGCTCTTGGCCTCATCTGCGGTACAGGTTATCGGATCAATGCAGAAGTCGCGTCCCAGAGTCGTTGCTGACTTCATATTTAAGCCTGTTATTGACTCGTTTATACCCCAAATTGATGGGAAGGAAATTGCTGATGTCATTGTTAGCGACACGGAGTTGGCAAAAGCTATAACTAGGCTTTCGCAATTAATCCGCAACTCTCCTCCAGATATCATAGAGATTTTACTGTCTCCAGTATTTTACAGTTTATGGGCGTTGGCCAATTTTCAAAAGCGAACGAAGCGGCCTACGAACACCGTAATGAGCTTGCTGTCGGTGTACATTAAAGCTGGTCGTCCAGATGTGAAGATCGATGGTCTGGTCCACAGGATCTTCTATGACGGCAATGAAGTCTGGATATATGGTAATGGTGAGAACGGCGAGATTGAGATACGGAAAAGGGGAAGGACCTACACAGAGCTTGCGGCCGACCTCAAAACTGGTCTGGAAGGAATTGACAATCTCGAACAGAGGATGGGACTTCTTCTGGAGCTTATTGATGGCCTGGATAAGGCATCCGTAAGAAAAATATTCCTCAAGACTGTGCGGCGATGGCTGCTGATGAGAAAGGATTCCACATGTGACCCTTTGCAGTAAGTGACAAGTCTATGATTGAAAAGCGAAATCCTGGCTAACAAGCACAGAGTTTTTGCTGATCTGCAATTGTTGGAAGGAATATTGGAAAGGCATAAGTCTAAGATTATCGAGTCGCCGTCGGAAATTGTTGCACTCGTATCTAGTATTCTGGACCAGTACTACACCACGTTACGCGAAATTCAAGATGCTAAGAATATCTCAATGCCGGTATCGGCGCAGTTGGCAGATATCGTCTCTCCACGGCCAGCAGTCGATGCTGACTCAGATGATGAGGATGATGAGAAAGAGGAAATGGATACAGACTCCGAGAGCGTGTCAGTGGCGATTTCTTTGCTCTCAGCGATGGTGTCAGAATCTTTGGTTGGCCATGCACATAACTTTAGCTCAGATGATCAACGTATATTGAAATCGTTCGGACCAACGCTAAAATATATTGCAGAACACGGTCCGGCGAGCGTATCATCCTCCGCTGCGACGCTGGCGCTTTTGCTCAATGAGACCGAAATCCCGACTGCACAATCCAACTCTCATCTAAGTGAATCTCAGCAGAGGTATCAGTTGGCACTTAGTAGCCTTCAGGATCCTCTAATTCCGATTCGTGCGTATGGTTTGCAGCTTCTACGAACTCTGATTACAGAACGGGATCCTGTGATCAATGTAGACGCTGTCCTCAAGATATATTTGTCTACTTTGAACGACGAAGATTCGTTCGTTTACTTGAATAGTATCAAAGGTCTTCAATCGTTGACTGATATACACGGTATCTCTGTCATAAAGAAGTTGATCGTGCAGTACACGGCTCCTGACAAATCACCGAGTCTCGCCGAGCGTCTCCGGATTGGTGAAGCGATTTTGCGCACCGTACAACGACTTGGTGATGCGCTCATAGGCATTAATGCCGACATAATTGCTCATGCCATGGTTACAACCATATCAAATCGCAAGCTTGATACGCGGATTCGGTCGTCCGCGTTGAGCATCCTCGGTATGGCTTGCGAAGTAAATCCAAGTGGTTTATCTGCATGGGTCAAAGATGGAATTGACTGTGCCTTGGGTGTCCTGACATTTGAGTCTGATGAGGAGAAGACTCCGCTGCGTCGTGCGGCTGTCGTGCTTATTGGATCTTTACTCAATGGCGTTCGTGACCTCAACCAGTTTCCGAAAGACTTTGCGAAGGAAATAGTGAGAAATATGCGATACGTAAGAAGCTCCGATGGAGATGGAATGGTACGCGCGCAAGCGGGAAATGTTTTGGACATTGTAGGTGAGATGATCAGCGAGGAGTTTGCAGTGTCGCAACCCGATCTAAAATAAATGTAACGTATATTGTAAATATTGATATTGTACATAGATGACTGTATAGCGCAATGCAAACTTTTGTATTGTCCAATAGATATGGTCATAACGTCAATTTTGGTGTCGTCTTCGCCGTATATCATAGCATCACCTGAATCCAAAATCCCTGATTCGCCTCATTCTTCCATCTTTTCCTCTTCTCCACCTGCTGCGCTAACCCAAAGAACATTATTACATCTACTAAATGTCAGTATGGCTGCATCCCTAGATCAAGCGCTTAACGGAGCCGCTAACCTAATCATGATCTCCCCGAGGGCTCCCTTATTCTCGCCATCAATGTATTCGACCGTATTATCCAGCTGCAGATTCATGTATGAATCAACTGAAATCAAGACTCCTTTATATTCTGTCTTTCCCCATTTTAGACGGACGACCACGTCTTTGCCCGTTAGATCCTGCAAAAAAGGCTTCGGATTGATTGGAGCAAACTGTATGACATCAGCGGACCCACAAAACTCACTGAGCAATCCAAAAATTGCAACAAGATAATTTGACTTACACCAGACATTATATAGTCTATGCGTATTATCCAAATGCGGATCGTGAGAGTATAACTAGAAACACTGAGAATTCGGCAGTGCGAGGGCATCGCAGGGTTTCCCAATTGTGATCCAATCACGTGCTAGTCAGTCTTGTGTCACAAATTTCAACTGACTTTTGTGGTGGCAGACTCCGGACAGTCAATTCACGGGGACCCTTTCCTAGCAATCGAGAACCACGAGCAACCCGACCAATTGAGCCAGTCGCTGGAGCGGAGTAGCAGAACGACTGAGAAAGAGTAATTTCTTTAATTGACTCGTGCTCCTAATTTACTCGTGCTCCTAATTTACTCGTGCTCCTAATTGACTCGTGCTCCCGTCCACCAACGATGGCACTCGCTGCGGTATGGAGATTTGGTACACTGGGTTAAGAGCAACTTAACTAACCTGTACGACTGTAGTGGCGCCAATTTACATTTTTCGATGCGCTACCAATTAGGGATCCGGCGGTTACAGATGACGATGGACCACTCTATTCTGTATGTGAATTCTGGAAGATTGCGAACTGCCAGAAGGGTTGAGTTGCAGTTGGAGACTGCTTGCTGATGAACAAATTAGGATCCCAACGTGAGCGCAGTATGTGCTGGATCGGGCTCATTATACCTGGCGACGAACAAAGGAGTGGTCAAGATTGTTTCAAAGTCCTTAAAATTACAAGTATCATTCGTGGCTCATGACAGTGGTGGTGCCATTACATACATGGAGCAGTTGGATGGGACGCCGAATCTTATTACTGTGGCTGTATGCTAGGTGCTGGCGTTGAGCAGGTTGGAGTATATGCTCACGATTGTTAGGAAACTGAGAATTCGGAGCCACAGGTCCGGTTATGGTCGTTAGACAAGCCGGACAAAAAGACTACTGGTCCGAAGTGCAATGCTTCTATTACCATTCACATGAAGAAGATATGGGAGGTAGGCATGTCATAATACGTTGTCTGGCAACTTCGCTGACTGCTTAGATTACCGCGTTTGCTGTCTCCGATGATCTCTCGGCGATAGCATTAGGATTGGCCAATGGAAATGTCATCTTAATTCGAGGCGACCTTCTCAACGACAAAGGATTGAAGCAGAAAGTGATCTTTGAAAGCTCAGACCCCGTCACTGGTTTGGCGTTCTATGAAGCCAGCAAGACGTCACTTCTCTACATCGCAACAACTACTCGAATTCTCACAATTTTCACAAGTGGTAAAAGTCAGGGACAACCAGCACGTGTGTTGGAAGATAAAGGTTGCGGCTCAGGATGCATGGCTCTAAAGAAACCAACAGGTGAGATCTTAGTGGCCCGAGACGATGCGATTTATTTCTATACGCCGTATGGACGAGGCCCATGCTACATGTACGATGGTCCGAAAGATAGCATATTTGTGTACAAGTCGTACTGTGCAGTCGTCTCACTCTCTGCAGCATCTTCTGACGCTAGTGTGCAATCTTCGCTACGTCGATTTGTCGGAAGCGTTCCTTCGCGGGATGATCCATTCGGCACGACAAAATTCACGATCCTCGATACGGAAAATAAATTCGTTGCCTATACGGGCCATTTTGTGGATGGCGTGAAAGCGATCTTTGCCGAGTGGGGCGACTTGTATGTGCTTGGTGGTGACGGCCAATTGTATCGACACCAGGAAAGGGATCTGCAGTCGAAACTGGACATATTGTATCAGCGGAATCTTTACAGTCTTGCATTAACGCTTGCAGTTAATGCCGGCGCGGACGACAAGCGTGTGCTCGTGATATATAAGAAGTATGGTGACTACTTGTATGACAAGGGCGAGTACGATGAAGCTATGGGCCAATATATCAAAGCGATTGATGGTGGTGAGGCAAGTCAGGTTATCAGAAAATATCTTGATTCGCAGAGAATATACAATTTGACGTCATATCTGGAGGAATTGCACAACCGCGGTATGGCTACGGCGGACCACACCACTTTACTCCTTAACTGTTACGCCAAGTTGAAGGATACAGAGAAATTGGAGACATTCATCAAGTCTGAAGGCGAGAACCTGAAATTTGATCTTGACACCGCTATTCAGATGTGTCGGCAGGGCGGATATTTTCAGCAGGCCGCGTATTTGGCCGAGAAGCACGGGCAGAATGATCTCGTGGTCGATATTACGTTGCAGGATCTTGGCGATTATAGATCCGGTCTGCGCTTCATCCGAAGTTTGCCTGCGGAGGACATGTACTACAATCTTACTCGATACGGTCGTGTTCTGCTCCAACATGTACCTAAAGAGACAACGTCGCTATTTATCGATTATTTCACAGGTAGATACAGCCCTCGAAAGATTTTGAATGTGGCCGAATTCGATCCCGCAGCAGCGGCTGTTCTCGGGAATGAGCAGCAAGGTCCCACATCGCCTATGCTTGGGTTTCCAAATTACAAGAACTTGATCCCATACGCGACAGGCAGCAGGCCACCATCCGTGATATCTGGGCCGGTGGTCGAGCCCGCGCCGACAATTATGAGTACGATTACAAACAACGTTGGCAAGCTGTCCAGTGCCGTTGTCGGCGGTGTATTGCCTAGTAGCAGGGCGTCGGTTGTCAATGCGCCAGGAACTGCGGATGCTGCTGTTGTTGTGTCCGACGCAATTATTCCTGATTACAAGGCACCCAAGCCGCGCACAGTGTTCGCCACGTTTGTGGATCAGCCCGAAGAACTGATTGTATTTTTGGAAGCCTGTATTGCGCATCATCGTGTTGTTGGTGGACAAGCCAGCGACGAGTCCGATATGTACACGACGCTGTTCGAGATGTATCTCCAGCGAGCGGAAGCTAGTGCGACCGAAGATGAGAAGAACAAGTGGGAAGAGAAGAGCAAAGAGCTTATCACAGGATTTAACGCGCCGATTGATCAGTCAAATGTGTTGTTGCTATCGCACATGTACTCGTTCAGAGACGGCCGAATACTGGTGCGCGAACGTGAAAACTTGTATATCGACATTTTCAGATCATCTGTGGCCGTTAATGACACGCTTGGTGCTATCCAGACCTTGCACAAATACGGTGACGAGGAGCCAGAATTATATCCATTGGCGCTGTCGTACTTCACGTCCTCTCCCGAGGTCATGGCTGTCGCGTCCGATGAGCTCGCCCAGGTCTTGAACAAGATCGAGCATGAAGGGCTTATGGCGCCCCTCCAAGTCATTCAAGCATTGAGTGTGAATGCAGTTGCGACAGTGGGCATCGTGAAGGGATACCTGTCTGAGATCATTGAGCGAGAGAAGAAAGAGATCGAAACCAACCGTCGTCTAACCGAATCGTACCGACAGGAGACCCGGGCCAAGGTGGATGAAATCCGGGAGCTGGAGACCGAGCCTCGGGTGTTCCAATCGACGCGATGTGCGAGCTGCGGAGCACCGTTGGATCTTCCTACCGTGCATTTCATGTGCAAGCATTCGTACCACAGACGATGCCTGAACGAGGTCAATGAGGACAGTGAGTGCCCGCAGTGTGCTCCAAATAATGCCACCATACGTGCGATCCGACGTGCGCAAGACGACACGGCGGATCGACACGATTTGTTTAAGACGGCATTGGAGGAAGGAGATGACAAGTTTAAGGTTGTTAGTGACTTCTTTGGAAGAGGTGTGATGGAGCAAGTAGACTATTTGGTTGAATGATTAACTACTGGGCGTTGGGTATTTGCATTTTTTTGTATAGATAGAGCTGGATTGTTTGTTGTGGGTAACTTAAGTTAAACGTTACTTAATTAATAAAATAGTTATGTAATTCTCTGGAAACTGGTGCACTCGCAAAAAGGGCAGCCTTCTAGATAGAAAGAATAAAGGGGCTGGTCCAATAGCAGGCAGGACAGGGCCTTTGCTTCTGACCGTCAGTCACACTGCAGACGCAAGCTGATGTGAGTTGTGAGTCGAGGCGAAGGCCGTGACTAGCGGGCATTGCCGAAAGCAAGCCATCAGCAGGCTTCTCGTCGCTGGTGTGGCGCGCTAGTTAACTGCAGACTGCGTCATGCGTTTTGGCCTGCGCCGCTCGTCGATACTCGAAACCAAAGAGCGTATATTAAGCCGTGCCTGGAGCCATCCTCTTTTCTGCTACTCTGCCACAGTACGGTTTAATCTGGTTTATCCAAATCTCTGCTCTCGGGTAGATTTGAAGTCGCGTTTTACACTCACTGGTTGCTACCAATATGTGTCTCTTCTGTTGCTCTGCCGATATTATCCTCATCCTTCTCGCCATCCTCTTCCCGCCTTTGCCTGTTTGGATCAAGCGGGGTATTTGTTCGGCAGATTCTCTCATTAATATTGCTCTGTGCATGCTAGGCTTTATTCCTGGTCTACTGGTACGGATTTTTCGTCGTGTTCTTTTTTTTTTTTTACCTCTCTTGTACTGACGACCACTAGCACTCATGGTACATCATCGCTCGCTTCCCAGAAGAGCCATTCATCGACACGACTGATCTCGAGTCCCAGGACTTCGGCCGTCGGCCGCAGTCTGGCACCGGATTCACCACCTTTTACAGTCGCCAGCAGTTTGTCTACTCTCCTATCCCACAGCAGGACCCGAACGTTTTCCGTCACAACTCGCCCGCCCCTGCTCCCCAACCGCCAGCCGCTGCCTCGGCCCCACAGCAGACCGGGGTCTACCCGCCAGCTGTCTCCGTCCCTGTCCAGGCTGACGATGTTGCTACCGGCTCAAGTAACACTGATGCTGTCCCGCCTCCGTATGAGGAGATTGACAGCGCGAGTCAAAAAGACAACAAGGTCCAGCGAGACGATTATTAGTCCTAGAAGTGTACCATGCCAAAGGTACGGTTCAGACAGGACTTTCTATGTAATTAATGGTGTGAGGGTCTCTGTCAAGTCTTTCTGCTTGGAAACATCAACAAAATTTGCGGCGAATATGTGCCGGGTGGTTTTTATAGAGTTTGATAACTTGTGTGACGTGGGTTGCCCTATCTGGAAGTATTTTAATTGGAGTATTCTGGTCTTAGTAGTTATAGCTTAATTTTTGTAATATTATGCACAATCAAACTGTTTGTATAGTATTAGCCAATATGATCTGATTTTTGTCATAACCGGTTAGCCAGCGTGTCGCGTTCTTCTCGTCGATCGAAAGGATGTTCTGTTGAGGTGATGATCCACATAACGATTCAATCAGCATTGCCGCTTGCTACAGATGTACACGCTATTTTGAAGCGTTTGCGATAGTTGGGTCAAGATAGTCTTAATGCAGCGCGCGGAAGTATATGTGATGAATTTACGATTCAATATGCAAACTGTAGAGCCTGCTGGTGCTTGAGCAAGTAAATCTAGAGCTGGATTTGATTATGTATTATGAATAAAAATGGACTAGTGAAGTTGCAAGTGTGTTAAGAATCCTAATGAAATGAGTTGTCCACCTGCCTGTTGACTAATGCTCGTCATTAGATAAAGTGGTGGGTGTCGATGTCCACGCGGAACTCCCAACCAACAGCACTTCACAAGATATTACAACCGCATGCTACTACACGGTTGCTTGCCGTTCTCACCATGAACGCCGTGGATGGATCGTCCCATGTTCCACAAGACAAGTTTGCGTCTGAGTTAGGTAAGTTGAATGCCTGCTGCAGATATTCGGCAGGACATATGGCTGACACTCCCCAGAGGAGGAACTGCCCTCGCTCCTGGTGCTGATTCTCGACACGAGCCCACTTGGATGGGGTGCCCAGTCCCCGCCAATTTCTTTGCGTGACGCGGTTGCGTCGCTGCTGATATTTATTAATTCACATCTTGCGCTAAGTCATTCGAATGAGGTAGCAGTTATCGCTGCTCACACGGATTGCGTCCGGTATTTGTATCCAGTGCCAGGCGAGGATTACAAGAAACTAGCCCCGAAATCGACAGCAACAAGCGGCACCGAGAGCTCAGACGATGTTGTCGCCAATGGCCAAACTAACGGACACAACGGAGCCCTGACTGATTCGTCGATGTATCGCCAGTTTAGGGTAGTCGATGAAAGCGTACTGAAGCAGCTTGAAATGCTTTTGCTAGCCACGTCAGCGTCAGATATAGAGCACAACGGAAAGATATCGGACGCGACATTGATATCTGGTGCATTAAGTACTTCGTTGGCATATATCAACCGGCTGATTGGTGGTGTGAATGACGATGGTCCGAAGATGCGGGCACGGATATTGGTGGTCAGCGTCTGCTCTGATCTTGCCTCACAGTATGTCCCAATCATGAACTGCATCTTTGCAGCTCAGAAAATGGTGGGTTCTGCAGTAGTTGCAATGTTAGTATATCTTTTAACAAGTCCAACTAGAAAGTGCCGATTGACATTTGCAAAATTGGCAACGAAACGGTCTTTCTTCAGCAAGCAGCGGATACAACGGGCGGCGTCTACCTGCACCTGGAACATCCCGCCGGGATGATACAGTACTTGATGACGGCCTTCTTGCCAGATCGTGTATTGCGGAAGCATTTAGTTCTACCTACACTTTCGAGCATCGACTTTCGCGCTGCCTGCTTCTGTCATAAGAGGATTGTGGATATAGGCTACGTTTGCAATATTTGCCTATCAAGTACGATCTTTGCAAGGGTGCCTTCTTGATTTATTTGTGCTAACGATATGTAGTATTCTGCCAGCCGCCGGCGGATGGCAGTTGTGCAATTTGCGACACGATATTTGATCCCAAGGAACTTGCAAATTTGCTGAAGAAGCCGATAGTAGTCGCGACCGGTACGCCGAAGGCCAAGGCAAAGAAGAAGAAGAAGAAGGACACAGACTCGACTCCCACTTTAACACCTGGTCCGTGATATCGTTCAGGAGTTACACTTTAGATTTTGTATATAATTTTGGATACTAGGTGCAAGTGTGGTTACTTTTGTGTACATATATCTTGTGAAGTGTTCGCTCGGCGTAATATGAACTACGATTTTGACTCGTAATCAGCAGCTCTAATTGATAAAGACAATAGCAGCGTGGTGCATCTACTCTTGACTGGTAATAATACTCGATGTCAACCGCGACCAGATCCCACGCGTTCGTTGCCTTATTTACACGCGCCGCTCCGGAACTAAACGAACGTCGATGCTACCTGCGCCACGGTGTCCAAACACATACCCCGAGGACCATCAGACTACTGCCACGTACACCGTTCCTTGTCACACGTCCTGATGAGTGCAATTCAAGACATCAAGGAGAAGGACTCGAAGGAGTATAAATTGCGCCGGAAACGCAGGCCGACGGCGAGCAATGCCGGCGCCGCCGGAGGGTCTCATGGTCCCCGTCAGTCAATGATTCCGTCCATGTCGTCCAACGTGAAAGGACAGAGTGCTGCTGGACCGGAGTATGATTATCATGAGAAGGTATGCCTGACCGGTCTGTAGGCGCTGGGCTTGAGAGATTTTGCTAATGGGCGTCAGGTCGGCACTTTACTAAAGCGGTATTCCACACGAATCTCTACGTCAGGCTTCGGATCTTCAAAACATAAGAAGAAAGGCGAGAAAGAGAAATACAAAAATGCATTTCTCTCTCCAGAAAATATCCCGACAGTACCGGAAGCGTCGTCTCCCCATTTACCGGCGTCGCGGCCGCCGGCAAATCGAACTGACAGCTCTAGTAGATCCGGAGATCCGCCGTTTACTCCTCGGCAGCCTACTCTTGTGTCGGCATCGTCGTCACGTTCGGTACAGACGCCCGAACCTGGACGAGCGCAGAATTTACCGGTATTGTCGGGTCTCGACGAGAAGAAATACTCAATCCCGGTGACGGAGTTTCAAGAAGGCAAGTTCGATCCACAGAAATACATTCAGACTCAGCTCGTGGACTCGGCCGACTACCAAGTCCGTGACTATCTCGAAAAATTGCGGCAGACGCAGGAACAGTTGTCGAAGGACATGCAACGCAACTTATTCAACAACTACAGTCAGTTCGTTTTGATTTCGTCCGAGATTAGAACTCTGGAACAAGAGATAAGAAGCACAAGAAACATGATGAATGAGTTATCTTCGTTAGTAGTAGATATGCGAATAAGCGACAAAGACGGAGATAGCACAACTGGGCCGAAAGACGGCAACAAGGAAGAGACCGTCGACATGCCGATTCTAAGAAAGCAGACAACGCGGCATAGGAACAATTCGCAAGCCAGTGCCACCAGCACCGTCGCACCGACTCAAGTGTCGACTTCAGCTCCGAAAGAATTGTTACGCTCACTGTCGTCTGCCTCGGTAGGTAGTGTGAATGGCAAGGTGAAGAATAAGCCGGCGAAGCCTGACGCAATTTCTGAAGAGCAACTTATGGAACTGGACGTTTTGATTGCGCATCGACACACGGATGCTGCAATTGACATTATTAGAGCATGTGCGTACTGACAATTATGAGTGACACTTGTTATCGTGCTGACGGGACCGTAGTGAAAACGAATACATCGGAGGACGAAGTTGATGTGGAGCTGAAAGAACGCGCCGACCAGGTTTTCGGCATTCTTGCCTATGACTTAACCTCAGAATTCACACCACGGAGGCAAATTATTGCTACCAGCAATCTGTTACTAAAACTGGGCTACGAGGACGACGTCCGAACAAGGTTTCTTCATGCCCGTAGTGACATTATTGGCCGGCGTGTGGACCAGGTCCGAAAGGATCCCGAAGATATTTCGTTCTATGTCGCCCAAGTCGCGACAATCACGTTCACTCTTATAAGAGCCACGATTGAGATTTATAAGGACTGTTTCACCTCAAATTGCATGGCTTCCAGGATCGTAGACTGGACGTATCGACAGGTGGAGCACTACGCTAATTTCTTCGCTGCGGCCATGGACGGAGTCAAACCTCAGTCTGAAGCCTTTTTGCGCGCTGTGGCGTCGACAAAGAAGCAGTCTGAGCAGTTAAAAGAGATCGGTATGAATATGGATTTTGTCCTACGAGACGTGCTACATCCTGAGGCGGATGCACCTCCTCTCCCGCCGAGGAGAACCGCATTGCACTCGTCGTCAGAGCAACAATCATCGTCACCAGTTAGTGGTGCTGCAGAAAGAAAGGACCGCGTCGAGAGTACGTAAAATTTTCCTAATTGCGTGTAACTTTATTCATTCGTTCCGGCATCAATTATTAGAAGACTGGCAATTGTGGGTTATTTGGATAGGGGGCGGGCGTATTTGCTAGGACAGAGATGTCATACTGTATATATTGTGTGTTTGCAATGGAGAAGTATGAATTGCAGCCTAGTCATGCATTGACTGTACCGTATAAGATATCGGAGCATCCATACTGGATTTATTTATCAATCGGACAAAATAATTAAAGATGAGAGTACTAAGCAAGTTTGGGTGTATAATCTGCTCGCGCTCCAACAGTAACCTATCTCAATGTTGAAGGTCAATTGCGTAACAGCTGCATGATCCGTCGCTAGTCTCGATCCTCACTTCATCCTTCGGAGCTAAACTATTATGGAAGAGATGCTCTTGAAAGAATAGTCGAGTTTAGTGTCAATACGTGAAGTAGCAACCTGCAATTCGTGATCTTGGCTTTACAAGAAGCTTTGCTGCAGTACCGCCGTCTTGGCTCTCATACTTTCTGTCGAAATCCGGCTTATCAGTACAGACAAATGTAGGCCCCAATCGAATAGATGACAATTCTCCGCATCTCGTTGTACTTGGCTCTAATTTACGGCATTGTCAGCATCATTTACAATAGCTCTCTGTCCCCATTTCTGAGCAGCCAACTTTCGTCGACGCGGCGTTTGTTCGGGCAAGGGGACTCGTATCCCGACAGGTCGACTGACAGCACAATGCCGCCGCGAACGCCAGGAACGACTGGTTACAAAAAAGTCGTGTTGATTGGAGATTCGCAGTTCGAATTGTCGTGGAATCCCGAGCTCGAATTTTGCTTTCCGGCGGCGCTATCGAACTATTATGGTCGACGGGCGGATGTCTTGAATAGAGGGCTGGCCGGGTACAATTCAGTTTGGATGCGGTCCCAGTTGGACAGAGTCATCCTCGAATTGAAGCAATATGATGACAATGTGCCACTTTTGTTTGTATTGTGGTTGGGTACGAACGATTCGTGTCTAGAGTTTACCGAACATCATGTTCCTGTCGACGAATTCGTAACCAATGTGCAGACCTATGTCAATGAGATTAAGCGAAACTTTGCATATGCTCGGATCCTGCTGGTTTCGCCGGCGCCAATTAGTAAAGCGGGTTTAGCGGCTTCGACGACGCGTACAAAGGGAGCGGATCGCACGCAGGCAGCTACGAAAGAATACGTTGACGCACTGTTACGGTACTCGGACGAAGCAAATGTGGTGCGGAAGGTTGACTTTTTTAGCGCGATACTGGATGCCGCAGGCTACGACTCAAGTACAACCATCTTTGACGAGAATAGTCCCATCACAGAGGACGCTGATCTCAAGATAAAAAGGTTCACGGTTGATGGCCTGCATTTAAATGGCAATGGATACCGAGTTTTGTTCAATTTGGTTAAGTGTACGTTAGATGATTGGGATGGTGTTCGGGCGTCGGATATAGACGGAGTTGAGCCAGGATGGGCTGAGAAGGCAAGGAGATTTAGGAAATAGAGGGTGATGTACAATATGAATATAATTTTATCCTTGTTGACGGTTTTTGGATTATCCTCTGTTGAGCGTGTTTCCTGAACCTCTGAAGAGTAACGTTAGAGCCGAGCTCATGTATATGGTCGCCAGCATACCTTGGGTTCGCCTCGACAAACTCATCCCATTGTCGCAGCCTGTACGTCTCCTGGTCGTTCTCTTCTTCATTGTCCTCGTCCTTGTCGACCTTCTTTTCAGAATCTGGACCACCCCCTTCAATTATGTTGCCTCTTCTCCGTTCTTCCTCAAGATACTCGTCAATTGTCATAGTAGGTAACACGTAGTCGGGCTTGAACACGTTCTTCTTGATTTGATCCCGTGAAGACACGATTGTGAATGGCCTATTAACTTTCCCCTCTGCGCTCAACATTGGCTGGGTACCCCGTAGCGGCGCATCTACTCGCTCTGAATAATCATCCTTGCCCGTGCGAGACTCATCCACCGGTGGCTCCTGGCGCTCCGGAGGCACAGGTCGATCGGCTGCAAACGCCAGGATCTCCAGTTCCGAATCGAGTGCTTGCAAGGCATCGAACGCACGCTCGACAAACAATTCGATTTGCTTCAAGTACAATTCCCTTGCAACCTCATCATCCGCGTCATCGTCATGACCGTTGCCCCTGTCAAGATTCCGCGCGCGCAGGTCTTTGACCTTCTTCTCGATCTCCTTTTCCCGCTTAAACTTGGCGATTTTGGCCACCCGCTGTGCACCCGGGTCCGTGAACCTGCGTGCGTCAGCGGCGGCAAAAATCGGCGTGTCAACTGGCGCGTCCAAGATCGCACGCAGCAGTCGTGCCGCAGGTTTGTCCAACAAGTCGTACGAATCGCAAACAGTCAGAAACGAACGATACAACCCTTTCGACTTCAATGCCAGCGGTTTTCGAGCAGCCAAGGACGCAGTGTAAATCTTGTCTGTCAGCGTCGCGAGATAGTAGTCGATGGCCAGGTACGGCATGTCGTTCGTCGCAATGTCCTCAACAGATTCGTTCACGCTGAACAGTGAGAGGTGCTCGGATTTGAGTTTTGTGCTTTCAAAGGACGAAATTGTCAGCTTTAGCGTGGTTTGGTAGGCTTCGGAACTTGAGCTGTCGTATGCGGCTGGATCTTGGGCGGTGGACGAGCTTGACGGTGTCTTGATGACGACTGTCGTGTCTACCACGCTGCTGAAGAGCTTGGCGTATAGAGATAATGCGTAACTGAATTCTTGCTTTAACGTCCGGTCGTTCGATGATGCCATTATGAATATGTACGAGTTGCCAGATGTAATCTGAACGTTGGATGCAGGATGCTGATCTTGGATTGTTTGCGTGATCTTCAAAGTTGGGAGACGTCATATTTGACGATGGAGCCGAGAATCCGAGAAACCCGAGATTATGCGTGTTGTGCACACGAACTACAACTCATTATAATGAAACATATTTGTATTGATCGCCAATTCCTGCTCCAATCCGTACACCGTAATGCATATAAACGCCAATCATATCGACTATATACAATCATGAACCTTCATGCTTGCCATTCCCGCCGTTACTCTCCTCCTTTTTTCGGTTGGTCTGCGCATTCGCACTGTTGGTCCTTTGCACCGGTTTCCGACAAAGTGCCTGCAACCTGCTTTCCATTCCTTCAATCTTGGAGCCAAACGCGTCGATGGACTCATCTAGATCGTGTAACTTCGCATCGAGCGTGCGCACTTCGTACTGCAACCGTGCAGCTTCCATGTCGAGATCCCGGATTCCGTTGGCGAGATAGCTCTCTCGTTGAACGGCATGCTGGTAAGCTTGATGCAGAGCATCCGATTCAGTGATAGCATGCTCGCTAAATTGACCGAGATCTGCCACTTGCATGGCGTATTCCCCGAAAAGATTCTAGACCGACGTTAATATACATAAAGCCCCGATGGTAAATCAAACCGTACCTCAGCTCGTGTGACATTAGACTCGCTCCACTCTTGCATTTGTTTTACGCGCTCGAGGAGTCGGCAGATATACTCGGTAGGATAATCCCACTGCGAATCCCACCGAAACACGCGACGTTCGAGAACCGAAAAACTAGCTCGACGAACGACTTTACGACCGCCTTCGATTTCCGCAGGATAGAGGCCACCGTGGACGCGAATAGCCGAGCCATTGTAACTGGACATGTCTCCGAGCGAGACAGTAGACAAGTTGACGCTGTTCTTCTGCCCCCCAGCTAGATTGGCGAGATCGCAACATGATTTGACGGTCCGTGGACCTAACAAGAGTGAATCACAAGTCCGTGCTTCGTTATAAATCATAATCTCCCTTTCGATGTCCTTTAGCCGTTGGCTGTCAGTAGTGGGCCCGATACTGCTTTCGGCTTCGTCATTGGCGAGCTCGTATTCAGCACCACTGCTGCCCGACGCTTCCGATTTTCGCTGATTTCGGCTGCGCGTGTGGGCACGGCCACGGCCATCAGGACATTCGCTGTCTTCGACACCATCGTCGTAGCCGCCGTCGTATCCCTCTTCGTCGTCCTCATCGTCATCTGGCTCTGGGATAATGAGCTCAACTTCATCATGTCCCTTGCCGTCTGCGTCTGCCGGAGTTGAGCCATCTGTTGCCGTGGACGGCGGCGTGGAGGTTCCCGCGGATAGAGGAGTATTATCATTTTCTACCAGTGCAGCAATTCGCTTAACCCCCTTGTCGCTGTACACCATCGGAGTGTTGTTCTGCTGGTCATCACGGCGACGACGAAGGTTTCCTGTCAATCTGTTCACGCCCGAGCGGATTGCCTCATCTGTCCTGTCTTTACCCCGGCGCATTGCGGTCTTGATGTCACGTTTGGAAGGCGGTGTCTCTTCTCGGTTGCTGCGCCTGTTGCGGTGATATCGGACGAATGCGGGAACGTCGTCATAAGCTGAGGGTGTTGAATAGTCGTGCGAGCCCAGTCCTTCGCCGTCGTAGTTCTCATTCTGTTCCGGTTCATCCTCGTCCTGGTCGGTTTCGTCCTCAGCGAAAGCGTCGCCGACCGAAGACGCAGCAACAGCAGAATGCGTAGGATGTAAAGAGCTACTGTCATCCCCGTACGTTACAGTCGTGGAGGCAAGCGATGTGGCAGACTGGAGCGGCGGTCGTCGGGGTGGTTGATATGCGTTCGACAGTCCCGAAGGCGTCGTGGTCGACGGTGTTAATGCGGCGACCGCGCTACCATTACTTGCGACGGCGTCAGCTCCGTCCTCGATTCCATTCGCAAATTTGGTGTTCCTGAATTGCCGCGCAAATTCCTTGTTCATTTTGCCGAGCCAGAGATATCGGAGCCAGTGGCCATATATGTTCTCGATAAACCGATCGTAGTCAGTTGTCTCGACATCGATGGCGTTTTGCGTGTGCATGCCTGACAAGTCTTGAACTGTTGTCTTGACGACTTTTGTCAACGCAAACCGCTCTGACGCAGAAATTTTACCGGTAATGCGAAAGAGTTTGTCGCGCGTTGGGCCGTCGAGTTTCGCGGTCTTGTTCAGCTTTTGCTGTCGCTGGAAGGTCACGATGCCTTGCCGAAACCCTTCAACGTCGAATGGATCTTTGGCGACTTGTGCCCCAGCTGCGTTTAGACGATGCCGACATCCCACAACCATGCCAAGAATCGCAGCGATTGTGGTAGGTCCGAGTACTTTATCGGCCGGATCGACCCGGTAATGGGGAACGCCGACGTCGTGCCACCAGGCGTTAATTGCCCTCTCGGTTAAGTCGCACAATAGTCCATTTATGTCAGACCGCCGGAATAGACCAAAGTAAAATAGCGATATCTGTACTAGCTTGACGATATTTATAACGGCACTATGGAATGGAACACGGTCGCTTAAGCGATATATCTGATAGAACTTGTCTCGACTGGCATCAGCCGGCTTGTTGAGCGTTATTCCCGAGCGTCCGCCACAACCCATTCGTCGCAAGTTTTCGTTGACAATAAAGTCGGTCGTGTGTTGCGATGCATTGCCATCGGGCACGTTGATCAGCGTCAATCCGGACTGGAATGACGACAGGTTTGTGACGTACAGCGTGCCGAGTTCGCCGCATGTTTTCGGGCGGGCATGCATTTTCGACAGATCTTCGACATAAGCTTGCAGTCTCTTTGACCACAGTTCGCGGTTCTTGGGCACGGTGATCGAGCCGAGTGAGACGACATGTTCCGGGTTGCCGGTGTAGCAGATGATCGTCGAGCTATAGCAGCGCGCGCAGGCCCATTGCTCGATGATGTAGACCTCGTAGCCTGTTACCGTGTTCGTCTTTGGCTTGTCGCCGTGACGGTCGACGTAGCCTGCGTCCGAGCCGCGCAGGTAGCGGAGCCCGTCGACGTCAGCAACGAGGAACCTCACCCAGGCATCTGCGGACGTGGGCAGCCCAGATTGGCCCTGCGGGCGGGATACCATCGGTGACATTGTTGACCCGCGAACCGGCGTGAGGAGAGTCGCAGTCGTGCTACGGCGACTAGGTGGCGACGGTGAGCGAGTGTACCGGCCGGCAGCATAGGCACCGAAGTGGCTCGCGGTCGGAGTCTGGGCTGCTGTGACCTGGTCGATATTGGCGGTGGCAGGCGGCCGCATGAGCGGTTGGAAGATCGTTTGGTGGAACGCCATCGACGACGCGGTCGATGGCGAGTGTGTTGTTGTGCCGGCTGTCGTGGCAATAGTCGACTAGTCGTTTGTATTTAGTGTTGGATGGTCATTGATAGAAATAACATCTGACGCGGCAGCACCAGCCATTTCACGCTAACTTCGTGAGTGGTTTCAACGTGCGGCGCCGGCGGGGAGGCGCTTGCCCGGCAAATCCACATGAACGCGGCTGTGTGGAACCGAAAGGCACACTGTGCGAGGCATTTATTCGCCCGTGATGCAGTTACACTTGACACGTCTTTGGCTTAGTCATCATGCACACAGCACACAGCACACAGCACACCAACTAGTTACCATAAATTCATAATAATTGACATCGCCATCCTGGCCATTAAGATATTATTATATCTGTGTTGTGTCATCCGACTTGAAGCGGCGATCAGCAGTGCCGGATTCATCAATAATGCTACGTCGAGTTCCTGGGAGAGGCACAGCTGCTCATAGGCCGCAATATCGCTATATATTCAACTGAGAGTTTGCGACCAACGCAGAAGAGTAAATAACAACTTATTCTCGACCAATAATTTTGTTAGGCGCAGTTTGCAGATAACTACCAAATATGTGGTCGAGGCACAATAGTGCGATAGTTAAGGCCGCAAAGCTCAGACAGTGCGGTCTTCGGGCTCCGGCTCTCGTATTCGGGAATTTCGTGTTAGTTCGAAAACGTCGGGATCATATTTTGGCTGCTTCTTGTGCGCCCCACCGCCGGTCCCATCACCATCCTTATTTATTGTTCTTTTGTTCGTCCTCGACCTGGTCCAGCGCATATAGACCACCGACTCGTACGTAATTCACGGCTACAGGTTTCGTTTCCTGTCGTACAACTCCTCGAGCCCTAGCAAACGAAATGACTACCATTACTGAGACGACGCTAACCAGAGACAACATCTTGCGCCTTTTCCCTGACGTCGCCGCCTCGGCGCAGACTGAACGGCCATCCGCGCAGGACGCTCAGCTTTTCGATGGCTACGACGAGGAGCAAGTCCGTCTCATGGAGGAGGTCTGTATTGTCCTCGACTGGAACGATATTCCGTGCGGAAGCGCCAGCAAGAAGACCTGTGAGTCGCTTTTCTTTGTTCTCCATCATCGAATCCAACCAGGGGCTTGTGCACTATCTTGTTGCAGTAGCCGGTCAATTATGTGTACTTTGACACTGGCAACGAGTTTCTGGTGCATACGATGTTTAAAAAAACGTCTTTTTGCCGTGCAACAGCGTGTCGTGTTGCGACAACAGTTAACAGTTCTGGATAGGCCATCTCATGAGCAACATCAACAACGGTCTCCTTCACCGCGCGTTTTCTGTCTTCCTTTTCAACGACGAGAACAAGCTTTTGCTACAACAGCGCGCCGACGAGAAAATTACCTTCCCAGGTCGGTTTTGTGCATTCTTGGTTTGACGCGGCAAGTGCTAATGGCGTTATGATACAGGCATGTGGACAAACACATGCTGCTCGCATCCTCTCGCGATTCCTTCCGAAATTGGGTACGATCTGCCCACGTCTATCATGGGCGTCAAGCGCGCCGCGCAACGAAAGCTGGACCAAGAGCTGGGAATTCCCAGTGACCACGTCCCGTTAGACAAGTTCCACTTTTTAACCAGAATCCATTACAAGGCACCTAGTGATGGTGTCTGGGGAGAGCATGAAAGTACGTTCGTTGTCGCGGTTTTGTGTTGGGCGTTAACAGTTTTGACTGACTATTATTCCTAGTTGATTACATTCTCTTCATAAAGTCAACACCAACCGTCAAGCCCAACCCCAACGAAGTTAAGGACGCAAAGTACGTTACTGCCAAGGAACTGCGGGAGATGTTCGAGGACAAGGAACTTACGTTCACTCCATGGTTTAAGTTGATCTGCGAGACCTACCTGTTCGACTGGTGGGGTAATATGGACGAGGTCACATCGTTCCGCGAGACAGATATCCGCCGAATGCTATAATTGTTCGGCGTACCGGGGGCCGGGGGCTTGGCGAATTGAGCAACCTTAGATTAATTCAATTTGGCTATCGACGTAGTCGTCTTCGACTAACAATAGAGTTGGTATTGAGGAATTTTTTGATACATCCTACTTGTCCCGGTTCCGTGCAGTATCTTCTGACCTTTTTTCGCCGATGTACACGAAGATCAAGAGCGAGGTGTAGGAAGCGTTCATTTCGCCATTTTTGTGCAGATGTTTTATACTTTGGTTCCTATCCGGGTATATTATATAGATATTCAGCTCGGCCACGCAAAAATGGTGGATCCATTTTTATTATTTATGTCTGTTGTTACGTTTTCCATTGTCGTTTCTTAGACTATAGACGGAAAAGTCTGGTTATGTGTTCAATAGTATGCAGCTTTTTCTCGTTTAGCACGCATGTATAGTGGAGTTTGTTCGAATTGCTGTTCTCCTTGTATTAATTCTTTTTCGTTGTCTTTTTGTTTGTTTTGCGATGTATTTGAAGTCGTGTCCAGTGACCGCACAACTTTTGGAATTGACATACTGTATCAGGATTCACACTGGCTGCACTGCGACTATGTAGTGGCTGGCCGAATTTGTATGTGGTTCAAGTCACCACCCCACCAAGGCACCAAGGCGCACTTGAATGAACTGATTCCAAACCAATTGTAGAACCGCCAATGTCCGGTTCAACAACAGAACCCTAATCCACAATGCCAACTCGCGCATTGTGCTGTCGGCCACTGCTAACCTGATGTCGAGCAAAAGAACTTTCACGTCAGGTGTATCGTCCTGATTATTGAAGAGCCTCGCGTATGTGGCCTTTGCATATTGGTCGTCGCTTTACTCTCCAATTGGACCAACTACTGGCGCCGCAATGACGGCATCACAAAGACTCTTTCGGCGTCTTCCCGTCTTCATGCGTGGCCGACGTCTTCTCGTCGTTCTCCTTCTCGCTATATTCGTCGCAACCTGCGTGCTGTCATCGTCTTGGAGCCCGTCTCGAACTTATTCTGCACCAAAGCCTCCTTCAAAACCTTCGGTAGCGCCTGCGGTCACGAACAGCTATATCCCATCACTGGCATGGCAAACTCCGTTCTCGTTCTTAGTGTCGAGCGCGTATTCGGACGTCGCGGTGCTGCCGCAATTAGAGGATCGATGCCCCGTGTACACATTCTACGACCGAGATCTGGCGGCGGCGGCGGGGCGAAATACGACTGTCGAGGATCGGCTAACTGCAGTGTGGAGACAAGCATTCTGGGCGCTCGGTTTCATGCCCACCATTCTCGACCTTTCCCACGCGCAGAGAAGTCCGTTGTACAAGTCAGTTAACGAATTGAACTTGGACGCGGAGTCGAAGATTGATGCCATGCGATATTTGGCGTGGAGTTCTAGTCCGACTGGTGTTTTGACTACAAATAGAGTAAGCGATTGTAGATGGTGCACTTGGAGCGATCCAACGCTAACGACCCGACAGGTCGTGCCGATGACTACTCGGCCGACGGAGGACATCTGGAGATTCTGGCGGTCATGCCAATTTGGACCGCTAACAACTTACAAGGATGTTGGCTCCGGGTTCATCATCGGATCGCAACCAGCTCTCGACGACTACGTGACGAAAACATTCGCCGGCGCTACGCGAGCAAAGATCGTGTCTGCGACCTCAAACCTGTTCCACGTCGAACCCAAGACCGACTTTTTGGCACAATATTCCCCAGATTTCGTAGCGAAAAATTATAAAAATCTACCGGAAGACAAGCTGCCAGACATCATCAACGCGCACTTGCACTCGACGTTCCTGTCCCGGTTCTCGGACGGTGGTATTTCGATTCTCGACCCGTTCCCAGAATCAGCGCACGCGATCGCACTCCCATCTCTAGCCACAGCCACAGCACTCGCGACATGCCCATCGGTTGAATTCGAAGCATATTGTCCATCAAATATCCCCAACTGCTACAAATGCTCCGTCTCAATGCGCAAGGACTTTATCAAGACTGTCCAGGTCATTCCCGACTCGCCATCAACTTTCGCCATGATCACAATCCCGCATCCAATGATGTCCCTCGCATTAAGCTACTCCACATCCGGTCTTGCTGCAGACTTTGTTCGCCGAAAAACATCCCGCGACATGTTCGTCCGCAAAGTAACATCTGAAATCATTAAACAAGGCGTCGGCGCTCCCGCTCGTGCACTCCAGCTCAAGAAAATGGCCGCCGCGAGCAGTGAGCTGTTGGATGCGAGGTATATCTCTGTTTTCGAGTCGCAGTTCGCTTTGAAGAACTGTCTTGTGAGCCAATATTTCCGGTGGGTGGTTGGTTTCAATTTCGGACCCAGTGTGGAGCACAATTGGAACGAAGAGGCCAACAAGCAGGAGAATATATGGCGGCCCTCTACATCTGGCGCGATCTCGTTCGATGCACTCGCCCACGAGATCGGAATGTGTCTTCCGGCACACGAATACATCGAGCTTCAGAAAGAAGCCGAGCGCATCGTGGATCCAGTTGTGGCCGGGTCAACCAGGCGAATGAGCGTGTCTACCATCGTAACCTCAGTTCTTGACCGCCTCGTCAGCACCGAACCCGACCGAAAACTGGAACGCTCTATGATCGAGGCGTGGAATATGGCGGATGCAGAGGTCTGGCGGTTCGTCAAGGCCCTGAACGAGCGTGCAGCGCGCGAGGAGAACGTATGGGAGTAGGTTGTGCAACTTGTATTATATTTAAGGAACAGCGCTTTCTGTCGTTCGTCCTACTGCATATGTTGGATACGATTGTATTAATAATTCGTATTGACGTTTCACATCTGCCTTTTTTTTTGGCTTGTTGTTTTTGATTATGGATCGTGCTTGTTGGGGTATGGTTTGGGCTGTTGATGGTGCATCACTGACAGGTAATCACATAAGTTTCTGGTGTTTAGCATTGACCTCCCGTCTACTTTGACGACAAGCGATTTTTTTTTTGTTTTGGACTGTATATCGGGCGAGAGAGAATAATAGTTAGAGCGTGTAAATACCATGCAAGACTATAAATACATTATAGTACAAATCAACTTAACCAGCAGCGTGAACCAAATTGGAATAACGTATATACAGCGAATAATGTACGAAACGAAATGAGTATTTACAAATGCGTCGCCTATTGGTTCAGGCCCACATGGGTTTCGACCGGTCTCGCAGAAAAACCGAATCCGGATTTGTAAGCCCGTTTGCCGTCCTGGCCAAACTGCTTATGCCACTCTCTAATCATCGTCAGCGAGCTCATCTCGTCGCTAACCGACGCTCCTGTCTCTCTCAGTGCTGTTTCGAAGTGGCGACGACTGAGAACACGTTTCGCACTTGCTTTAGCTAGGGCGGGGTTGTTCCTGCGCTGTTTAACCGCTTCAGTTGCGGCGATGACACATACGTTTTTGATGTCCGAGCCGGAGAAGTACGCTGTTTTCTTCGCGAGGTATGCCGGCGTAACTGTGTCATCCAGAGTCTCGCCATTCAAATGCACCCTGAAGATCTCCTCGCGGTTTTTCTCCGTCGGCAGATCAACCAGCACCCGTCTAGGAAACCGACGCAGCACCGCATCATCAAGATCAAACGGTCGATTTGTCGTCCCGATGACCATAATCCGCTCACTTCGAAGGCCGTCCCATTCAGCCATAAACTGATTAATCATCTCTCGATCTCGGATAACTCCACGGTTTTGCATAAGCGAGTCTACCTCGTCCATAAAGATAATACATGGACTAAGCTTTTTGGCGAGGGAGAAGAGCGCGCTCACATTCTTTTCCGCCTCCCCGACGTATTTGTCCTGAAGGTCGCTCGGCCGCACATCGAGAATGGCTGTTTGTCCAGCTTTGGCAAGCGCTTTGACAAGCAGCGTCTTACCCGTTCCCGACGGTCCGTAGAGCAAGATTCCGGACGTATGATTGGTAGCAAGGACGCCATAACTGAATTCGTCCGGCATCAGCAATGGAAACATTACAGTATCTCGAATAACATCAAGTGTCCTCGGCGGAGCGATCACATTATCGAATGTAACATTGATTGTCTCCGGCTTAATGTATTGATTGAAAAATGTCTTCTCTCGTTTGTCCAGCGATGCTTCAATCAATTTCAGGTCTCTAACCTTGACGGACTGCGTAGATTTCTTCTCGTCTAGTTTGGCCGGTTCTTCTTTCGTGGATGCATTGATATCTGTAATAGTGTACGGATCCTTGTAAGTCTGAGAAAGTCCGTATTCATCGGGATTTTGCTGAAGTAAGTCCTCCAAGTCTCGAGTTTCTTCATGAATTGCAACTGCACGGTCAAGCAAGTTCATGTCTACCGTCGTCCTGTCTTCCTGAACCATCAAGCCCTTGAGCATCATGACCAACCGATACATAAACCTCGGAGTAAGCAGCCCGGAAGATAGCAAGCGCATACCCTGGCTCTTGCTCGAATCTTGTTCGAGATCCCAATTCTCTGGAAATTCTAGTACTGTTTCCGGCTGATATTCAAGCACACGACAAAGGAACGCATCCAGAAAACGCGCATTGACCGTTCGTATATGCGAAATATTTTCACTAGCAGCATTTGGATTGTAAGTGACTTGCGACAGCGGGATACTCTGCCGTAGAACTTCCCAGTCTTGATAATTCTGGTACCAAGGCTCTGCAACCTCTCCGTCGTCAGAATAGTCTGGGCTAATAAACAACCCACCCGTGTCTTCGTCCGCTGTCAGTCTGATCTTGAGGTTCGAATCACTCGCCTTGACAGGCTTGTGAGCAGTAGCAACTATGATAGCGGGCTCGCCGTCGCATCGGCGCTGTCTAATATGATGCTTAAGTTCGCTGAAAAAAGTGCCCCCCAGATCTGACTGCGCCATGGCTAGGTAGTCGCGCACATGTACAATCAATGGCCTGTCTTTCGGTCGTATCCTAAAATCGTTGTCTGACTCAATAGCACAACTTTCAGGTGTGGCTGCACCGAGCAGCTCGGTAACATACTCTCCGAAGAACTCTGATCTCTTTGCGTACAAGTCATCGCTAAAAACTTTGTCCTCTTCATCATCATCATGCTGCTGTCTATGGGAGGCGTCGGCCGGAGCAGTGGATGTTAAAGAGTCCACGTTACGATACCGGTAGTCGACGTGATTACTCATAGACACAACCCAAGGTAACATTTTGACATCGTCTACCACGTACATTAGTTTGGAGGAGTCATAGAAGCAAATTAAGGTATACAAACCAGCGGTCTCCATATGCTCCCCGATGATTCTTTCAATATCGACATTGTCTATCCTCAATATATCTGCACCGTGCTCAACTGCAATCTTCTCTACCAAAGCATCTAAATATTGAAGTGACTGCCCGTTAGATGCTAAGAGACTAATTCCATACTTGTCTGCCCATGGAGAAGTTTGCGCAGATGTGTGAGCGAGATCGAGTGCAGAGGCGACGTTCGTATTAAGATACCTCCAAATTCGCTCGTCGAGAGCATAGGCTGTCTTCCCACTCGGCCGTTCAGTCTTGAAATCTGCCACCTGTAGCTTATTTGCTGATAGGGTCTTTAATTTCTCCAGCAGAATGATATTATTCTTTTCTATCCGCTCAAGAGAACCTTCACTCAAAGTGAAAGGAATGTGACCATAATCATCAGCAGAATCTTCCACCGTCACGTCTTTCTCAGGTTGCGTACTAATAATACTCTGTTTCCTTTCGTTGCTCTTCTTCTTCTCGCGCTCATCTAGTAGACTTTGCTCATCTCCTTCTTCCTCATCTGCTTCGTCGTCCTCGTCGTCCTGGCGCTTCCGTTTTTCTTCCTCTTTCAAAGTCTTCTTCTCTTCGATTTGCACGCTCAGGTTGCGCTCGAAATAGTCGAACACGCTCTTTTGCTCCCACGCGCTGCTAGAGAATCGCGCGACTGAAATAAGGGGTGAATTGAACGCAATATTCGTGGCGGACAGAGGCTTACACGCCTGCCGACCCCCTTTCTTTGACGAGTGCAGACGAGGCGAGCATTGGAGTCGCATCGTTCCTACGCGGCGCGCAGGGAAAACTATCATACGACTCATAGAATACTCCGCCGCCTAATCCAATGTCATGAGTTAGATTCCTCCCATAGTTCAAACGATGAATAAGCATTAGATATCAAATATCTAAAACGAACGAACCTGGTAAATCAGTCCAATAACTGTTAGCGGTTAAATATCATTCCAAATGAAGTCCACGACGCAGAATCTATATCAGCTCAGTACTTTCGGCCTAACAGTGTTGCCTGATTTACTAATTATTTTGCACGCGTCTGTATATGTTAACTTGGGAAGTCTCTTTGAGTCACGTATAGGTTGCGACTCGGTGACTCGACATTGCCTCACGAGTCACGACCAACCACTAGTAAAATCTATCCACGTCGTCCCTTACTCACTTTTTGCACACGACGAGCAATCCGTCTACACGGCGTATCACATCCATCTGGAAAATCGTGACTTTGGCTATTGGATATTTCTCACTCCCTCAAAATTTGCAATCGACAATCGTTGCGCAGTCAGATCGATTTCCATTCTGGAACGATTTGATGGTACCCACCAAACGTCGATATATATGAAATTCGCCATCAAGACTCTACGGATTAAGATAACACTAAAAAGACAATTTATCAAAACGTCATTGCCGTTCTAACAGGAAAAATTAATCATCATACCACACAGTCTACGGCTTGCAAACCACTGAATTTCGAACGATCAAACATGGCTGACAACGCGGCAGTTGCCTCCCTTCTCGCCGCTTTGAGTAAGTACTGTTATCATCTTAATACCGCGTTTTCAGTAAAGAGGAATGCCGTCAGCATACAGCAGCTGATGTACGAGTCCGGATGTTAATAAATTGCATTTAGCACAGCGAGCCCAACAACAGCAACAACAGCATGGCCAACCTCAATCACAGCCTGCTCCATATGGTCTGACATCTCCACCTTCACAATATTCTGCCCCACAACAAGTTCCCCCTCAGTTTGCCAATCCTTTAGCACAACTCCTCGCCCAACAGCAACAGCAGCCCGCTGGCGGAACAGCGAACGCTACGGCGGCTGCGTTAGCAGCTGTTGCAGCGGCGGCTGCTGCTGGTGGACAAGGAAATCAACCTGTGACAGGGGCGTATAACTTACCAGCGCCGACAAACTCAGGATATCTAGATCTGGCAACACTGTTACAGCCAGATTCAAGTAGCATGACAGTTGGAGAGTACTATAGCAGTGCCACAAAAGGCGACAGTAAATGTACGTTTTCTGAGCAATATCTGCTCATAGATTGTTCTACTCACGCCTCTCTAGCTTATGACGACCGGCATTATGATGACGACCGAGGGCGATACCGCGACAGAGACCGAGGTCGCGACCGTGATCGCGATCGTGATCGCAACAGCGACCGCCGTCGCAAGCGGTCGCCCACGCCACCGCGTCTTCGCGAGGATGAGCGATGCCGAGAATGTAGTCCCAAACGCGAGCCATCCCCAGGTGGCACGAGAACAGAGTCACTGGTCGTCAAAACTCCATTCGTCGGTCTCATCATCGGGCGCGGCGGAGAAACTCTTAAACGGATTGAACACGAAAGCGGTGCCAGGGTCCAGTTTATAACAAACGGTAAAGAAGGGCCCGAGAGGGTTTGCAATATCAGTGGTGGACCAGAGAACATTTATGTCGCTAAAGCAACAGTCATTCAGATGATCGAACACGCGATACTCGATGCCCGAGGGCGGCCCCTGCAAAACGGAATTGGACGTTAAGTTGTAAATTGTAATTCACTTTTGCTTTGAAAATTGGCTGTAGGCATAAATGTCGTGGCTTGGCTGTGAGTGTTTGGCGTTTTGTAGTATCAATACGAGGACTTCTTGTGATGGCCAAGGCGGCATTCCTTCCATAGTGTGCTACATTCAAATTACTTTTTCTAAGTCTTCACAACGCGATAACATTCCAAACTTCATAACCAATCGCACCAACATCGAGCTATAGATAGTGCGTCTACTTTATCCGCCTCGCTCAATAGCATATGCAAGCTTCTAGTTAGAACCTCAAATCCCATCCGATTTGAGGGCCAAGCTTAGGCAACGATTCCGCCACACTCTCTACATCCTTGTCACCACGTCCGGACAAACAAATGACAATGTTTTGGTCGGGAGACATAGTCTTAGCAAGCTGGATAGCGCCGTAGACAGCGTGAGAGCTCTCAAGAGCAGGAATGATGCCCTCCAACTGACTCAAAAGTCTGAATCCCTCGAGCGCTTGTGGATCAGTAGCGGCGATGAATTGTGCCCGACCAGTATCCTTCCACAAAGAGAGTTCGGGACCGACACCAGGGTAATCGAGACCGGCAGAAACTGAGTGCGTGTCTGAAATCTGACCGTCCTCGTTTTGGAGAACATAGGTCTTGACTCCATGCAGTACTCCAACAGAGCCACCAGTAATTGTAGCACTGTGTCGGGGCGTATCAACACCTTCACCACCGGCTTCAACACCCAGTAGCTGCACTGACATCTCCTCAGCGAAGGCATAGAACATGCCCACACTGTTACTGCCGCCACCTACACAAGCCACAACAGCGTCAGGGAGCTTCTTGTTCATCTCATAAAACTGCTCCTTTGTCTCCTTTCCGATAACGCTCTGGAATGTTCGGACAATAGTTGGGTACGGATGAGGCCCAATGGCAGATCCAATAATGAAGTGTGTGGTAGAGAGATTGGTGGCCCAAGCTCTGAGCGCCTCATTGACCGCGTCTCGGAGCGTGCGAGTTCCAGCCTCCACAGCGACAACCTGCGCACCCAGGAGCTTCATCCGGAAGACGTTGAGGGCCTGTCGGCGAACGTCCTCAGCGCCCATATAGACTGTACATTTCATACCAAATTTAGCAGCAACGGTAGCGGTGGCGACACCATGCTGACCAGCACCAGTTTCAGCAATGACCTCTTTCTTACCAAGGCGTCTAGCAATCAAAATCTGTCCAAGCGCGTTGTTAATCTTATGACTTCCGGTATGGTTCAGATCTTCCCTCTTCAGCCAGATCTTAGCACCACCAGCATACTCTGAAAGTCTAGGAACAGCGTGAAGATTGCTTGGCCGTCCCATGAATGGATAATACGATCTAAACTCTTCCCAGAAAGCCGGATCATTCACGGCGTCTTCGAATCCCTTCTCGAGCTCCGCAAGACAGTCAAAAAGAGACTCCGGCACATACTGTCCACCGTATTGTCCAAATCTGGCGGGAAATTGCCGTGTCTTTTCTTCCTCGAGCACAAGTCCGTTCAAGAAACTGGTAGCAAGCTCGGCCTTCGGATCGCCCTCAGTGATGACAGCCGAAGGAGTAGCCACTTTAGTAGTGGTAGCCTTAGCGATTGACTCCACAATTCCGACCTCGCGCGTATTACTCTCCAAACCCGTGCGCCCGCAGATTTCGGAGCAAAACCTCTTCGTGGCCTCAGGAACGTCTTCTAGTTTGGAATCGCCAATAATAGTCACCAGCTTGCTACCAATAACAACACCATCAGCAATTTCACCTACGCTCAAAAAATGCTCACGCTTGCTAACTCCGAAGCCGACGGCTATAGGAGTTTCACCAGCGTACTTCCGCACGCGAGCACATAGCGCCGGTAGGTCTGAGCTCAGTGAGCCAAGTGCACCGGTCGTGCCCATACGAGAAACGACATATATGAACGAGTCGGCAATTGAGGCCAATAACTTCAGTCGTGATTCGCTAGTAGCCGGAGCGACAAGTGGAATATAACTCATTCTGGAGTTTGAATTAGCATGGTTGCATAGTAAACGTCCGTTCAAAGAAAGTTGTAAGTACCCTTCAGAACTGCAATATTTGCGAAACTTAAGAGCCTCCTCTGGTGGGAAGTCGACAATAATAAAGCCATTGGCACCAACAGCCTTTGCATCCTGCACAAACTTCTCCTCCCCGTACATCAAAATAGGATTGTAGTAGCCCATGAGGACAATTGGAATCTGTACGCCGGCCTTGCGAGCCTCCTGGACCATGTGTAGCGTCTGGGCAGTGGTGACGCCATTCTCCAAAGCGATCTACAAAGGTTCACAATATCAGTATTCATAGTCACTGCAGAGAGCTTTTCCGGATGCCAAAAGGAGTCAATTACCGTATTTGAATTCTGAATGGTAGGTCCATCGCCTATGGGGTCAGAGAAAGGCAGCCCCAGCTCGATAACATCGACGCCACCAGCCTCCATGCCCTGTAGAATGCCGACAGTGCTCTCTGGCGTGGGATAGCCGGCAGTAACGAAGGTCACGAAGGCATTCCGGCCTAATTACCATTTCAGTTAGTTCAGTTGATGTCAAACAATTTACAGTATGGACGCACCTTCAGCCTTGGACTTGGCGAAAGTTTCCCTTAATTTGTCGGTCATAGTGAGTATGGATCAATTTCTCGAGTGATTGCACGACTGTTACAAAATTTGTCTCCTGAACGCACAGTAAGACAATTGATACTGAGTGGAACAGCCAGTGAAGAATGACTAAATAAATGAGTCTTAACACGCACCAGGTAAATGTGTCAACCTTTGTAAACAAGGTCGTTTGTGTGTTGGACTGCAGCTTGTTCCGGTCAGGTGTGGTTCTTAGGGTGGCGGGGGGTTTCAGACTAGTGTTGGTGGACCTCGAAGTGAGTCAGGGTTCAACGAGCCTAGAACCGCACTTCAGCTGCCTAAATAATGACTAACATTTCCGTAAGATATTGAAGGTCGCATAGTAATATTGCGTTATTTTTAATAACTTTATTAGGACTTAAATAGCGATTCTCACTTATAATAGCCCACAACTTGAATTGGTGTCGTAACTCGCATTAAAACGTTATGTTGTTCTAGGATTTGTGGAAGATTAGACTAACGCTGTCCTCTGGAGAGGAACGGAAAGCATGTAGCATATTGGCATATCAAATCAGTCTAAAGCACAATTATAAGCTTGGCATTCGAAAGATAAATATTCTATAGTACAGGGCATACATCATGCACCGCTAATAATACAAAGTTAGTAATCCAATGCCCAACCCATCGCCTCACGCAACACAGAGGGCGTAGGAGCTCTCTTTTCAGAGCCTAACGACTCCCAAACCGTCGAGCATTTTCCCGCTTTCTGATACTTTTTCGGATAGCTTCAAACATGCCACTCCATCTTAGCCGTCGCTGTCCCCGCTGGCTATTGTCAGGCGTGATACCCATGGGCACCATTCTTCGTTTGGTCGCCAGCTGGGCCCTACTGGTCGCTTCAATCCAAATTTGCGCCGCCCGTGCATACGGTCCACGCAAATCTGACAATTGGAAATTGGGCTCCAGCTGCATCCATCGCTCGAAACACTCCCACGGCGTCCGTCGTTCAATGTTAGAGTGAAATCCCCACGATTGTCGAGGTGACATGTTAGCAGAGACGACGTCCCAGTTGTACATAAACTCGCTAGCTAACTTCAAAAGATTTGCGTCATCTTGAGGAAGCCATATCGTAGGTACACCAAACTCGACATATTTTAGACTCGGTGGCGGGGGCGCCTTAATATATACACCTCGCCGAGCAGACTCGCTGAGGAACAACGGTCTGTGAGAATTACTCTGCTCGCCTTCCTTTCGCTGTGGTTGTTGTTCTAGAGGAGGTTGAGGAGGTGCTGGAGGTGCTTGTAACTCGTCCGGTTTGGATTCGGTCGAATTCGCACCGTCCTGGTGTCGCTGCTTCCAGGAACTCAAATGCTCGGGACTGATATTGTTTATAAGCATAGCAAACTTGTTAATCGGGACGATTGGCAGCTCCTCAATAGAGTCTCTGAACGGTTCGTCCTTCGAAGGATCAATTGACGCGTAATGCTTTTCCGAAAATATGCCTGTCACCTTATTCATACTGTTCATCGAGAATAACGAGTCATGACCGTCCGACGACGTATTGTCCTTTACTCCATTCGTAATTTCACCGTTATTAGCTGCCTCCACATCCTCGTAATTCGTAATTCCACTTTTATTCGCCGCCTCCACTTCCTTGTCTGTCAGAAACCGTGGTGGCCGCGGCTGAGGAGAGTATTAGCACAAAGATCGTAAGAACCGACATATCCGCTCACCTTAAAACAGACGGACTTGCCATAAGTCCAATAGTCTTTTATCCAAGACGCGATGTCTGTAGATTCTGTAACATTACGCTTGTGCCCATTCGCAAAATCTAGCGCGGTTACTTGCATCTCGCCAAGCACGTAATCCCAATGACTCTTGGGTCTCTTAGGAGCTCTAAACCGCTGCGGTTGTCGCAAACTCCATTTTCCTTCCCGTTTAAGTTCGTCAATACGCCCAAATGTCCGCTGCAGTATCGACTCCGTGTAAATCGTGAGAAAGTTATCCGTAGTCAAGGACTTATGCGCAGACGGTATAAAGTTAGCGAGTGCCGACGCTTGAATGCTGTAGTAGATTTTAACGAGCGGGATACCAGGCTTGACCGGTGGTTCTTCCGTTGCTATTACCCTCAACGAATGCTTTGGTTTCGCCACAAGCACCGGCTCGATTGTTGATGCACTTGCGATCCGGCGTGGGCCAGACTTGGGAGTGGTACCGAGAAGCTCGGTGACTGATTTGTGTTTCAATGCACCCGAACTCACTCGCGTCGTCATACGCTCATGGGGCGATGCGGATGGTGGTTGGTGCAATTGGGGTGCATTAGCAGATACTGCTTGCTGTTGAGGAGTATATGGCGGTGGGCGTACTCCTAGTCGTGTGTCAGATGTTGTAGCGACTTGCTGGGGCGTCGTACCACCCTGAGACGCAACATGCATATGGATTCTGTTGTGGTGAGTGGCAGCCTGATGAATAGATTCTACCGCGTCAATTTTCTTGACCTTGTTGGTGCTGAGTATCTGTGGAAGCGATGATTCTTCAAAGAGATGACCACTATACTGCCTGTCAGCACGCGGATTAATAGCCTCCCTACAGCCTCCAAGCAAATACCTTTCCAAATCATTCTTCTCCAAAAATGCCATCAAGAAATCATCTTCAGACGCAATGATCTCATCAGTGATAGGCAACGAAGGACTACGTGACAAGAAATACAGCTCAGAGAGCTTCCGTTTCCGTCCTTTCACGACATCACTGCCACATCATCAGCTTACAATTTCAACACCAATCCAATCCCCAGACCCGGCATACCTGCAAAATTGTCTTCTGCGTTCGATATTCTCGAACCGCAACCTATCAAGCCGATCCTAAATGCCAGTCACATCAGCACTCGCTCTGGAATTCCATGACATCTGCTTTGCACAACCGCAACTTACCGATGAAAAATCCATCCATACGCTCCCTTCAAATACTCATATATATCGATTCCAATTCAATTATTCTTTGAAATCTAATACTGTAGATAGTTCCGCTTATTCTCCTGCTCGCAGTCTATGAAGTTGTATTCTCACCAGAATTGTTTGCGCCGGTGGTCACGTGACTACTGGTTGTTGCGCAAATTTTGCCGTGGCCAGTTTCGTTTCAATAACTATATGCAGTTTGGTTCGATTTCCTATAGGAATCCTACAGACTTGTCCATAAGGCAAAATGAAGAATTTCAAAAACTCCTTATGTAACTATTTGGATACAATAAACCGTCAGCACCCTGAATTTGTAACGTGGCAGTCAAGGTGTAGGGGAAGAGCATATACATTATTTTGAATAAATAAAGCAGCCAATGCCGATTCTCTATTTAATTAGTCAATCATTAAAATGCTCATGGACATAGATATTTAAATGATTAACAATAGTGGTCGCAAATACAAAACCAAAATGAAACGCATAGCCAAATCCAGAGTGTGTTTGTTACACACTGAAGACGAAATTAATGAACCATGGAAGGTAGGAGACTTTAATAAATCCAATGCCAAGAACGTAACTAATTGAAATACAAAGTAGTTGTACTATTAAAGAAATGATAAATCAGCGAGTGCGCCCGGTTGAAAATATACACGCAATGAGGCCGAAGATCCAAAATCGTAACACACAATATAACGTGTCCATAACTCATAGAAATGACCTGTCCAGTTGTCCTTATTGACTTTTATTTTTCATTTTGTAAGTAGAGCAAACTTTTATGGTTCAGGAGCCTAGTTGCCATTCGGTTCATTATTAGATGTGGAATTCTAGTTTTACACGGAAATGGAAATATTCTGAACTGAGCTCACTACAGGTGGTGAGGTAGCCAGATCGTCGTTCGAGACTGTGGAAGCATCCGTCAAGGATCCTGGAGTGGAGCCGACGGAAGATGATAGTAACTCGGATGTTGGAGTGCCACCGTTTGAGTTACTGTTTTGGGGGCATTCTCGGCTCTTTTGGTAAGTTAGTGACAGTAGTTGCAGAAAATCAGCTAGAAATACATACGATGTGGCCCTGCTCGCCACAGCGATAGCATGTCTTGCCGGCTGTGCTTAGAGGACCTCCGTTAGGCGCAGTGCAGTCTCGACTCTATTGGCACATTAGCAATCAAATAATTGACAAAACTCAACACAAGCGACATACAATGTGACCAAGCTTGCCGCAAGCGTAGCATTTCATAGCTTGGGCCTGGCAATCGCGTGCATAGTGGTTTGGGCCTGCGGCGCCGTTAGATGTTTGCCATTGTCTCCCATTGATGAATACCGATACTAACCTCCACATTTGTAGCATGTGGCTGCCCGCCCAGGCAGGTATCCCATGCTAGGCACAAGGCCGGTGCGCATTGGTATTCCTCTGAATGCTGCAGCTTGGGCTGCAGCAGCGGAACTCTGCATGCTGAGATATGCTGCGGCAAAGTTGGACGCAGCAGCAGCGGCAGGAGTTGTTCCGTTGGCAGCAGCAGCGGCGGCGACGAGGTTCACACAATTACGGGCAACGTGGCCTGGTTGTCCACATGAATAGCAACGACCGGTTATGAGGGCGCCAGTCATACGGAGTGTGGGACAGTCGGCTTGGACGTGACCAAGGCCCTGGCAGTGGTAACATTGCTTAGCTGAATGACAACAGTTAGCTAACGTACAGCTTCATGTAGACGAAAAAACAGAGCATACTTTCTGTTGTCCGTGGGTGTGGGCAGGCATTGGATTCGTGACCTAAAGTTTGTTAGTCTTGTCGCGCGAATCATAAAAGAGACTTTACCTGGCTGCTTGCAGTTGTAACATAACCTCTCAGGTGAACTGCAGACCTCAGCGAAATGGCCTATGTTACCGCATCTATTGGAGACAATGTCGTTAGCAATTCTCCTTATCGCCCAAGTATTGCTGACTGTCTGAGCCTTCCCGATGCTTTGCCACATGAGCTAGTCCCGGGACGTCCACATGAAACGATCGACTATCAGCTGAATACTGAGGGAGCTCATATAGTCCTGGAAGAATTGCAAAATAACAACCCGATACTTGAAGAGAGATATGGTGGTAAGGACATGAACGTGACCCCGTCCCAGACTTGCCGCTCGGAAATCATAGTCCCTCAATAATAAACCGACACATACTTATAGCAGGCTCTCCGTGAGAGTGACGACATCTTATATATGAATGACTAGAAAAGCTGTGCTGTCAAGAAGACGGCCGAAAACGAGAGATAAGGAGCTGGTGGTCTGCTGAAGCGGGCAGTATATTGTAGCTATTTAGACGTGCTCCGCTACCGACAATTGGTGAAGAAAGGCGTTGGAACGCAATTAATGGTAGACTGCGTAGGCAATACTATGACAGTGACTTATAGGAGAGTAGGAAAGGGTAGAGACAAATGACTGGTGTGGATGGCGATGAGCTGGGAAGAACAAAAGCGTAGTATTCGAGGAGCTGGGAAGTACAGGTAGTAGAGCCAGGAATGCATTCAGAGATGACAGTAAATTATACTATGGCGGGCTATCCGACGCTAGGAGGCAGTTGGGAACGTCAGGACACCAAGGCGGGCCGGCCAGGAGTGCGGGTTTGGCTGCGGCCGCGGACTGCAGTTCCCCAATTCCAGGTAGTCGAAGCACTCACACTTTGCCGAGGGCGAGCATAGAGCAGAATGCGTAGGGCGTGATTTGACACAGGTAACCGCGAGCGCGGAGTTTCTCTCTTTCTTAGTGCTCTCTGCTGGCAATCGCACCTGGTCTGAGCTGCTGCTACTGGTCAATTAGCAACTCACTCATAGAGATAGCGCCCAAATGCCTATCGGACTCTATCCGCTCGACGGGCACGCGCCCACATCGCGTGCGCCCTCTGCTGAAATTGCGAAATTGCAGTAGATTCTAGTCACTCAGCTAAATTGTTGTAAGAACCATTAAGGACGCCAGTCACCTTCGTTCAAGGAACTTCCGAAGGTTCTGGGTGACAGCTTGACGCCCATCGGCCGGTCTGAATAAGCGATGAGCATGACCCTTGCCCGGAGTTGGCGGAACTATCGCTGTTTGTTCACCACCTGGACCTTCCACTTCAGGCCGGGGGAAGCGTTATCCAGCCACCGCATTGGCGAGCTTAAACAAGGCAATATTGCCTGCCGATAACGATAAACTCACTCGGGTCCTCGCACGTTCTGGACCTAATTCCAAAGACCGGAGGGAGCCTCCGACTTTCATGCAAAGTTGGTCGAATAACTGTTCGCTTGTCCCTGAATAACAACGCGATGAGTTATTGCATTTGGCTTGTCATGTTTACGCAAATTTTTATACACTTTGTATCAGTAATAAATCGTACGGTCCATTCCTGCGGTCATACAATTGTATAAATGTCGCCTCCATTTGAGTATATGGTCTGGGCAGAGATTGCCTTCAAGCCCGACGGTAGAATGTAAAATAGTCAGTCAAAGGCTACGAGGGGGTTTTAATTAGTAACTGGACTATCATCTGCTAATATCACAGGAAACTACTTGTTACTTGAGTAAAAAACTGCAGAGTAATATGCTCCTACCCAAACCACGCTTTCACAATAATGACAGGCACGGGTTAGTACAGAACTGACCCGCCGACGCCAGCTAAAGGTCATTATATGCAGGTCTCCGTAACTCGGACGAGCCGCTCTGCATGGCTGCCGCTCGCATGGACTTAGCGTTGCCGCGATAGGCTTGGAACGGTGATAAGGCTTTTGTTCTTCATCGCAGACCCTTGTTTGTCAGCTTCCGGTAAAGTAACGGATCTGCAACCTGTGACTCCACTACTAGGCATCTACTCCGGCATGTATGATGAATACTTCGAAAGCACCTGCGAGCATCTCTTTGCATTTTGCCTAAGTAGAGGATTGAGGTTAAAGGGCCATGAGACGGAGCGGTATGTCAGCTGAATGCTTAAATATCCACATCGAACTCGGATACTTTAATATTTGGAGATGCAGAGGAAGTTTTCCCGATCTCGAATTCAGATAATCCACAGCGACACTGTTCATGCCCATTATCTACCAAGTCCCAGAAATGCCGGCTTTGTAACCGTTGAACTCTGATAAGTAGGGCCTGTCTCGACTAAGTACGGGTCAGCCACCTGTCGGGTTCATGCCAGAAGTAGCAATGAGTCCAGTTAGCCGTGCGGTCCCGGGGCTAACTTGACTGTTCAGGATTAGCACACCCGTTGACGCAGAATTGGCAGATAGAGCGCCGCAGCGGCGATCATCCGGCGAAGTTGCCCTAACCCACCTGAGTGGATTGCACATCAGCTGCGGAGTTATCGGCCATGATGCAATATATAGATTACGAGGCCAAATTGGCCCTTGCATGCAACCTAAATAATCGTAAAGAACAAATGCCTGTTTGAAAACCTGTATGTGATATGTTATGAAAATCAGGCTATCTTTGTTCATTATGGCCGGTGAGATGTTGTTCAGCTTTTGCCTAATTCGCAGATAGCAGCAGTGTATCGATTGTAGTTGGCCCGCTCGAACATCCTTAACCTGAAAACTAACGATCTAAGGAGCTATGATTTTCCTTACCCAGAGTCACAAGTTCTTCGCGCCCTCTGTATTCAATTGTTTTGCTCTGATGGGCAGGACAATAAACCATACTGAGTCCTCTATTCTGCAATGCCGTCGTGGAAATCTGGAGAGTACTCAATATCAGATTAATAGAATTTCTACATAACGGTATATCGCTAACAAATCCAGATTGTTATGATGTTGATCTAGTGGGAAGTTGAGTTGACTGTAATGTGACCTGCCTTGGATGATTCAGTGCTGGACCCACATATATATATCAGCTCAATTTGCCGTAGGTTGCGGCAATACTCGTAGTATGCAGACATGGCATATTCAAAAACGTCGAAATTTGTGTTGATTTAGACCTTCGCGAACATAAAAGCGCAAAATTTCCTTCAACGGACATTGGCAATTGATAAGATCCCGTATGCTATGATCTGCAGGCCATTAACTAACGTTTCAGCAAGAAAATCGGCGTGGCGGGTTCATATTGACGGAATTTCTACTAGTTGCTACAGGCCTGCCATCCATTTAGTAGTACACTATTCCCACAACGGATTTTAAGCTGCATTGTATCGCGGCGGATGCCAATTTCTGATATATCTATTCAAAACCATCACAAAACATAATGACATAATTCGACCTGTACGCCAAAAACCAAATGCACTCGAGTTCACAACCGACCTCTCCACAATCTCAATACATCCGACCAGCCTCCTCTTTCTTCTTAATCACGATGAGGGATAGTCTAAATCTTTCAAGCACCCAACGACGACCCCCAAACTCTCTAAAAACCCATTAACGCCAACCCTCAAAACCCGCTCCGACTCAGCTTCGAACTCGGCAACAAGGATCCTACCCGGGTTGTTTGGCTCGTCACAGGAGGCGATAGTGTCGCTAACGGACAACATTTGCGTGAATTGATCGGGCTTGAGTTGCGGATCGGGTGAAATTGCGTTGTATGCTATCTGAGCTTGCCGGGGTGTTGAGAATGGGATGGTCAGTGTCCTTTGCCCAGTAACCATTAGAATCGCAAGTTAAGAAATGCCAATCGTGTGTAGAGTCGCGGAATACTTACAGGTGATGGTCGTGTGTGGTCATTGTATATCGACGATACTTGGATTGTATAGAAAGTGGTTCGAGCTCTATATCGTCAAGAAGGTAGGCTGTGATATTTTGCAACGAACGTTTTGATGTTGCCAGACACGTTCCGTTTTGACGGGTTCCGCCATACCAGCGTACTTTCTTGGCCGAGTCAGGAACGTCATAATACGAACGCAGAAGTATTTACTTATATTGATTAATTAGCCTATAGTATTCGATACGCAAACATGCAGCTCATGACTGCAAACCATATCCAATGCCACGACCGCGTCATCACTAATATACCATACTATATATTGAGACACTTATCATTAACAAAGCTGATCAATAGATACTACAAATAACCTGAGATCGATACATACTAACAAAGCGTACAATCACAACTGCGAGCAGAAACATCGAAGAGGAGAAAACGAGTACAAAGGAAATAAACAGAGAGTTAAATTGTGATAATAAATCGGATAGTAATTGACATATATAATAGGACAAAACGTACAGAAACTCACAACTTCAGTAACTAATCGAAAGGGGATTAAAATTCAAAATAAATATCGCACAATCGCATTTAAACTACGTGTAAGAACGAAACATCTATTGATTCCGTTTACTGTATCACCTTTCAACTTACTCCTTTGCTTCCTCAGCTGGCGCAGCCTCACCTTCAGGTTCAGCTGGTGCAGCCTCGGACATGTCTGATGTCCACAGGGTCAAGTTGTCCCTCAGAAGCTGCATTATAAGAGTAGAGTCTTTGTAGCTCTCCTCACTGAGAGTGTCCAATTCGGCAATTGCATCGTCGAAGGCCTGCTTGGCCAAGTGGCAAGCACGGTCTGGCGAATTTAAGATCTCGTAGTAGAAAACTGAGAAGTTAAGAGCCAACCCGAGTCGGATGGGGTGGGTAGGTGGCAGGTCGGTGACGGCTACATCAGAAGCGGCCTTATAGGCCTCCAGCGAAGCGTCAGCGGCGTCCTTTCGCTTATCGCCAACAGCGAACTCGGCAAGATAACGATGGTAATCTCCTTTCCTACACGTTGCGTTAGAAATGGCAGTCAAAATATTAAGTATCGAGTACAGACATCTTGTAGTAGAACACCTTCGACTCGCCAGTCTTAGCTGATGGGATCAGATGCTTGTCGAGAACATCTAAAATATCCTCGCAGATCTTAGCAAGCTCCTCCTCAATCTTCTGACGATATTCCTTGATCAGCGCAACCTGGAAGTCGTTGCCCTTGCTCTCCTCCTTCTGCTCGATCGAGGAGACAATCCTCCACGACGCACGCCGCGCACCAATCACGTTCTTGTACGCGACGGACAATAAATTTCTCTCCTCGACACTCAGCTCCTCGTCAGCAGAGGCGACCTTCTTCATGTTCTCGACCATCTCTGCCGTGTACATTAGCGTTACCATTATTTGCAGATCACCAACTGGACCTAATTACCCTCATAACGCTCAGCCTGCTCGGCGAGCTTGGCGAGATAAACTGAATCTTCTCGAGACGTCATAATTCCTGTAAATAAAGCAGTAGTCAGCATTTTGCCTCCCATCAAATCCGTGAAATTGTTCGTCCGTGACGCGTCCGCTCCAGCCAAAGTCCTGTTGATCATGTCCGAGTACACAGACCACTGCCTATGAATTTGCACCTTCTTGTAATTACCAACGTAGATAACTCTCATCCCGTTTATGACTGGACGCTACACTGAAATGTGGACGATATTGCACGTGATCTACATATAGACTCTGTATGAGTCGTCCCCGCGTGAGATCTCACATTGATTGAAGAGGCCCATATTTTGTTCACCAATCTCTCACAGAGTACATGGCACGAAAGAATAATAAATAAGGCACTGATGGCAACGGGATCAAGTGATCCTGTCGAGAACTGGCAGAAACTGAAATGCCAAGATTGTTGCCTGCCCATCGTCACGGCCACAGGTTGCTCCAGTACGCGATCCCGTTCACTTCATTCGCAAAATCCAATCATACAGTCCAGAACCAACAACTTAACTGCTGTATGGAGCCCTTGAACGAACGGTGACATGGTGATGTGGTTTCTGGCACGGACGCGTAACAAAACGTACAACACGAATCAATTTGTGTCGCAGAACGCACCTTATGTTGCAATTATTGACAAACCGTTGCAAATCAACTAGAGAAACTGGACGGATTATAATACAACGCGGGGTAAAGTTCAGGCTCCGATGGATGGAAAGTAACGGGATGGACGAAACAGCCAGTAAGGGATAGGAGGCAATTGGAGAGGGAAGTGAGCGCTGCGACAGAGTGTGGACGAGGTGATGGGCAGTGGGACTGAGCCACAATGACGCAGTCCCCAAATAGGTCGCCGCGCTACGTTTGATGCTTCATATGCATAACAGGAACCGTATTTACGCCGTATAGCTCCCCATTGAGCCTGGAGGAAGCCGGGGTACATTTACGCGCGCAAATGACACGGTCTTCGCAGATTGTAGCGGACCACTGTGGTTAGCAAAGGGACTATTTAACAATAAAAATTGATAGGAAGAGTATGATCATCTATTGAGACCAACTCTACACTTAAAAACTCCAAGGTGGCGTAATAATACAGTGATCTCTTGATTATTTCGTGCGGATCACGATCACTCACGAATTCACTGCACCAGTGGGGGGGTTTGAGTCACGGCTCACAAGTTTCTGGTCTCCAAAATAAGGTGACCTGTGCATGCCTGCCACCGGGTAACCGAAGCCCAACCAACCAGCGACTCCACAGTCTTAGGCAACGCAGTTCCGACTACACCTTGCTATCCGCGTTTTGCATCGATATCTAACGTATCACTCTACAATGTTGTCTTCCGTCGCTCGTGTTGCGCTCCGCCGCTCTCCCGCCCGCCTTGCCTCTATCCGATGCTACAGTGAGGGTGCTACAGGTGCTCCCCGCCCTGGAGGAGAGAAGTCGGCTGACACCTTCACCGTACGTGATCCCTTTTGTTTCATGTGACCCTGGTACGGATCATTGCAATTAGAAGTCATCCATATATGGCGAGATTGCATATTTTTGAGTGATTGGCTGGAAGTCGCAATATATTAGCGCTTTTGTATCCGGATCATGCGATGATGACCCGCCCCAAGGATCCGCCGGGATTCTCCGCACTTTCGTTGATATTGTTCGCTAACATATTATTTTGCTTCATGTAGAAGCGTGAGAAAGCTCAAGAGGACCTCTATGTAAGATCTATAATCTTCTTGGACCATCTGTTGGAAAGGTCTTAAGTTCTGACCCAGCGTTCTAGGTCCGACAGGTCGAGGCCCAGAAGCTCAAGGCTCTCCGAGAAGCCTTGAAGAAGCAGCGAGAGCACCTAGATGATATTGAGGCTCACCTGTATGTTACATAGTCCAGGTTATTTGGTTTCGCGAGTGCTAATTATTACGGAGTGACGCGTTGGAGAAGAAGTAAACATCATGCTATGCACAAATTAGTCCACCGAAGTAGGAATACGTATGAGGTGCAAGGTTTTGGGAGGATCAAAACTGGACGATTATCATATTCATAGCCAATTTTGTACAATGGCTTTCACATCTAACCAGTAATATATTTTCCTTATTTTCAAGCAAGGATGCGTTCAGGGAGGTTGCTTTTGGGCGCTCTGCCGTACGCAGCAATATTCGAGCAACATGGAAACTCTTTGCGAAACTTAAACGTGTGTTAAGCAATAGCATCCTATACAACCAATCCAATTTTTTGTGACACACAACAGCAATCAATTATGCTCTATTCAACTTCCATTTCCTGAACATCAGCCGCACCATTCTCTGTTACCACATTCAGGTCACTGCCCTGAACATTTCGCACTCTCACACCTGCTTTCTTCTCGCTTAACAGCTCAATGATCTCTTCGTCGGTCACCTCGAACTCGCTATGGACCCATGAAGGCTTGATACTGCCTCCGCCAAGTCTTACAACTTCGCCCACATGCTTAGCTGATGGCATCAAAAGAACCGTAGTACGTACTCTAGTAGCGATCGGTGATGGTGAACCTTGAATCATCATGACTTTTGTAGGCGCAACGATATTCGCATTGGCCAGAGCAGCTATGCCCAGAGGCGCTCCCGGTGTGGACAAATTATTCATGTGGAACGGATACACAGATTTCCGGTTATCAACTTCGATCAGAACACCTCTAGCACTTTTTAGTTTCATGCTGAGATTACGATTATAATCACGCGTGAAGATAGTAGGCTTCAGATCACCGTGTGGCTTCAACGTGCGTCTGCTCACTTGCAGAGGGTTCTTCTTGTTCAAAGCTGACTCTGAGCCTGAGAACGTACACATAATTATATCGACAAGCCATGCCTCCCCTGGTTCAGCAGCTGCCTCCGTGTCGATCATTTTCTTCAGGTCACCCTCATCGGGATCATCAGTCATGGCCTCTATGCTGATCGAGCCCCACGCGTAACCTTTGACATCTACTTCGTGGACCGTGTCCTGTCCAACCAGAAACCGCTTGACACGTCTCACAGCCGAACCAGGAACGATCTTAACTTGAAATGTTTTGGCTATTGACTCGACTAGATCGCGGATCCTCTCGCCGTTAACTGGCCGGTTGCCATAGTATCCAGAAGGATTTTCGTAACGGTACAGCACGGTCCCCAACAAAGACATAACCGCTTCCGTCGCCAAGTGTGTAGCGCAGATTTCATCAGCAAGGATCCCAGTGGTCGGGGCAACCTGGTCAATAGGAGCGATGGTGGGCAAGGCAATCAAGGTATGTGACACTAGCGATGTATATCCGTCGAAATGTACTCCGAGTGATCTAGGCCAAATTTTAACGAAATGTCCGCTGCGGCGCAATTATTAACTTACATTTTCACTATATCACCATTTGACAGAACATATGCTGTTTCTCTGTTAACAGGAGAGTATCCTTGCACGCAGTTATTGATATCGACAGTCGTGGGACCCGCGATGCCCTTCTCGTCGACATTCTTATAGATCTTGCTCGTCTCTTGCTCTATCAAAGAGTCGCCAGTGTGGCATATGTCGTACACATTCGTCATCCTCCGCTGTGCAATTTCTCTGACAAGATAGCTGAGCACTGACTGAGCTATTCGTCCAGCCGCGACATATTTTAATGAAATCGGCGAGTCCAGTGAAGTCAAGGTATTTTTTGTATCAACTGTCTCTTCTCCGTCAATAACTATCTCCTGAAGAGACATATTCGGCTCAGCTCCTAGACTATATAGACACGACAGAAGTAGAGTAGACCAAACGAAAGTGCGCCGAAAAGAGCGTGGCGACTACTGTGTATTATTTCTGGGGCCCTGGGATTTTTTTTTTGTCACGGAGATGGTTCAGGGGTCGGTTGGGCTGGGGTTTCGTAACCGCAGAAGCGTCATACGTCTGTGGAATTACAGACGTGTTTCGTGTGATCTCACACACCGAGTGCTTAGCCTTTCGCCTGGCTGACAGGTGTGAATCGGCAGAGCTTCAACGACAGTCAATAGACACCATCCATATCGGCATACCATTTCAAGTCTCTTGGGTTAGATTATTTACTTTGTAGTGAAGATTAGCATAGCGTTTATATGAAATGGTTAGTATTGCGACTGATGGAAATGCGAAATTAGGACTGATCATGCTGACTGCTGGGTTAGTTTCGAAACTCATATGACAATGACTCCATCACATATTCGCCCACGGGGCGGTTATTTCAGGTAAGATCCAGATATTTCAGAGAGTTTGATTGGACGGCGGAAATAAGATGATGCTTGCTGGTTGAAATGCGGGTTGTCGCATGTAACCTGTCATCAAGTCAGATCGTTTGAGAACATCGAATTGTCCGTTGCTGTGTGACCGATTTATTAACAATTGATATACAGGTCGAATATGCATTAGAAGCTATCAAGCAGGGAAGCGCCGCTGTTGGATTGGTGAGCAAGACCCACGCCGTTATTGTCGCTCTGAAAGTAAGGACTGAAATATCCGGATCTGGCTGGACCTGATTGCAATTATATCCTAACACTTGCAAATACAGAGAAGCGCGGAGGAGCTTGGATCATATCAGAAAAAGATTATTCGCATCGATGACCACTTGGGAATTGCGCTAGCTGGTCTTAGCCCTGATGCGAGAGTTTTGAGGTAATAATGTTTCGCAATTAGATGCCTGCGTTCCATTACGTTAATGTGTGTTTTAGCAATTTTATGCGACAGCAGGCTATGTCATCAAGAATGATTTACAATAGACCAATTCCAGTTTCAAGAGTTGTCAGTGCGATTGGAGACAAGGCTCAACGAAACACACAGATTTACGGCCGACGACCATATGGTGTCGGCTTACTCGTTGCTGGGTTTGATGTATGGATATTTTGCTGGAGATGTCGCGTTAATGTGCGTGTGCATTCTGACTGGTCTTCATAGGAAACTGGTCCTCACCTTTTCGAGTTCCAGCCCAGCGGAACGGTTTTGGAATACTTTGGAGCTGCTATCGGTGCACGATCCCAGTCAGCAAGAACCTATCTTGAGCGCAATTTCGAGCAATTCCACGACGCGTCGTTGGAGGATCTCGTACTTCACGGCTTACGGGCCTTGAGGGATACTCTGGCCCAAGACAAGGAGTTGTTGGCGCAGAACACCAGCATAGGTGTTGTCGGACTTGACTTGAAATTTACTCTGTATGATAACGACGATGCGCGAGAATGGCTGGAGAAGCTTGGGGATGTCGGCAGTACTAGAGGCCGACAACTGCCGGACGAGCCAGAGCCAGCGGCGACGGAGGATGCTCCTGTTACTGATGCGCCCCCGCCAGAGGAGACAGATACGGTCGAGCCTATTGAGACAGATGCTTAGAGCCCACTCATATGTATAGGTTTTACATACCGCATTTATCATGTATTCGATATTAAATTAAATAGCTATTGTATGTATTTTAAGCAAGTGAGAGCTAGCCAGAACTAGTGTAGATGCATTATTACGGAGTACCCAGGGCACTCGTTGAGTTTATTGGCGAAACCTCGCACGTCATATAAGTCCATGAGTGTCAACGGAAAGTCGCATATATTATTCCAGAAGAGGAGTAGCGTCAAGGGTCCCGATAACTTTTCCGAGCCTTAAATAAACCTTAAACCTCTTGAATCATATTGAGACCCGAAACAGAATCTCCGTAAATTGTGAAGTAATATATTGCACAAGTTGCAGATTGAAATGTAAAATTTGAAGAAGGAATAAGGTACCTGTGGATGTTGTGGCCGGACAGATGGGAGACAAATACAAAAACCATTGTCCTGTTCCACATGAATGTGGTGGGACTAAGGGGCGCGTCTCGGGGCAGAGTAGCACTAACTAACTTCTCGGCTCTGTGATGAGACTCAGAGTCAACACTGCCAAATCCCATTCTACTTGAATAACTGTACAGACTTCTACTTTACCAGATATTGAGATTTCATCTGACTTACTATTATATAGTTAAAGATGCCCCCAGCTGCTGCCGCCGGCCAAGAGGCCGAGCAGCCACGGCAGCGAATGAGCTGGATAAACACCATCCTAATGTTCCTCGCTGTCCAGTTCTTTGTTGGTGCGACTGACTTATCACTAATACTTACATAAAGGATACTAACAAAAATATTGTTATACAGGCCAATTAACAAATAAATTCACACAGAAGCCTGTACCATCTCCAGAAGCAGCCACAGCTGGAACGAGCGAGAACGGAGAACCCGTCCAGCTTGCTGTCGTACCTAACACTATATATCCTTATTGGCCCACTGGAAGTAAATACGACTTTCGGCTATATATCACTGACAGTCGGATCTTCACCAGTTTTGACTTAGAGCCTACTCTTGAGGGATACGATCTTCAATATGGAGATTCCGGTTACAGAATTGCAAAGGATATTCTGTTCCCAACTACAGAAGTTAGTAATCGCGTTCTGGCATTAATTCTTAATCGACTAAGCAGCATATAGGCATTGAGAAACAATGGGTCCGTATCAGCTCATCTTTACGTTGCACAGTCCGGCGCCGAATTCAGACCGTCGTCTCCAGATTACGATCCGAAGAAAGCTTATGAGATGCATTTCCGCCTTTCTCATTATATGCCGCAGAAGAAAGAAGTGAAGACTAAGCATTTGCTAGGAGGTGACGAGAAGGAGACGAATGACGAAGGCGGTGAAGATCCAGCCGGACCCGTACCTATCATGTCTTATTGGCACCCGAATATCACTATTGGTATGGTTCCATCGGGCCAGTTGAACTATGTCGGGATGCCTCCGCCTACGAGGCAGTGGGTACCGTTGGAATCTACTGGTCTTCGAGATTCTACCGGCCAGAATGGATGGTATTGTAAGTTAAACTATTGCGATGTTGGTTTATAATAATTAACTCTATTGCTAGACCCGATTGTGTTTAACCACCAGTTCTGGCAGCTCGCTTCTCAGATGAAGGAGATCAATTCCACCGTCTCGTAAGCAATTCGTTAATCTAGCTTAGGTTTCGTCAACCCTAATGTTACGTAGGTATCTTCCTATGAGTATTGAATTCGTTCCAGTCCCGTACTGGAAGTTCCAGATCATGGTGTCGATGGATGCAGGTCTCAAGCAGCAGGCACAGAGTATGGGTCAGAGTGGGGCAGGCGAACTGGAGGAAGTAAAGCGTGTTCTATTAGAGACCAACATTTGGCTCCTGGGCATCACTGCCGCTGTGTCATTGCTGCATATGCTGTTTGAGATGCTGGCCTTCAAAAATGGTAAATGACATGCTAAATTACTATGGATTTGCTGTTGCTCATGCTGCGATTAGATATTTCACACTGGAAGAACAAGAAAGACAATATCGGCGTTTCAGTGCGCACAATCATCGCCAATGTTGTGATGCAGACAATAATTTTCCTATATTTGATGGACAACAACGAGAATACCAGCTGGATGGTCATGTTCACACAGGGCAGTGGTATCTTGGTTGAGGCCTGGAAGATTACTACGGCCGTTGATATCAAGGTAGGCGGTAATTCATTGTGAATACCCAGATATATAACTCTGACCATGGAACTAGATTGAGCCGTCCACCGGATTCATTCCTTACAACGTTGTGTTTAAAGATAAACATGTTCTCAGCGACACTGAGAAGAAAACTCAAGAATACGACCAAATTGCCTTCAAATACATGTACATTGCGGCCGTTCCACTCATAGGTGCCTACGCCGTTTACTCTCTGATTTACGAGACTCATAAGTCATGGTACTCTTTTATCATCACCACTCTCGTCGGCTCGGTTTACGCTTATGGATTCTTGATGTTGGTTCCGAGTATCTACATTAATTACCGACTTAAGTCCGTGGCACATATGCCGAGACGTGCGATGATCTACAAGTTCTTGAACACTTTCATCGACGATTTGTTTGCGTTTGTGATTAAGGTGTGTTCGAGTTTTCTTGAGAACTATGGAATTCGTTGCTGATTTACGACTGTCTAGATGCCCCTCCTCCACCGCTTGGCCACCTTAAGAGATGATGTTATCTTTTTCATCTACCTTTATCAGACTTGGCTATACCGCGTCGACCCAACACGTGTCAACGAGTTCGGCCAGGGTGGTGATGAAGTGTCCGAAGCGGCTGAGGAGAAGAAGGAGATTGAAGTTACTAAGGATGTTCCGGCGGAGGCGTCGGTTACCTCTTCCGAGACCGTGGCTAAGTCCACTACTACTAAGCGGAAATGAGGGGTAGTGGTATGAACTTTGCGATGGGGGCATTGAAAGTATTGACATGGATGTCTGTGTAGAGTAGAAAAATAACTATACATCCGATATATTTTGGCTTCGAGTGTGCATTTTCTCTGTCCAAATTTTGTCTTATAATTATACTCCATGTAACTTATGCCCTTATTACATTATATCTGGTTAGTTAGTTGGTTGGTCGGTTGTATTTTATACAAGTTATTAAGACCGCACTAAGGCGGGACTTTCTTTAGGTGCGCATGAGGCCCTAACCCCAAAAGTCACGCTGGCAAGAAGTAAACAAACATGTCATCCCAAGCCGCAAGAAGTTAGAGCCCAGCCATCTGCTTCTATCGAGACGCCAGCATATTGGCAGCCAAACCAGCGTTGGCACAAATAGTCTCGAAGGAACTATTGCTCGAATATCTAGATCCGAATTTGGTTGGGTGAAGTAGACCGCTTTCAACCGGTATTTTTGGGTGCGCAAGGAATAATCTGATCGCTCCAACGCGTGAGAGACAGAGGTGTGTAACATTTATTGACTGGTTCATTCTTACGCGGCTAATGACATTCTTTAGAGGACGAATGAATTAGCAATTTAGAGAGTGTCGGAATCAATTGGAATAAAGCACAGTATGCCACCGAGACGACAATCGGGAGGAGGTGCCCGTGCGAGGAAGCAAGTAGCGAGTCCTGCAATTGCCAGGGCTTCAAAGACGATACCGGGAAAGCCACGGCCGTTTACCGTACATCGTAAGTCCGTCTTAGTTTTAGAGCCAAAATTGTGCATTTTTGGTGCTGATCTGGGGCATTACTATAGCCGGGGATCCTACACCCGTGAAGAAAGCACATAGATATAAGCCAGGAACCGTGGCGTTACGAGAAATTCGGAAGTATCAAAAAGGCACAGAGTTACTTATACAGAAACTACCTTTTGCGCGGTTAGTGCGAGAAGTCGCGGCTGATTTTGTTTTGGGTGGTGACGCACGTGAAGGGCAGACTGGACTGCGGTTCCAATCGGTTGCAATTCTGGCACTGCAAGAGGCCGCAGAAGCGTATTTGGTCCACTTGTTTGAAGATACGAACTTGTGTGCAATACATGCAAAAAGAGTCACAATTATGCAGAAGGACATTCAGTTGGCACGTCGGATAAGAGGTGCTTGGGGTGGACTGGGGTGATCGATGGGGTCATGTCTCCGTATTTATTTGGGATTTACATGAAATAGGAACTATTTTAACCAGTTGTACTAGTGGGTATAGGGTGTTTTTAGTGCGTTTTTAAGTTGTACACGAGTGACATTGTATAGTATTTAATCTGTATATTTAACTAACTTAAAATCCATTTCGATCCATCGCAATTGCCGTCGGTAAGTGGAACAACGCTAAAGGCGAGGAGGCTTGCTAATTCTGGGCCATCTTAACGGAATATAATACTTGTCCACTTGTCTCTGACTGAACTTGGTTTGTCTACTTGTCTAAGACTGAACTTGGTTGAGGCATAGTCCGACCGCAGTGTCGCGCTTATGCCATTTATTGCATTCATTCTCCTAATTCATTAAGCCACGGCACAATTGTGGTAGTCGTACCAGCTTAAGCTAAGTTTGAAATTTACTTGGGAACCCTGCACTGGCGAATGATTGAATTTCTGGGTTTCGTTCCCAGAGTCGGTTTTAGACTCCATCCATATATAGGATCCAGTTGCTGCATTTTATGGGTAACTAATAGTACAACTTGAGCAAAGTAGCAAAACTAATATACAGCATAACCCATCATCTAGTGGAGCACTCCACCACATGATACAGGCCATTTCTAAAATGGTGGTTGCGAGTTTAAGAGATTGTCCACTAGGTTGTAGATTTGTTTGTTCACCGAAGATTGTTTTTCGGCCATCAAATCCTTACCACTCTGTTGTAGCATATCTGAAGACTTTGTGTAAGCGCCGTATCCAGTATTCACATCATCGATCAACATACCTGCGGCCAAATTTCCCGAAATCCAGCACCATAAGACGTCTCTCGTTTTCTTCGCGCTTAGAAAGGCGCCCATAGCAGTGTTCTCTTTCTTTTCTTGTTCACTAAATATCGAGGCTCCCCAATGCATGATGATTGTTGTGAATTGTGAGTTTGCCAGGTCTCTAGCGGCCGTCAGTAGGCCGACGACATTGTTTCTATCGCTATTAGTTTCATGACCATATGACGCCAGAGAGAGAAACGCAGCATACTGCATATCAATACCAGACTGTGACCCGTCCACAGCACTGGCGAGAGCCCAAGCAAACTTAATCGCATTGTTTGGTGAATTGGTAATCACTGGTCTCAACTGCGATCCCAGAATGGACGCTTGCTCAGGATTACTCATCACGTCGCCACGATATATAATAATCATACTCAGCGACGCCATCATAGAGAGTTCAGAATGTTGCGGTTGGATTCTCCGTATTAATGCATATGCTTCTAAGGCACTCCGTAACTTGCCTGTCGCCTGGAAGTACAAGCCGCTGATGTATAGTATCAATGGATAGATGGTCGATACTGTCCCAGAGGGAACAGACTTGGCTGCATCGACCAATGCCTGTAGACCCTAGAACTATGAGCTTCACGCAAGTTTTGTGGTATCGTAGGCTTCGCACCTCTGAGGACCAGTCACCTCTAACGAATCTCTCAAGACAAGTATAGAACAGTATATAGCACTTCGCCGTAGCATAGAAGTCCACTCTATGTGCAGCCTGTGTAATAGTCATTAACGGTGCTTCGGGACTGTCGTTGCCGGCAACTAAAATGTTGGTCAGGCACTCGTAATACACAAACTATACGAAGGTCACAAAGTGCGCACTTTCTGTAGCAATGACGTGCAGCCCTTCCGAGAAGTACTTGCTTGATTTCTTCTTGTCCCATGAGCTGTGTACAGAGACAATCCCAGAAATTAAATACGACATAACGTAAACCTCCGGCTGCGACCACCACCTGAATTTTAAGGGAAGATAGGTCTTTCCGTCAGATCCGGGGGGCAAAAAGAGCTGATTTTTAAAGTTAGTCCGCACGCATGTAAACAATACATATGCAAGCACTCACGAAAAAAGTCCCGTCATCATTCCAAGCCGTCCATCGACCTGATTGATCTTGAACTTGACCATCGAGGCAGTCATGCACGGCTTTCAATTTCGCCTCCGACTTGGCGACATCTCCTAGCAAAATCGTAGTTATAGTCTCCAATATGAGGCGCATTACCACAAGCTGTGGAATGTATTGTCGCGAATAATCAGTTTCGCACTGTACGGCTTGACCAATGCAATCCCGCGCGTGAGACGGATTATTCTGCCGAAGCGCTACAAGAGCTGATGTAAGGAATGCCATATATCGAAGCTCATTAGAAGAACACGAGTAGAGTGACTTCAACGTGTTGGTTGCGCCAGTATAGTCGTCGGCATAGAAGTACAAACTAGCCGAAAGATACTGGAAAGTGTAGGACCAAGACGCAATTCCAATCCTGTAGGGAATATTAACCATAATCACTCACAGGCTGAATTCATACTGATACACACGTATCTGCTTCTCGAAGACAAGATTTCAGCAATTTTTGTGCAGCCTTTAGATTTTTGGTTGCCAGCATTCGTATCGACAAGTCCAGCATTGAAAATTTGAGATCATGCAAATTGTTCTAAGCCTGTTAGTAAGTATGGGCATGGCTTAAAATTAAGTCGGGTCCCAGACATACCCTCGCGGCTAATACAATCTAGCAAGTGCACGTCAGGAAGAGTTCGTTACCATTAATTCGCAAGAACTTACTGCCTTGTTTAGTACTTCCTCAGCCGCATCAAATTCCTTGGTCTCAGTAAATATCGCCTCGCAGTACTGCAATGCTGCAATGCATTCAACGTATGGTTGTATGCGTTCCTACGTCGGCGGTGTTGTTATCCTTGTTCTCTTACAGTCGACCTACTGACTAAACAAACCTTCAAGACAACCTCCAAACACCGCGTGCCGGTCGCAATTAGCTTGTAATAGGTCATAACATCCTCCATATACTTCAGCTTCGTGCTCTGACGATGCGCCTTGTCAAAGTATTCCTGAGCGGCCGGAAACATCACCAGGTGAATAGTTGAGTATGCGCTCGTCATTGCCCCGTTTGATTGTGACAACTGATTATGCCGGACATGCGCATACGGATCCTGCATCGAACGATATGTCTCCGTGTCAACAGTATGATACACCGTGGACAGCGACCCCGTAAGAGTTTATTCCTGATTGTGCATTTGGTGCCGTCCTAAATTACAACGCGTAGCGCGTCCCCACTTGACACGCAGTTATACAGACCCTAACCCGACATCTTTGGTGGGCCATTGTCACGACGATTACGCCATAGCTCACGAGTCCTAGGAGCAGCGGGCGCGTGAACATTTGTTGAAGCGCGACACGACAACAAACCCCGGTAGTTGGCAGTAACCAACCTCTACATACACGGATCGCAAACCAACAATGTCTGCGTCCGCGTCTAGGATCAGGAATGCTGCTCCACGGCAGTCGATAGCGTATACTCGTGCGTCCGTGGTTGGTCTTCCGTCGCAGATGCCAACACATGCCGCGACAACTGCGTCTCTAAGAGCACCACCAGTCGGTTCGTCAGCTACTGCAGTGGCCACAGCGGCGCCACGGACGTTGACCGAGGAATTGGAGAAGATTGAGCAGTCAATCACATTGACGTTGCAAGAGATTGATCAGAATTTTAGTACATCGCATCGGATTATTACAAGCTCTATTTTGCCGATCGTCGAAGAATACGCGTTGCAGTCTCAGGCCGTGTGGCAGTCATCAAAGGTACGTTCTAAACCGCCCTATACAATTTGATATCTGACACGTTCAGTTTTGGAAGGAGTTTTTTGAATCAAGCGCGAATGTTTCCCTCGCAGGCTACGAAGAGCTTAACGCTGAAGAAGAAACCGTCAACGAAGGGGATCAAAGCCAGGCCACAGAATATTCTGCCACTATGGATTACGACTATAGCCATGCTGGCATGCAAACACCTCGTGAGGCCACGAAATCTGTGCAGGAGTCGCAACAAATCGACGCGAGCATTGGAGTCACGGATGACATGGATGATTCATCGTTCGTTACATATGTCAACAATAAGTATAGTAACGTGAAGTCCAAGACTGAAGATTCGCGCGAACAGGCGTTTTCAATGAACAAATATGAAGACGATGAAGACGACATTGAGACAGAGCGGAATATTGCTGGTACCGCTCAGTTTATGAAGTCATTAAATCTCGATGATCAGTCGACTCCGCGCGTTGTTTTAGGCGATCGGTCGGATATCTTGAACGGTATTGATGAGCGTCAAACGACTAGATCACAACCACACACCATGCAATGGGCCGATATGGTTTCCCCATTTGAAGAAATGAGAAGTGAACTTAAAGCACGACACATCGGCTCATTTGAGAGTTCAACCTCCATTTCGTTACCGCAGGGCCTGCAGAATAACTACGACCGCGATGACCAATCACTGGAGCCTCCGCATCCAACGGCGCAGATTCCATCGTCAAGTTTTACAGGACCACGGACTCCAGGGCGACCACAAGTGTACCGACGACCAGAGAACTCCACAATCGACGAAGAGAGCGCGTCCATTCTGCGAACGCCAGAGTCATCACCTTTCTCGCCATTCGTAGGCGCAAACCGACCGCGATCATACGGTGGACAGCAGAGCGTGCTATTACACCGTGTCCTGGATAAGAAATGGGGCATTCAGGTTACTCCGAAGGGTCCTTCCCCTTCAAAGCGGGCTCAACTGACTCGACATGGCCGACAAGCAAACGCGATGGCAACGCCGAAGAATGCGCCCATAAGTTACGCGTCAAGATTCTCCTCCTCGCCATTAGATTCTCCACCAGTGCCACATATTAATTCGACTATTTTCTCGTCACCAGAGCGGAGCTAACAGGGTCGGCTGTATATTAGGATTGACTTTTGACTTTGGTAGTGTTTGTGGAGCTCCCTGCGTGGATGTATATTATGTTCCTTCACAGTTTTGTTTTCAAGTGAAGTCTTGGAGAGAGCGCAATAAAATGACTTTTAGATTCGGACTCCAAATTTTGCCCTGACCAACATGCAGAGACCAACGCTATAAACCTAACAATAATTATAAGCACTCGTATAAGGACGATATTCTACAGTTCATATGCCATTCCTACGCAAAATAGATATTCACATGTCTGGTACTCTTCTACCGCCTCCGGCCGTCGTCAGCTTTCCATGGATTAATTTCTTCCGAAGTGACCGTATAGCTATCAGTGTCGTACATATCGTCATCTTCATCCTCGGACGACTCTTGTTTGTCCGTTGTACGCACAGTTGTCTCGAGCTCTCCAGCACGTCCATATGCGGGACGGCCGAGGTCTGCTTTGTCGACACTAGGCGATGGTTCCTCCTGTGCAACATCAGGTGTTGGTGACAATTTTCGCGTGCCCGACTTGTTTCCAAATGCTTGTCGCCGTTTATCCGAAGCCCAGCGACTCCAACCCGACAAGTACGAAGGGTCAGTCGAGACTGTAATATGCTGCGTTCGCCTCGAGCTCGCTGTGGTCGACGAGGCCTCCGAACTCTGCGACGACGGCGACACAGATCCCGGTTTATCGGTCTTCTGAGCGGCAGATGACAAGGAAGTCTCCCCTGTCTGTACTTGTCGTTGCGTCTGACGTCGTATCCGCTCCTTCTCTCGCATGTTCTCAATCTCTGCCCAGAAACTTCCGAACGCGTTGGACACCCTTTGCGACCCTGTCGTGAATGTCTTCGCAATTGCTTCTCGCGCCGGAGCCAAATTCTGCATCTGCCTATTCTCGATTGTCAGCATCGTCCATGTAATAAACTTTTCCCCCCTCACTCCTAAATACACCAAAGGTCCAAGATTACAGTCACTCGAATAGAAGTGCGGAAAGGAGTTTACTAATTAAGTCAGAACGCACTGTGCGACTTTGCGCTGGACATCTTCCAACGAGATGCCGCCGCTTGAAAGATGTCGCGGCTCGACGACATCGAATAGCTCTTCGTCGGTAAATTGTTGGAATATTCTGTAGTTGTTTGTTGACTTCCATTTTTCGACAAAATCCAAGTTGAAATCAACGGCTGGGTTTCCGTCTATTATTGGTTAATTTGAACTGACAAGGATATGCAATCGTAAATAGAATTTAGTAAACATTAATCATACCAATTTGTGGGAGTAACGCTTCCGGAGGTGGCGGCCCACCGTATTTGGTCAAAAATCCGTCATACTTCACTGACGCCAATAGTGCCATAAGATACTCTTCAAATTGCCATCGAATGTAATCTTCACTTCCATCGAAACTAACCGAGTCAAAACGCCCAGGGTCTTCTGCCTCTGTCACGACATGTTAGAATAAACCCAGATTATTTCCCTAATACCGTGGATATTACCGTCTGGCCATGTTTCATTGACTGCATGGAATATTGAGTCAACCCACTTCCGGTCGTACGAGGTTAGATGCAAAGGACCTTCCAAATTGGGATTCAAAATCTCAACAGTATTTTCATCGACCTAACCCTTATAAGCCATGTCATGTCAAAATCCAATACGCTCGTACACTTACGTTCACTATAATATCTGCGAACTTATGTTTCTGGGATAAAAGTAATGAGTTTGTACTGCCAATGAGATAAAACTTCGTTTCTTCCCGTGTTAGAGCTTCGAGCTGTTGGAGTGGAGTGTATGGATTAAACATGCCACCTTTGCCGAAGACCTGGAGCGGCAAGCCCATGAACGCCAGTAGCGACGTACGGTCGCTGCTTCTCAGGCTATTAGATTTCTTTAAAGTATACTCGTATGTATCGAGGATAGGAGACGCGGAATCTTCGAGATGCTCAATGAGACCTGCGTCCTAGTTAGCGCTCCAATCTCCTTCCAACCCTAGCAAGAGCATACCAGGGATCAGTGATACTAGGGAGAATTGACTCGAGCACAGCAATTCCGTATTTGACCCGAAGAATAAAATCTTCGATTCCAATATCAAAGCCTTGAATAACACAAGAGTCTTCCACTTGAATCTATAGACCAATTCTCTCAATGTCATGCCATTGTATAAATCGACCTCTCCAATTCCGTATTGAAACAGTTGAACAAGATTCTCGTATAAATTGTCGATAATTGTTCGATCTTCGAAATTGCCCTGCAAGAAGTACGCGCGAGTAACGACCGCCAATTTCTCCCGGATAGGGCCAAATATCGGCTTTCGTGCAACGACTACAACGGATTTTTGTACAGTAGAACGTGTTACGTCGGCCGACTTGTAGAGGAGTTCGGTCGTCCGTATTTGCCGGTTACAGGAGATGCCGAAATAGGTCGTCGGCCGATTGCCTTTCTCGACCTCTGCTTCATCCGGCTCGTACAGCAGTGTGAAATATGAATAGTCCTCTTCGTGCTAGTCAATTGATATTAATATTGCATTTTTCTCTACAAAAGCACGGAATGGTCTTACCGAGTGACTTCCATCCGGGAGACTCTGAAAAGGCAAGTTAGCCCAACGGGTCGAGAGATCTTTGCCATTCTCGCCTATCCAATATTCGACCTCAGGTCCACTATTGGCGCGCCATCAGTTACCATCACAATTCAAGTCTTTTCAAGTCCTACGCACCGGGTATGATGGAATCCAACAACACATACTCCGACGATGAGACCCTCGACTGGTTGCTCCACTTCACTGTTCATTTTCCGATCATTGAAGCAAGCACGGGAATACGGTCCCCACGAGTAATGGCGAATCCAAGGCAATTAGCAAGGCAATTATCACTCTGTCTATCGGTAACGGTTGGAGTTGTTCTGCAATGGCATTGATAGGGAGTTGAGTGGGTTACCCTGAGCCCCTGGAGTACAGAGTCGACGCGTTGGTGCCAGTCGCGACGGATCAGCTCAGCATGTGGCTCAGTAACAAGAGCGCTATTTGGCCTACAATCGCTGGCTATTCTATCTGGACGATTCATCATATAGGTTTTGCACAATTAGCAGAGAGAAGCTGCATATGCCGAATTAATTGAAATTTGAAAACATTCTACTTTTATACAATCGTTATGGCATATTTTGGTCAGAAGAATGCTCCCCTGCAACCTCTCTTGCCAAGTGAAACTAGGAATATTCGGCATACATTAACTAATAGCAATAAGTACATAAAATAAACAAATTAGCGACCAAATAACGACCAAAATTGACCTTACTAAACGACATCCACCACCGCCAGTAATAACAACCAGTCATCAAGCAAGAAAGCGCAATTAAACAGTTATCCAAAATTATTGTAGTGTCAAGGATCAGGGGAATATAAGTACATGTCATATTTGGTGGAGCATGAGTGCGCGTCTGCTGTGCTGCAGCAGTTCTGACCACAAGGATAATTCTCTTTGTTGTTGTAACATGGCTCATTTATCCCAATCCCCATTACTCCTGTGACACTACTCCGCCATCTATATTGTGGAAGTCTAATATCTCAGAATACATCATCACCTTCCAGGAATCAACCGGAAGCTCAGCATCTAGAAGTCAGTTAGTAACTTGTGGCTATTGCTGGTGGTAAACAATAATATGTATATATACCGTTGAAAGACCAATCAAATTTCTCATCCGCAACAGGCTCATCAGACGGGTCGTGGTACGGCGCTAGGTACTCGTGGGCAAGAGCTTCCGCAGCAGTAATTCTCTTCCGCGGGTCGAACACTAGCATCTTCTCTAGTAGGTCGATGGCCAAGGGATCGGCGCCTCTAAACTTTTGGGATAGCGGTATTCTCTGTCTCTTAGGAAGAGACTTGACAAACCGCAATGTCTACTTGCCGTCAGAAAAATATGATCGCAAGACAAACAAGATACTCACGTTCTCGCTGCAAATAGTGTGGATGACGTCGTCGGGTGGAGTCCCCAAAAGTTCAGTGATGATCGAAAATTGATTCACATGATCTTTTCCTGGAAACAATGGCTTTCCATCCAACATCTCAGCAAAGATACATCCCGCACTCCATATATCAACCTCCACATCGTATTTTTGCCAAGTAAGCATGATTTCTGGTGCCCGATAATATCGCGTAGAGACATATCCTGTCATTTGTGGATCCTGAATGCGAGCCAAACCAAAATCGCAAATCTATTCGTGGCAGTTAATCAAAAACTATTCCGATATTCGATGCTCGCGGACGTATACCTTCAAATCACAATTCTCGTTCACGAGAATGTTGCTCGGCTTCAAGTCACGATGAATTACGCCAGCCGAGTGCACATACTTCAGACCACGCAGGATCTGGTACAGAAAATATTGTATAAACTGCTTTTCAAGTGGTCGTGAGGTCAACAGTCGATGAAGGTCCGTGCCTAGCAATTCAGTGACAAAGTAGATGTCTTCGAGTGGGGAGATAAAGATATCGCTTAGGGATATCACGTTCTCGTGACGGAGATGTTTTAGCAGCTTCAACTCTCTATACGTCCGCTTGGACAAGACAGGCGTGCTGAATGGTTTCATGATCTTCTTAATGGCAACGGCCTGTCCGGTGAGTTGATCTCGAGCGGAGCTGGATAGATGTTAGACGATTGAATGATCGACAGCAATCTGTAATGCGACCCGTCACATACCACACCAAACCAAAGGCACCCATTCCAACCGGGTTCAGGTCGGCATATCTAAGTGAATGTCGTCAGCATCGAGTCAATTGCAGCGAGAGAAGCTAAAGACGTGCCTACTGGTGATCTCAAAGGACGTGCCGAAGATCTGGGTTCTGCCCACCATTAGCGTTATGCAGCAGACAATAGACCCAGACGCACATACCGGATGAAATCGGCCATTGGAATAGCAGACCGCAGATTTCCAGTGAAAATGATATTGCTGAGCAGACAGACACGGTGTTTGATGGATGGGATAAAATGAGCAGTCAGTGGAAGGATTGGATGAATGGGTGGTGGGACCGTGTGGGCGGGAGCTGCCGGTTGCGATGGCCGCCAGATGGTCGATAAAGCAACGTGCACTAACTACTGTAGCTGCTTGAGTCTCTCCTCTGCCTCAGGTTTTGGCTGCGAGCTAAAATGACGTAGCCCTATTTTTCGCTTAACAGTCTCCACCGAGAGCCGCATGCCACAGTATCATACCAAGTGTGAGCACTTTTAGCCATTGTCCGTTTCCTTGTGATGTTTATAAGTATCCCTTACTTCTGGAAGCATCATCTCCGTGAGAAAGGTTCTACTGATTGCCATGTTGCCTCCGCTATGGACGTAGCATAACGATTGGCGAACGTTACCCACCAATGTTCAACGTAAAGCTGTTTGGGAACTTGCAAAAATTCACCAAAAAAATTAAAATTGAATTGCAGCACCTACGATTCCAGCGTGGTCTCCCACCGCAGTACTAAGTAGGCCCAAAGAAGCTTAACTGGTGTTGATCGGACGGGGAACTGTGTTTTCTTCTTGGTATGGCCGCAACTGAACGAACCGGGTCTCCGGTCTGTGACATTGGCAGTCGCACCCCCGGCCTACGCCCAGTAGTGTACAATATTATGAACTAGTTCGCTACGACAATAAATGATTCCATGGATTGCGAGGTTTAGCATTATCAGCTCTGCACTTTTGAGACCGTTGAGGCGCTCTCGGCGTGCTTATGTTCCATTCGGCACGCGGAGCTGATCCTGAATCAAGTCCTGTTTTGATAGAATCGTGTACTTTGACCAAATTTAAGTACCGCAGGTCATCTTTTACTTGATTAGTCTTGCGTCTTGCAACCCCTCCATTGGTTCTCGGTGAGTTTGCCTGCTGCCATTCCCAGCAGGATGCTACTGGTCTCAATGAATTTTCATCACTTACAGGTTCCGTCGGTGCAAGGAGCTCCTGGTTCCTGCTGGGACCGCGGTCTCGCCCGTCGCAGCAGAGCAGAGCAGGCTACATGGCGACATTCAGGTGACTAACCAGGGCAGTTTCCCTGACTACCGTAAAGATGGCTGAACAGGTCCATTCGGCATCATGAATTTCATGTTGCATATCGTGGAGACAGGATATACAGTCCGTTGCAATTTGAAAACTCCATTTAGCAGCGACACACCAACAGATGACAAACCAATCACAGAGTTACTTCTGAGCTACAGCTGAAGAATGAGGCTATATACTCCACGGATTAGCTTTCGTAAAATCTTAGCGTCTTATTCTAGCTGCCGAGAGCGAAAAATGGAAAACAGCTTTCGCGCTCGCTATGGCCACAGTTATGTTGATCACTTGCAATCAAGCTGAAGATTAAGCGGGTAGTCGGTCCATTTTGGCCGATTCCTATTGCACAGAGCGCATATCTTCTTGATAACATATTGATATAAATGCAATGCTTTGAATAGACGGGATGCTGTTCACGTTGGACAGATACTCTAATTGATACGATTATCGCACCAGGGATGGCAAAGATGGTCGCTGCTGTAGTTAACTATCGAGAATTATGATTATTGTTTGTAAGGCATCTTGAGGGTTGTCTGCGTCTACCTTTGACCCGCCGTAACAGATATTCTGTAGATCGAACACCAAATTTATGACGTAAATGTTCGGGGGACGTGACAAACGCTGTAGTAGTCCACAGAGTCACTCGTCCTGTCTACTTGATCTCAACGGTATTTGCAAGTATTTTGTAATATGCAATAGGTATATAATGTCATGGTCACGGGAAGTCGTTCACTCAGTTCTGCAATATCTCCAGCTAGCCGAGTTCCCGGACGAGGTCGATGCCAATCTGTCAGTTACCGAGCCCGAGACCATATCAAGTGTCGCTAGCGCGTTAGGTGACGCAATTGCCCAGATCGAGGTATGTATTCCTTCAGAATAATCTGACGTTATTTATTCATATACCGAAACATACTAAAATATGTTTTGTCGCAATACAGAGTCAAATCGAAAATATATGTTCCGAAAATTCAAGGGAGCTTGACAACTATTTAAATCAATCAAAGACGCTATTCGACGGTATTGAGGTTTCTGAGAAGCAAGCCGAGGAGCTAAAACGGTTGTCGAAAGAGAATGATGTACGATATTTGGATCCATACGGCTGCCGTTGACTAATAGTACGGATAGAATGCCGACGAAACCATCTACGCTCTGATCGATGAATGCGACAATCTAACATTATCGTACAGCCGGAATCAGAGCTACGTCGAAGCACTAAATCAGATTTGGTTTATCAAAGCTACATTAATCGAACTGCGATCATGTTTTCAGTCTGGGCTACTTGTGGAGTGTGTGCCGCTGTTGAAGTCTGCCGAGCAAAAGATTACCAGCTTTCCTGAGTGGGAACAGATTACTCTTCTGAGAACACTAAAGGAAGAGGTCAACACATTAAGTTCTAGTGTATTGCACAGTCTACACTCTCTGTGGATAAAGTTTATTGAATTTCAAAGGGACGGGAGCCAACTGTTAGTTCAAAAGGCATTAAAAGGTATGATATACGGAATCCTGATAGTACAATGTTACTGACCGCTACGAAAGCCGAGGGCCATGAAGTATCTCTGGCGGATATTGCGGAGGCTTTGAAACGATTTGACTTCGCGGATAAAGTAATCGCGTTGAACGATAAATTAAAAGATCCAATCGTGGCCCGTATTCTCGACATGGAACATCCAGTAATTGTGGAAGTCGCGTATGACGACAGTGTAAGTTCGCTGAATATCGTTTCAAACTTGGATGCTGCATCGTACACGTTTGACCAACTTATTGAAAATCTGTCCAAATTTATCAAATTTATCAACACTACAATGCCGGAGTCAATATCGCATCCACTTGCCGTTGACGTGTCTGCAATTATTACTACGCAGCTAATTGATGTCACTTTCCAGCAATCTATTCCACTTGCGTTGTCCGAATTTCCCAAGTTCGAGGTCGTATTACGACAGATCAAAGAGTTCGATAAGTTCTTGCAGAAAGAGAAGTGGACAAGGTCAGACGAGCTCACAGACTGGGTCAGTCGAGTGCCCAGCGTGTGGTACAAGAAGAAATGCGACTCGGTACTTGTTCTCGCTCGACAGATTGTATCTGAAGCGATGAGCAGCGAACGCAAGATTGTGGAGAAGAGAGGGGCTATTGTCTCTGCAGATGCACTATCTGATGCCTCTCGTAAAAGAGATACGAGGAGAAGTTTTGAATCTAAGGAGAATCAAAGAAGTAGTGATGAATATGACTGGAATGAGGAGTGGGACGACAATGACAACGGTCGCGAAGAGGCAATTGTACCGGCGACCAGTCACGCTACTGCTACAGCTGTGACTGAGAATGTGGCTGCCGAGGACGATGACGGTTGGGGCTTCGATGAATCTTTAGATTTGAGTGAAAATGAGGATGTTGCATCGGGGGGAGCTGGAAGTGATCCAGACGATTGGAATTGGGGAGATGAAGAAGTTGACCGACCGGAGCCTGTGCGACCGGCAAAGGCAACTACGCCGGTTCAAGCTGCAAAGAAGCCAAAGGGGCTGATGCCTCGAAGTACCCCAGCAAGAGGAAGCAGTCTGCGAAAGGCGACTGCGAGGAGTCCGAGTCCAATTATCTCGGGCCTTAATGAGACATATGTCGTAACCGCAGTTCCACAGAAAATACTAGAAGTCATACAGACGCTTTTGTGTGACGCTAATGATCTGGCCACCAAGTAAGCATTGAAGCTGAGGCTGTTTGCAGAATGTCATGCTAATCGTCGGACAGGTACAAGACGTCGTCCATTGCACCAGCGAGCAAAAATCTGAGGTCGCTGGTTAGCTATTTACTGGGTGCATTTCGGGCACTCGCCCCTCTGCATTATGGCGATTCATTTGACTCGAACTTATTCTTATCGAACGACTGTCTATACTTGTCGGAACAAGTCAGTGCAATGAAAGATCTCGGAGCAGATGCATACTTGCTGATGGAGATGGCTAATCGGTACGGATCCCAGCAGGAGACATTCGTTTCGTCTTGAATTACTGTTACCGGGGTTATTGATTGTAAATAATAACATGTGATGTGCATTTGGAGATTGGCATATGTAGCCTATGATATACGAATCGACGGAGATTGAACAGTGGGTCTGTATTATACACGGAAGGATTCACCAAAGGATTCCCAAGGATTGCCCAATTCAGTGGACATTCTATCGTTCTTTGTACACAAAAGCGACTAGATCTTCAAGAACAAAAAATGCCAGATACATTTTAATGCGATAGGTACCAGCGTCCTTTCTCCCTTCGTCTCATTAAAATCCTACGCCCGTTCTTGCTTTTTAGTCGCGCTCGGAATCCATAATGACGTTTTCTCTTAACTGTACTTGGTTGGTAGGTGTTTCCTCGCGCCTTCCATCGCCGCTGCCCGAACTGCGGGAATACGGCTAAGCCCATTTGTGGTAATATGCCCGACCGCGACGACAAAATAGATGACGGCGCGGTGCTTGAGACAGATGTTGTAGGAATCGGTGCTCGAGAGTTGGAATTTAGGAGCATGCGGGTATGGCTAGGGAGTAACGACGATCGTGCCTCTTGTAAGTTGCTGGAAGTAAATAACAAGGACATACATCTAAGGAATATTGCATTAGCGAACCATCGTCAATAGTAGTATTGTACACATGACATGCAAATTACCTTCGCGACGAGGGAATGTGAGATATGGTTGCCCCACATGACGGCGAGGAGAATAACCGCGAAACCCGCAATATTGGGTGCATACTGCAATACTAATTCGCAATACTCTCTTCAATTGACCAATTAAAAGTATCCGGAATAAGGAATAACCGTGGGACTGAATGATTATCGTCCTTGGCGAAAAATCTCGAGTTCAATATCCGTCTGTCGAAACCCAAATTCGGACGCTTACCCTGCATGACACCATACCCTGTATAAATGTAAGTAGCTCCAAAGCCACACCTTGTCCCCGCTAGAAAATTTCGGCCAGCAGAATAACTTGTTCCCTTTGTCTGTAGTTACTCCCCAGCAGTCAAGTCCAGGTTAGAGTCAGTCCTGGTGTTCCACCCATCAGCCGAATAGTCGACGACGGGATCTGGTTCTAACTTCTAGGGTTCAGTACGCTTGTCTTCTGTTGCCGTTCACTCGTCCGTTGCGAGCCTCATTGTAGCTACTTCTCGCTCTATACTCCTTGAGCTCACCTACAAGATGTCCACAATAACACGTCGCGAGGCCTCCGGCGTAACGCTTATCCATGTCACTTCGCTACACAAGATTTCCAATACAGAAGCCCAGGAACTCCTTTCGTCTTTCCTCGACAATATCGAGCAGCAGAAGGGCATCGCAGAAGCCAGCACATCTGCTTCACTCTATGCCACGGAAAGTGGTGCCAGCAGTAGTATCGCGTCACTCAGTAACGCAGTATCTCAGCAGTTAAGCCGGATAGGTCGAGATTTACTTGGATTACCGCCGTTGTTGAGGAAACGCAAGGCGGATGCGTTGGAGCGAGATACATCCGTGGCCGATGTCGAGATGACGGATGCTGACGGTGCGACTGCACAACCTATCGCTGCGGATTCTACTGCGTCGGACCCCATAGATAAGAAGGAGCGTAAACGCTTGAAGAAAGAACGGAGAAAGGAGGAGAAGAGGCAGAAGGAGGCGGCAAAGGCCAAGTAGATCGCGAGGTGTCGCTAATGAGCTGCTGGAGAATATTTGGATTAGGCACAGGTAAATAAATGTATGCATGTTTATGAATTGTGTATATATAGTGAGTTCATTCATGGGCGTCTGTTTGTGGTAGTTATGTGATATTCTGGGTTAGAAAAGTTGGATTTGCTCTCGTGGACATTGACGGTATATTGTGTATGCTTATAGTTCCAGACATTGGACACAATTGGATAGTTTGAGTTCTATATACATAGTGTGTCATTGGTTTATGCAACATTAATTAATATAAATAATACTGGAGTAACATCAGCCTGGTCTCCTACTGAACTAGCAACTTGTCTAGAAAATCGCTATCGATTGCACAATTTACTCTCTATTCTTCCTTCTTCTCATTCTTCCATCCCATAGCCTGTAATCTCTCCGGCAATATCGGGTGAGAGTAATGGTAGCTACTGTAGAGCCAGTCAGCATCCATGGTGCTTAAGTTCTGAATGTGCAGCTTAATAAGCGCTTGAGAAAGTTCCACAGCGTAGTTGAGCTTGACAGCAAAGGCATCTATTACTTGTTAGTCATTACATCACTGCGATGTTATTAACTGAGTCCTAGGAGCATACCAGCTTCATATTCATGTTTGCGACTCAGCAAGCTTAATGCAAACGCGAGAACGCTATTAAGCGGTTCTGGACGTACGTGTTAACAAGCGCATACTACAGATAGATCAATCAGGGTCCGCATACCAAGAATGTCGCTGAAGAGTATGAATCCAATCATAACCGGCTTTTGGCCTCCAAACCCAAATGACTGGTACAGTGACGCGTTGTTGATGAAAACCGAGAACAGGACGAAAATCGCGAACAGGTGAATTTGCTGAATAATAAGCATTTTCGTAGTGTGGGAGAGAGCCCAATGACCCAATTCGTGAGCCAGGACAGCAACGACTTCGTCGGCTTCAAACTTGTCGATTAACGTATCGTAAATAACAATATGCTTCTTCCACGGCAATCCGTAGAAGTACGCATTACTGTGAGCGCTGCGCTTAGATCCGTCAATGACGAAGAGATCCTTCAAGGGGAACTTCAGCTCAATCGCAAGCTTCTCGACCTCTGTTTTGATCTTGCCGTCCTCCATTGGCGTGACTTTGTTAAACAATGGCTGGATCAAGATAGGGTAAACCACGATCGCAATGATTTGGAAGACAAGAGTAAAGAGCCATAGGTAGTAAAAAAATCGATCACCGAAGTAGATAATGATTTTCAAGAATGCAGAAAGAAGCGGCCCACCAATAATAGCGGTCAATAGTTGGGTCTTGATGAAGTCGGTGATAAACAAAGAAGGCGTCTGCTTGTTGAAGCCGAACTTCTCTTCCAGAACAAAAGTAGAATATATCGAGAGTGGAAGGGTCAGAAGGGTCGATACAAAATTGTAACCGAGAAAGAAAACGACAGACTGGCTGATCTAAACAATATAAGCACGACTCTCACATCGATCCACAGATCATCCGTAGGTCTTACTTGTCCAGAAAATCTAGCAGGCGCCCATAGCTTCAGAACAGTCCCTGCGATATCCCAGAATTTCGGCAATACATCAAAGAAAACTATCGATGTGTCTAACAGAAAACTGTAGAGGCTGCTGAAAAGGCCAAATCTTGACTTCGCCCGCGAGTAGGTCTGAGTCTTTAAGAACGTTTCCTGATCGACTGCCCCTTCTAGAGCTTTAGGCGGAGATTCTCTCTGAAGAACGCGATACTGTCGAAGACTCAAGTACGTTTCAAAGAGATAATGAGCCGTAGAGAAACCGATGATCAGCGACTTCCAATTGAATCCCGGCTTGTCAAGGGCTTGAGCAAGGGTCTGCGAGACAAGGAGTTAGAGTAGAGAACGGTGGCATTAAGACTGATGTAAACTGGTCTTCATACCGGTAAAAATCCTAATATGCCGACCATTTCATATATAGATAATGCTTTGATCAATAAGGACGTATTTTTGAATACGTAAGTTTCAAGATCAAACGCCGCCTGTAGTTTGGACTCAATACGAGCCGCACTTCGAAAGTGAGCCGGATGTACAAGCAGATCTGATCTACCACCATAATGCTCACTGCACAATGAGCGCGGCTACTAGCAAAGTAGACAATACCTTACTACCCTAGATTACATTTAAACCAAGCGTAATTGCTAGGCTGAAATCTACGAGCGGAGCTATACGTGGCATCGAAGGCATTAATTGTAGCAGCCTAATTACTATCTTGAATTACTCGCTTCTACATTGTGTCACATAAACATATAGCATCTCGAGCAAGTAGCTAATAACGATGCCTAACTTAGTATCAGCCCAACTATACGTCAAAAATGACAACACGTCCATCGACCCCAGTCGAAGAAACTTTGTTGACTCTACCTCCGCTGACTGCATATGGGCGCAATTTGCTAAACTAAGGTTAGCGCCAATGGACAAAACACAATATTCATTAACAGAGACATACGTGATAGTGTTCTGGTGAATCGTAGGCAAAGAAGCATCGTCTGCAGAAGCCTGAGGCGTACCCTTCAAGTCCATCTGTCTGAACATATTCAATGCCGTGCTCTCCCGACTGCTAGCGTTCTTCTTAGCGTCGTTTGGATCATCAACGGAGTGATCAAGTGCCCATCCGGATTGATCCGAACCTGTGAAGACCACAGGGTGACAGTCATGACCGGCAGCGACGATCTCATTTTCTGAGAGCCACACAAGAGTCTTGAACGGAAGCAATGTCGTGCTGACATTGACGACGGCAGCAGGTGGCTGCTCTGGTCCAGAGGGATAAACAATTGTGATAGAAGAGTCATGGGTGACTAAAGCAAGCGCATTACCTGAAGGAGAGAATGCAGCATCGTGAACCCAGCCGCCGGCGGGACTCACAAAGTCACCGCAAAGAGTTTGAAATGGGACACGGTCGCCCCAGATAGTAGGCTCGGGCCGTTCGTCAACACCCTTAATAAACGTGGAAAACACGCGGGCATGTGAGTCAGTGCTACCGGCGGAAAGCAGGACAGAATTCGGGTGCCAGCTGACCGAGAGCACGGTCGAACGAAGCGGCTTCTTAATATGCTTGGACACCCACCAGTCATTCTCCTCTTCGAAGTAGCAGATCGCAATCGCACGGGCACCGGATCCAACAGCAAACTTCTTCTCGTCAGGCGACCAGCGTGCGTAAGTCGCGGCACGATTGATACGAAGCAGCACGAGGGTGGGTTTGTAGGCTCCATCGGCCGCTGGCTCCCAAACAAGAGCATTGCGATCTTGTGAACAAGTGACAATTCTACCAGAGTGAGGCGCAATATCAACAGAAGTGACGGTCTTGTCGTGACCAGAAAGCGTTGTGTTCAAACTGTACTTCGATCCGGTATCATAAATCTCAACGGAAATGTCGCGGGCCAGTGCCAACTTAGATCGGTCAGCCGAGAATGAGTGGTCCGAGATAGGTACATGGCCCAGACTGTGAACTTGGTGGGACATCTTGGACAAGACAGGAGCGCAGCTCTACTGTCTGTATTCGATTGATGCGACGGAGAGCAAGTGTGCCCGGGAAGCGTGGTGAGGTTGGAGTGAAGCCGTAATCCTAATTGATCCTTGGATATCTTTGCCAATGCAGCCGCGAATGGTAAACCCTAACCCATAAACTGCACTTTATTAGCCGTGTTGGAGTGTAGACAACATCTTACCCAAACTGGACAACCCGCAAGAAAGCCAATGATTTATATTTTAAATGACTAAAGTGAGAGTGAGTGTGTCTGACCGGACCACTGCACAATCTGCTAGCAATTTTCCATATTTGACTCGTGCGGAGTTCTCAGATGCGTGTCAGAGCTTTCTACCACGACTTCACGCATCCGGCATTACTAGTAGACCAATTCTGTCTACAGACAAGGTGATAATCGCTTGAGTCTGTAATGTGCATATCTTAAGCTAACTGACTGTGAAGGACTTATTTGATGGTATCGAAATTACCACAGCTCGAGAGCAAGATGACTTCACGGTAATTTCCAAGGTTTTCATTCTGTTATCGCCCATCTATTCTCTTCCAGTTCTGTATTTCTCGTCGGCGTATACGAGTCTCCATACAGGAGAAAGTACGCCAATTACCCTTTTAGAGGACGTCTACAAGTACATAATCACAAGTCCATGGCAGGCATCAATACTCAAAGAGCCAACAATGCCGATCCTATCAGGTATCGGGGCTATTTCACAGTGTGAGCACCCGCTCTACCATGGCTTGCTCTGCTTCTACATCCACCCATGTCATACTGGCGATGTTATGAATACTTTGAATCAGGACCCGGAGATGCAGGATATAACGCTCATGTCGTACCTAACATTGTGGATTGGCGTCGTTGGACCAGCGATTGGTATAGCGATTTCGGGATAGTATCCCGTATGGTTTCTTACGGTAAATAAGTCGGAACTGCTTTATCTCTCCGACATATTCACCGCCCGTTTTTGACTGTGTTGAACCAACGTTGGAAGACATCGATATTCCGACCTCACCTGTTAAACACAATTTTGTTTGTCTTCATTCAATCGTACACTCTACTTAATTTACACTGGCAAATTACTCGTCATCATCACTATCATCATCTCGTAGACGTTTCACACCTTTGGCGACGTCGGTATACTCGGGTAATGTAGATGGGTTGAGAGCAGGAGGTGGAGGAAGTCGATACGTGCCGTCCAACTTAGCAACAGAGTTGGATTTTGATTTGGCAAATTCAATATGCTAAAACCCGCTCGTTAGCAAAACTTAATAAATTGTGGACTACTATCGCAGAAGACCAGTGTGTGACCACTGCGAAGACATCAGGTAGAATCGTCCGATCCTACTTACCAGCTCCTTCCCAAGGAATATAACACCTTGTAGTGATCTTAAAGCTTGAGTTGCGCTAGGGACGTCGCTAAACACGATGTGTGCTTGCCCTCGCATTTTCTTCGTCTTGACGGCCACAACATCAATTACCCGTCCATATGTTGAAAAAAATGTGTATAAGCACAGTCTTAATTCTATTTGCCGCAATCGTTAGTTTATCCGGTTGACGCACGGGGGGCACATCCCACGGCATACCTTGTTTCCGTATTTTGTCATTCAAGTTATTCACATATAGAGTTTGCGATGGATTTCCATACGCACCCAACCTGGTTTCTAGCTTCTTCGAGACCTGTGACGGTGGAAGTCCAGGTGGCGGAGGAGGCGGGGGAACTGGCCTATTCGTTCGAGTGCTGACTCCGCCGGCAGTCGCGAACGGTTTCAGACTTTGCTGCTCGACATCTCTGATCCGGACCTGTATTTTCTCTTCTAAAGATGCATCTGCGGCAATTGTTTGTGCTTCATTTTCCCTAGCAGTTGCATCTCCAGGTTCAGGTGATGGCGACTCTGATGCGGGACCATACTGCATTTCAGTGTCGGACATGATATCGGTGGTGCAGCGGTTATTAGAAACCTATCGACTGGATCCCAGTTGAATGTTCAGCAGATGTAACTGTGTCAGCCTTCCTTATATAAGATACAAAGAACAACAATCAAGACGTGAATTGTAAGGCTGGCGAAATCCGGGATCAAAAGTCAATTCCAAGTGGTCGACAGGTTTATTACCTGCACTACTGGGACGGCTATATACTCAAAACCTAGGAAGGCACCCTTATCTTTTATCCGAATAATCTAAATTTCAAGAATCAAGATACCAAGTAGTGATGCTATACCGATAAATTGTCGCGTGTATCCTGGATCTTGTGAATGCATCAAAATTGTCAAGCCTAAGTCTGCCATTTGTTTTATGGCATATCAATAGAGAATTGTTCCCGGCTTTGGCTTGCAAATACGTGGGGCGGGTACCCATTGCACAGAAATGAGAATTGCCCTAACCCACAGTGCCTTTCGCGTCTGCTTCAAACAAGAGTTGATAATCTGCGACAATCGGTAGCAAACTAGCATGTATCATGTGCGCTTTTTGAAGGTGCCATACTCCAAATCTTCACGGTCTCTTCTGAAGTCTGACTCACCCAAAAAGTCGAGTACAAGGCCCAATGACGCCAAAGCAGTAAACGCACCCCAAATTATCTCGCGGCCACAAGCTTTCTCGGTATCTACCTGTACAATTAATTCTGTCGTAACGCTTACAACTGATCTTGGAGACTATTTCTTTTACGGGAATGCGACATTGTCAGTGAGTCTAATTGCAAGTGGTCAGTTGTCTTCGAAGACGACAAATGTAATACACACCGAAGTTCAATGGAAGACTGGGATGAGAGCGCTTCCCATCGTACTAGAGGTTTCTATGAAGCAACTGAGTCGGACAATCAAGAATATAGGGGCAGATGTTCGTTTTTATATGCGCGTTAGGCTGAATATGGACACTGAATATAAAGATGAGAATGAGATATATGTGGACTCTTACGGCGATACGTTATCCAAGGTACTTCCTGTCACAAGTCTGGGATTCTGGTTTTCTGGCTCCGAAGAGCGGAGAGCTAGAGCGCACGATACTCAATGGACTATACGATACGATAATGATAATCAGAGATACGTCAGCCGGGATATACCTATCGGGGTCACCAGTTTGAAGTTGGTGGAAGAACTTGGGGAGAGCGTCGCACGACACTTATGGTATGAAGTTGATTCATCGCATTTAGCAGCCGTCTAACACTGGCTGCTTAGGGACTCTGGAATTTTATTGGGTAGCTTTCTTGCCTCTTCCCCGAGAAATAGAGAAGTTTTTGTAGAACAACTACGGGCGGCATCAAAACCTATGAGAATCCTGGAACTAGGCTCTGGGTGCGGTACCGTTGGTCTTACTTTGAGTAAAGTATTTCCACAGAGCCACGTTGTCCTTACCGATCTAGATTCGGCTCGTGCTGTCTGCGAGCGAAATATCGCGCTCAATTGTACTAGGAATAATAGCAGCAGAGCAAATGGGAAAGTCGAATTCTCTTCGTTTAACTGGGACAATGGTAACAACACGGCCGAAGAGAACGCAAAGGTGTATAGTGCGGAGTGGGACCTGGTCGTATCGTGCGATTGCACTTACAACACGGATAGCTTCGACATCTTAACGGACGTACTTCTCAAGGTGGTTTCACGACGGACGAAGCTGCTACTGGTACACAAAGAACGTCATGGCAGTGAGGCTCGGGTCTTCGAGCTTTTAAGAGAGAAGAATAACTTACAATTTCAATGGAGACAACAGTTGGAACCTGCGTGTGCTAAGTCAACTGCAGATATTTTAGTTCCGGTTGGATAATGAATGAATTAGACGGAGTTTGGGCGTATAGAGCATTTATGGGAATATTCAGGCTTAAGATATACTGTATTATAGAGAATATAACGTTATGTTTACAGAATATTGGAAGGAGGTGGTATAAACATGTTTTAACAAGGCATTCTTGTCAGACATGCAATACTATTAGTCATTCTGTAGATGCTGGCTTCATGGTTTCGCACCGCTGACAAGTTGCTAAATTTATATTCTATGATTATGTACACACATGCCGATTTCAATGTACAGCCTAATCGTCCTTATACACTTAACCTCGTACAAAATACTCTGAGAGCTGGAAAATAGTCGGTTTTCTACGCACTACTGAAAAACCTCTTCAGCATTCCCACGTCCTCGACAGCCCGTAGAAGGTCAATCGCTTGGACAGCAGCTGCAATCCGTCTGTCATCGGAATTGGAGCTCTTTCGAGCGGACAAACTGCTCCGTCCGACAGCAGAAAGGTTAACGACTCCACAAACTTCGAGTGCACTAATAACTTCCCTGAATTCGCTAAACTTGAGACTATCTAGGAGTTTGTCTTTTGCGCATAATGCTCCATAGTGCTCATAGAGCTCACGAATGGTTAGACTCGATGCTTTCCGCTTTTCACCTACAACCAAAGCGCATAGAACAGCTTTTTGCTGTAAATTCAAGCCGTGAACTCTCTGCACCGTGGAGCCTCCAAATGCTGACGAACAAATTTTCGCTATATGTGAAATAGTGACTTTGGGTGGGGCGCTACCCGGAGGAATCGTGAACACTCTGGACTGCCGATTCGGAGCAGTACAAGGACTGGGCAGATACGATCGATTCTCTTGACATGCGATATCAGACTGCGCTGCAAATTTCCGCCTAGCGTCTTCTTCTGCCAAGTCCAGTCCCCTCTTACAAATGTCAAATGCTTTCCTGAGGTCGCCCGTGTTTGCTGCGGTTTTGCGAGCGCACAGCTGTATAGCCGCCGGATGGATAAGTGCACCAGTATCGCCTTTGCTGTCTATAGTGGCGGCTCGCGAGTGCGCTTCGAGACGAGCACTAATTACCTTCGCAATTTGTTCTGCAGTGTAAGGCGTAAAGCGTAGAATCTCAGGAACGACTGTCAGTCTATTAGCTTTTGACACGTCAAAAACGACGATGTAGCCAACTCACAGTTCCTGGCCTTGAGCTTTGGAAGAAATCGACTAGTCAGATTCAGGGCGTTCGCGATTCCCACTAACACCAAGTTGGAATTTCTGAGCCGAGTCCATTCGAAAGCTTGATACAGAATTTCTTGGTCTTTAGTCATAAGGTAGTCCATTTCATCTAGAATCACAATGCTTTGACAAATCAGTAAGATATCCCATTCGCAAATCCAAAGCCCAGAATTTGCATACCATGACTGCTTCGTGCTTGATTGCGTGAAAACTTGCTCCAGCTTTTCCGAGACAGACTTCTCGCCAACGCTAGACTCGGACAACACCTCACCAACCAATTCCTGGAAAATGTTGCAAAACACAAGTGCAGGCTTGCAAACCGTCATGCAATTGATATTGGCAACTTTGACTACACGTCCAAATTTGTCTTTCAGATCATCCAATACCTCCGCTATTAGTGCTGACTTCCCAGTTCCTGGTGGACCACTAATGTACAGACTCCCGGCAGTACGGGTGGAGACATGGGAATGAAAAAACGATTTCAAAGCATCTCGCTCCGCATCTCTGCACAGTAGTTTTCCTGGAGACCCAGAGCCGCGTTGAAAGAGAGCCTTTGCTCCAGTGTACACTGACGGTGTTGAAGGCGTGAGCGGCATCCATGTGGTTGCAGTGGAGGACGACGTCGACGGCGTGCTCAGAATCTCATTGGTAATATCGCACAACTTACGCGTCGAATTGGGCGTAAAGCCACTCTCTGGCCGGGCCTTCCGCTTACTGGGGGTCGCCGGAGGGGTTTGTAATGTTGCTGTTGCCGTTACTTTCGCGGCCGTCCCCGCAGATGTTATCTTCTTAGCCGGCAAATTTTTGGACGCACTTCGAAGTGTCCTGGGACTTTGGGCCGACTGATGCGAAGTAGGAATACTTTGCCCGTTTCGCGTTCGCTTGCCGAGAACCGTCTGTGTCGACTGTTTCTGTGGTGTTCGCGGCATTATATCCACTCCTCGAACAAGGTACTTGGCAACTGCTGAAGCTGGCAATAACTGTCGCTGTATTAAAATGCCACCGATGGAAGGAATAACAGTCCTGAAGTGACAGCAGTGTAATATTTCTTCGTTCAAGGAAACCGCCTGGTGTGCATACAGCAAACCGAAAGCTGGGAAGCTAGCAGCAAATGACTATGTATCATTTCCTTCGTGCGGCGCGGTTCTGCAACGCGTCGCGAACGCGTCGCGACCGGACCTTTCTTGACTCCAAACCTTATTTTGGCGCGAACTGCGATTATTATGTGGCCAAATTAGCTCCAGTGAAGGTCGCAGCCTCCTTATATTATTAAATCCACGGAACTGCAAAATAGTCCTCAGAAGACAAACGTTCTTCCGATTTCATGATAGAGCGTTTACGATATCCTGTGCAAAGTTTCAATACCAGACGCATAATCGTACCAAAAGTCTTCAAGATTTATAATACAATGAAGAATAAATGATATCATCAAATAAGTTAGTTCATAATTGTGGCACGCCGCTCGGCAGCATCCGCTGCCATCTGCCTGTGATGCTCCGTAACAAGGGATTCCATTTCCTTGCCATCCCGATTTGCAAGAGCCACGTCTAATGACTCTACTCGTTTGTGCGTTTCTGTCGCGGTAGATTCTCCGAAGAAGAGATCCCAGAGTTCATCTTGTGGAACAATCTCTCCTTCTCCTCTCCTACCAATCATTTTGCCCGAGGCCTTCTGAAGTTCGATGGAGTTACTAATATCTAACTTGGCTTCCGTAATTGGACGCACTGAAGCACCGTCTGTGCTAGGAGCATTTGATTGTTGGAGTAATGCAAGACGGCGTTTAGTAGTGAGCGCAAGAACGGACTCTTCCACGGTACCGCTGATTGCATACATCCATACAGTCGTGGGTCTCGTCTGACCTATGCGGTGCACGCGAGAAATGGCTTGTAGTTCAAGAGCCGTATTAAACAGCGGCTCGCACAAAATTACATGAGTTGCATTGATTAACGTCAAGCCAGACCTATCAGCACATACTATTAGCAAGATCCACTGGTTAGCACAATAATATTAGTGCACTTACGATTGAGATCTCGCGTGTAGCAAAAAGCACATAACTTCTGGATTGCTCTTAAACTGGTCCATATTTCGTTCTAGGGTTGCATATTTGATACTGTGACGGAACAGTGCCAGGCCAAGAAGATAAAGAAAGTCTGCCCATTGCGAAAACAAAACAACTTGAACATTTGGCTCCCGCTCTCGCAGCCAGATCATATGACGCAGAATCATGTCAATCTTAGACCCATATGAACCGACGAGATCAATAGATTTGATTTTATTCAGTGCCTCTTCGTTCATGTCGGAGTATATCTGTCGTGCGGCCGACAAGCCGTGGTGCTGTATGTGCGATTTCTCCTCCTTAACACGGATCTCTGAAGGTTTGTAAGATATGTTGTATATGTCTCTGTCTTTCAAGTGGCGTTTGCAAATTGGACAGGACCGATGGAATTTCCACCACCTCGACAAGTGTTAGCTACGTCCTTACACAAACCTGAACCATCCACATACTCAAGCATGCACTCTCTGCAATACTGATGCCCGCAAACTGTAAGCGACCCGATTTCGAAGGGACTTTGGCAGATCACGCATATTCGCTCACTTTCGGGAACCGAGCCGGTATTGCCAAGAATCGAATTCCTGAGATGCTCCAGATATCTCAGACGAGCATAGCCCTTATCGATCCGCGATCGCATCTTTACTTCATTAGCCACAGCTGCTTTCGGCAATTTTTCAGGCTCCTTTGGTACGAACTCGGCCACACCGTCAGAAATTTGCTGAAGCTGCTTATAGTATTCAATACGAGCGTTATAAATAGATCTGAAAAAGAGAACTTCTTTATCCAATTGCTCTATACACTTCTTTTGTGACGCGATAACCTGACGCACGTTTTCGACCTCTTGATTGGCAATGTTGTACTCAATCTCCAGTCGATGCTGACGACTGCCAGCTGCCTCTTGAGCATCAAACGCCATTTGACTTGTTAGCCGTCTAAGCTCGTCATATAGAAGTTTCAAAGACCCCAAATAAGGTGGTGGCTTGACCTTCTTTCGCTCCTCCAGAAGCTTCTTTGCTAGATCTGTCCGCTTGTCAAGTTGGTCGTCTCGCCCCACATCATACTCCACCAGATTGTTGCGAATCCCATTCACGGCCTCGTTACGATCTGCCACCGCTTGCCTTAATGCCTCTTGGTACGAAAATCCTTCCTCTTGAGCATCCAAAGACTCACCATACTCTTCGCCATCAGGCTCAGCATCACGATCAACCAATCTTTGGCTTAACAATGAAATAACTTTTTCTCTCCATTCGTCAAGTAAATTTGCTTGTTCGTTCAAAATGCCACAAATATCACGAGCCTTGTTTATCGTTGAGCGACTTTCAAGTGCACCTTGAAATTCATCTACACTCTCGATTTCTGGTATTTCAACAAATTCTTGATTCTTCGCAATCGTGGCCATAGTGCTCATCAGTTTCTGAGCTTTGGATTCGGATTCTTGCAAAAGCTACGGCTGAAGTAAATATCACAAATAGCACCGCATTCCTTAATTCAATACATACCTCTCGACGAGCCTTCTCAGCGAGTCCGTAATACTCGTCCTCCAACTCCTTGTTTTCCTAAACAGAACCCTTAATAGTCTATGACGCGATAAAAGCGAGATCTATAATACCTTTTGAAAGTGGATACTAGCAATAAAAAATAAACAACGATGCTCTAATTCCAAGAATGTACGAACTCTTAGCCTGACAGCCAGTGCCCGACCCTTGAGGCCCTCTTCTTCTTCTTTCTCGAGCTGGTCAAGCAACGAACGTTCCTCTCTTTTGGTTTCGTCCTCGTCTTCCTTGGCAGCAAGCTTCGCAAGCTCCGCTCGTCGATCGGCCCTCTTCCTAAACTCCTTCTGCTTGTCGAGCTCGTCCACTAACTGGTTCCGACAAGCTGCAAGAACCTTGCGAACTCCTTCCAATGCTTCGGACAATAATTGCAAAGCCGGATCCTGTTCCTTCGCTTGTTCTAGTAATTGTGCCCGCTGAATTTTCGACATCCAGTACGCTCTCTCATCAGTCAAAACCACAGATTGCGCATTTTCGAACATCGCTTCCAACACGTCATTGACGGTTCTCAACGGACCACCGCCAAGAGCACGACGATTGCCAGCTCCAATTTGCGCATGGCAACACGTCTGGCGCAAGCGCCCCAGCCATCTACTCATTTTCGGCAATTCTTCTTCCGGATCCCAATCATCGCGAGCTGGAGCGCCATCCGGCGAAAAGGCACAATCGTCGAGAAATTCCTGGAAGAGGTGTCGGTAATTATTCTCTTCCACAGTGGTGAATGGAATAGTCAGAACGATGCGTCGTTGTGGAGGAAGCGAGATACTGTCCTTCACCATATCTTTAGTATGCCGCAGGCAAAATCGTGAGAACAGATCACAGAATGACACAGAATCGGTACATAATCGATCCCATATTTTTGCTTGATGACCCTGTGTGAACGGGAAAAGCCATAGAAACTGGAGTAGTCCTGCCAAATCTGCCAAATCGTTTCGTACAGGAGTTCCGGAGACACCCCATGCATGAAACCTAGGAATAGTACGGGCAACCTGAGCTGCGTTTCCGACCCCATTCTCAACCAGTTGTACCTCATCCAGAACGACCCTCCAAAACTCCAGCTGGATCAAAGGACTGCGAAATAGTTCATACTTTCGCTCTCCCCTCAAATTTCTATCCGGAAGTTTCTGAGTATAATGTAACTCTCTAGAGATTGTGGAGTACGTCGTCAAAATGACGTCATACTGAGCGAGAACTTCAGCCGATATGCGGTTTTTCACATTTGTTCCTCCGTAATAAACATAAACTGAGAGTGATGGTGCGTGTCGCTGAAATTCCTCAATCCATTGCCGATGGATACTCCACGGTGTCACAATAAGTGTTGACTTTGCCTTTGTAACAATGTCCCCGGAATATAGATCGACTGCGGGTTGTCCTAATTCAATTTCAGGCCTTTTGTTTAACAGAATCAGTGCAATCGTCTCTAATGACTTGCCCAGGCCCATTTCTTCAGCCAGTAAGCCTTTTGCACCAGATCTCGCAACTGCAAGAGTGTCTTGTCGTAACCGCTTCTCATCCATGCAAACTTGACCCAATTCGGGAGCAATCCAATAACTTCGATTTGCCTCAACAACCTCTTCCCATCCCCAAGGGGGAAATTCGATTGTCTGTTCGTCGACATCAGCAAGAGCATCAGTTTCCTGCGAGACAACCTTCCCTTCCTTGAAAAGACACCATCGAACTGCTCGCCTTTGGTAGTCTAGAAGTGACGTACGAAGGTCGACATGCTGTATGAGCGGCGGCGCATCCGGTAGCTTATGATCGCATATCGCCTGATAAAACTCAATCGGGGTCACCTTCGGTCGCGGAATCCACTCCAATTGACCATTGTTATAGAGTTTGGTAAGGTCCTTACTCGGCAGCAGGAAGTCTATTCTCTCTTGGGTCAGTGAAGGAAATGCTCTTTTCAATAATTTACCGAATATCGGATAAATTGTTATCTCCGCAGCATTTACCGACGGCGAAGCCGTCGACGGTAGAGCAGCACCAAAATCTAGCAGCAGTTCGGGTTCGTCCTTTGATAACCCTGAACCAATTTGCTTCCGTAAGCATAAAACAGGATTAGGTACGGTGAGGGGACTACCCTCAAATACGATCTTCCTGTTTGACTTCGTCTCGTTGAACAACTGGACATCATCAATAAAAGCTTGATTTCCCGATATTCTGACCGAGAACAGTAGTGGTGACCTTGTAACGAGACCAAATACATCTAACTGCCCTATACTGACATTTATCTGAAACTTGACCGGGATTCGAAATGTCTTGGTGCCCGAGTTATCATCTTCGAGCGCATCGAATATCTGTGACAAGAGCGTTGCGAGTTCGACCTTGTCAATTTGGTCCGAAGGTAACGGCAGACGAACTATATTCCGAAATAGCACAGCCTGGTTCTCGTACTCCTCTATCCCCGTGCTAATAGTCACCGGTTGAGTGCTGGCCCTAGAAATGTCTCCGAAAATGTCTGTCTCCGCTATCCCACTATTCAAACGGCGCTTCTTCCTCGCAGGTTCCGCCACATTCTGAAAGGCAACTTGTCGAAGAGCCTTTGTAAATATCTCTAAGTCAATCAGAGACACATTCTCTGGACTAATATTGTATTCTGTTGTATTCATTGGCAGGCAGGGCGGTGAGCGTACCATCTAGATGGCTTTGGAAGACTCCGCCCATCGTCGTCTACGCGGACGGCTCTTACGCCACAGCCGATGAGCTGCCAGTGACGCCCCATCATTGTTCCACCTACAAGTAATTTTGGATAGAATTTGTTAAGATTGGGCGGGAACTGGAACTATCTGATATTCTGCGTCTCTCCATTCTTGATTATTTAACAAGTTAATTGAATATCTCTCGACAGTACCTCCAAATAAAGTTTTAGTATGGGCCTTAGAGGACATTAGAGTTTCGTTGTCTTGAGGAGCCGGTTCACTACGACAAACCAATCGATATCTAACCCGCAGCAGTCATCCATCTCAATTGATATAGTAATTACCGGAGCTAGCTCCTTGTTGCCAACATGGTTACTGTTAATCTCAGAACCAAGTCGCCTAAAGCTAAGATTTTTAAGCTTCCATCTACTTTGGATGTAGACACCAAAGGCACGGTCAAAGATCTCACGGCAGCAATCAGCAAAGCGACACAGTTGGGATCCGAGAGAATTCGACTGACTCTGATTGACAACACGCTTCTGGTTCCGGGAACTTCTTTGGACAAGTATGATCTGCAGGACAATTCGATAGTGTATGTCAAGGACCTTGGTACGTTGTGACATTGGCGTGATTCCCATGAGCACAAATTTGACTCACAATTCAATGCAGGTTACCAAATAGGCTGGCAAACTGTGTTCTACGTTGAATATGGTGGACCACTGTTCATACATCTTCTCTTTTACTATTTACAGGAGCCAATTTACGGCAAGACCTTCGTACACTCTGCGACTCAAAAGGCAGTGTTCTATATGGTCATGTTGCATTTCTTGAAGCGCGAGCTGGAAACCATGTTTGTTCATCGATTTTCGAATGACACAATGCCTTTGCTTAATATTTTCAAAAACTCGGGTCACTATTGGGTCCTGTCGGGATTCAGCCTAGCCTACTTCTGCTATGGGCCCACTCCCCGACCAGACTTACCGGGATACTTGTTCTATGGTCTCATTGCATTCTGGGCTTACTCGGAAATTTCGAACTTTATAACGCATCTAATTCTTTCGTCGCTGAGACCTAAGGGTACAAGGGTCAGAAAGATTCCATACGGTTACGGATTCAATCTGGTGTCGTGCCCCAACTACTTTTTCGAGGCTTGTGCATGGCTGGCGGTTGCATTGCTGACCCGCAGTTGGACGGCGACTTTGTTCTTGATTGTGTCAACCGTTACCATGTTCCTGTGGTCATTGAAGAAAGAGGCGCAGTACAAGAAAGAATTTGGTTCGAAGTATCCGAAGAACAGAAAGGCGATGTTTCCATATATTGCGTAAAAGGGCCGGGAAAACTTCAATATCTTGAAACGTGATAGTGGCATCATTATGTGACATATCGGAAGATAAGGCTTTGAGCACTTGGAAAGGCAGTAGATTGAGTACGCGAGTTGGGAATTCTGCGAGGACGAGGCTAGTGATATTTGAATTATGACATGTATGCTAATTACTTCGTGGTGCGCGATTCACCGGTACCGGCTGTGTTTGGATTCGTAATTATTTTCCACTTAATTTTTAAGTGGAAAATAAGTGAGGTAATCCAAACGCGACGTCACTTATTTTTACAAAAGAATAAGTAAAAAATAATTGCCCATACAAAACAAAATAAGTAGGTCTGAGCTACTTATTTCTACTTGATTTTCCCTAGTTACCTCTACAACCTACTTTCAACCCACTTCCACGCGGCTTGCAACTTTCAATAATTTCCTCACGTCTACAACGTACTTTCAATATTCCGCACCCCTTAAATGGATAGCGACAGCGACAGCGAGATCATCCGTGACGCAGCAGTACTCTCGGCTCTATGCACAGTAATAGCCCTGAAACAACCCGTCTCTACTCCAATCTGCACACTGGTCAAGAATATGTCGACGACCTCCTTCACTGTGGGAACGAAAGACGTATATACCGTGTCCTTCGTTTGACACTCCCGACATTCTATACTTTGTGGGATTGGTGCCTAGAGCATACACAACTGCGTAGCTCTAAAACACGGAGGCTATCTATTGAAGAGAAGCTCGTCATGTTCCTTTGGACCATGAATGAGGGCGCGTCAAATAGAGTTGTGCAGGAGAGGTTCTTTCACTCTGTGGAGACTGTTAGCCGGTGCTTTCATGAAGTACTAGACGCTCTCCTTCAGTTGCATAGGGAGATTGTCCGGCTACCGGACGAATCGACTCCCTAGCATCTCGAATTGCAGACGATTCAAAGTACGCAATACATTTCGCAGACTCTCTGGGAGCACTTGACGGGACCCATATTCCTGTTTCTGTGCCAACCGTTGATCAAATACGGTATCGGAATAGGAAAGGAGAACTATCGCAGAACTTCCTGGCCGTGTGTAAATTCGATATGGAGTTCACCTATATTCTTGCAGGGTCGGAAGGATCAGCCCATGACGGCTACGTTCTTCGCGATGCTCAATACAGACATGGTTTCCAGACACCGAAGGGCAAGTACTGGCTTGGAGACGCTGGATACTCGAACACAGAGACAGTATTGACGCCATATCGGTCTGTCAGATATCATCTCAAAGAGCACTATAAGGCGCAGCGGAAACCGCAGAATGCAAAGGAGTTGTTCAACTTGAGGCATGCATCGTTACGAAATGTTATAGAGCGTATATTCGGAGTCTTGAAGAAGAAATACAAGGTGTTATATGGCTCCGAATACTCGATCGATACACGTGTTCGAATTGGTCTTGTCCTCACAGCTCTACACAACTTTATTCGACTTCAGGATGGTGACGGTGCCGACGAATTGCTCGAATATGACCCTGAGAGAGATGGGAAGGAGGATATCCAGTCTGTAATTCCGACCACTTCTAATATCGAAAGCTTTTCAAAAGCAATGGACAAGTTCAGGGATCAAGTAGCAGACAGAATGTGGAATGACTACCAGCGGTATTGTAATGATAGCGATAAGGGTTAGGTGTAAATAGGGGCAGCAATTGCTTATCTTTAGTTCTTATCTTTGGTTCGGGCAGGCGTCGCCCATTTATTTTTCTATATATATGTACGCAAGTTTTCCTTGTCCTTCTTTCTTTTCTTCTTCGACGACAATACAAGCGTAAGTCCCCACATATCCATTCTCTGTTCCCACA